>OX638275.1:1955000-2555000 GCA_951806755.1 Brenthis hecate | reverse complement strand
AAAATTAAAAAAAAATCTGGGTTTTTTCTATTTGTCTTCTTACATCCCCCTGTCTCGGTTTTTAGCATTTTTTTGCTATGTACAGACATTCGACCTCTACTGTTTTATTATAGTATAGATTATGTTGTCGCGACTCACATGTCAAAATATGATAGTAGAAAGCGGTTTCGCCCGCGAGCATATTATGCCTGTTTAATCCACAATCAATAACATAATCATCTCTTTAAATAGAAACGCGAATTCTCATTATACTATAAATGAAGCTATCTAAAATGTACTTAAAGGATTGAAAATATTTCCGATATTTTTACAGATAGTGATTTTGTTTAAAAATATCTTTTACCTATGACATTTAAGAAAAAAATCTTTTTTTTTTTTATTGAAAGCCCGAATTTAGTGATCAATGTACAAACATTATATATATATATATATATATATATATATATATATATATATATATATATATATATATATAAACAATGCAACGTGTGAACAATCTAATCTACAATCAATTCGTAAATTATTTTCTTAATTCATATAGAAAAATATTTATAGTCAAAATGTGATACATAAGTGATACAAAATATTTGTTCTTTTTTAGGGTTCCGTACCCGAAGGGTACCAACGGAACCTAGCAAGTTTTCAAAAGTACATGTGAAATCTGCTAACTTGTTCAACATGATGTACTATGGCCGGATCCCCCTCGTATTGTAGGGAGGCCAATGCCCAACAATGGCAAGTTAAAAAGGGGTAAAAGAAAAATTAATATTTATATGAATTTACTATTTCTTTACCCAACTAGTTTTTGCCCGCGGCTCCGCTTCCTGATAAACTCTCTTGCTAAGATCCAGTGCAGGATATTCAAGATAAAAGATGCTGTAAGCTATCTCCATTTCAATTTCATCTAAATTCCTTGAGTTTGATACATAAAAAGAAGTAATATTGATATCATAACACTGCTACTTTCGTCTCTGAAACACAAGTTATTTATAATATTATTATCTAGGAAAAGGATAACAAACACAAATTCTTATTTGTAAAATACTAATTTGACTTTTACTTAATAAGATTGTGGTACAATTGGATTTCAGCATGCAAATGTGTGCAATAAAAATTGATTATTAAATTTATAAACTGAGTTACAATATTACAAAAATGGGATTACTTTAAATTGGATTAAACTTAATATTAAAATTGTTCAGCGATTGGGCTGAAATATCAATTTACGCTGAAAACACTTTAAAATTTCATTTTACAGGGGTTTCTGGAAAGTGTTATCATTTTAGGACTATATTACAATAAATTTAATTAAGTAACTATATCTATACATATAATAAAATCGTAACTGAGCCGAATCTGTACATTAAATATTTTTTGTAAAATCTTATTGAAATAGACTTTATTATCGATACAGAGGCCGAATGTATAATTTTTTGAATTTTTGTCTGTCTGTCTGCCTGTCTGTCTGTTACCGCATCACAGAAAAACCACTGGAGGGATTATGATGAAATTTGGTATGGTGATAGCTGGTTATCCGGGTCAACATATAGGATAATTTTTACCGCGGAAAAATATCTTATTTCTGAGAAAAAATACAAAAACTGCAATGTAAGAGTATACTAATATGTAAAACCTAAGAATTTGGTTTTTGGTCATGTGAACGCAGGCGGAGCCGCGTGCAATGCTAGTATTTTATAAGCCTATACTTATATTTGTAATTATAGAAAAGCGAACTCACTCATTAATTAATCATCATGAAATCTCAGAAAGGATAAGTGCTACAAATTCGAAATTTGGCCGGTATATTATTCAGAGAGAAAAGGTATCCGCTTAAGGAAGAGTTTTTCCAAATTCAGCCCCTGTAAGGGTGAACATGGGGCTGCAGATTTGTATAAACTCAGTTATTTTTCAAATTCCAAGTTATATCTTCAAGGAATAAGAAGTTCGCTAGTTAAATATAAAATATGTCCAACGACGTCCATAGATTTTTAATTAAAAAAAGACGAAAAAAATCTCTGAATAATTTATCCACAAGTATGAACTCTCTAACCCATTTTATCAAAAACACTGTAATATTTATTTCTTAGTTTTATTATCACAGACTTTATTACATAATATAAAATGATGAACACTTTACAATTTGACTTTGGCATTTCACAAACCATTACTGGTTGTTGTGCGTTTACAAACAGACTGATGTCGCTTGTAGAATTACGTTTGTTCCAGTATAATTATAGATTTTGTCATTTAAATTCCACTTATCACTAAAGAATCCGCGCCAGAAACAATACGTGAAAACTTGTCATTACAGTATTCTATACATATAATAAAATTGTAACTAAACCGAATCTGTACATTAAATATTTTTTGGAAAATCTTATTGAAATAGGTATTATTAACGATACAGAGGCCGAATCTTTAGTTTATAGAATTTTTATCTGTCTGTCTGTCTGTTACCGCATCACAGAAAATCCACCGGAGGGATTTTGATGAAACGGTATAATGATAGCTGGTTATCCGGGTCAACATATAGGATACTTTTTACCGCGGGAAAATGTCTGATTTCTGAGAAAAAATACAAAAACCGCAATGTAAGAGTATGCTAATATGTAAAACCAAAAAATTTGGTCTTTGTTGCTTTGGTTTAATGCTAGTATTTATCTAAAATCTTCGTCAAATATTACTGATATATGTATGTATAAGGTGTAACAATTTTGTTAGATATGGCTGCACCTATCACTACGTATAACCTAATAATATAAGCTTTGGTATTGATTCGAGCATATGTGTGGCTCAGAATGCTCAGATAACGAGAATCCATTCAGGCTCAATATTGTAAAGGGAATTAGACCTTTATTACGTTACACTATTCTCCGGATTTGAGAACAATTTCCTAAGAACGTTAAAGGGTGCTTCGATTGAAGGATGAGAAAATTATTTGATTATAATATAAAAGATGTACTAGATTCTTATATTCACTTATAAAGACGCGCGCTTCCCTTTAAGTATGTCTATATTTATATACAGACATATAAATATATATAAAAAGCCTTATGCATTTTTTATGTTATGACATTTTTATTATAAGGAAAAGGTATACAAGGTTTTGTAATGTATGACAAACAAGTGATTTCTGAACATATCTTAAGCTTTAAGACTATATCCTTAGTAAATAATTTAATCGGTAAAATATATGTTATTTCTTTACACTGAAATGGCTGGAGAAATTGGGATAAAATATGCCGACAATCTATCGGCAACAGAAGTTATTAATTGTTTGATCTTAAATTAAAATTTGTAAATTAAAACTGTTAACATTTATCTAGTTTTGACATCTATCGGCAATCTGAGTGTTAGCGTTAACACGTCACGTCACCATGTCGATGACGACTTACATGAATTTACTCCCCATCCAAACCTGCCTATAGAAGTTTTTATTTCAATAAAACATTTATAATAAAACAAATAGAGTCTCTCCCAGTCTCTCCCGTGACCATGATTGCTGTAAAGCATTCAGAACGTCGGGAACCAAAAATCAAAATAAATCCACGAAATAATCGGAAAATAGTTTTATTTAAAATGTCATTTATATTCGCGTAAATCTAAGAAAGTATTATGTAAACAAATAGATCTTAAAACACAGGCTACTGTTATGCACCTCATATACTTATATCGCTAGTTTTTAAAGTAAAATTATTTTGAGTAAAGCGGGCCTTTTAGATATATAAAGACTATTTTACAATTGTTTATATAAAAATTGCAACGAACGAACGTCAGATACGACGAATTTACCCGACGTACTGGGTAGACAGACGACAGTATTAAAAGTTCTTTCAGGATGACATATTGGATTCTTCACATTGCTTTAATGCACCGTCGAGCACTAGATGGACAATAAAAATAAATATGAAAGCAGAAAATAATATGGTAACATTCAAATTTAAGTAGAACAATTTAAGTTTATTAAAAGCTATATAATATAGAACCGAAAATGAAAAACTTATAGTTTCAAAATAATGAAAATCACGTTCTCGACTAATATTTTGCTGTTATCTAATTTTCAATCTATACTAATATTATAAAGAGGTAAAGTTTGTAAGTTTGTGAGTTTGTGAATGTGTGAGTTTGTGTCGTTGTATAATCTCTGGATCTACTGAACCGATTTAGATGAAATTTGGTAAGAAGATAGTTTGAGACCCTGTAAAGGACATAGAATACTTTTAATCTCAAAAACCATCCCTTAAGGGAGTGAAAATGCATCCCCATTTTCACTTTCGTTCAAAGTTCACTTTCGTTAAAGTTCGTATTGGGTAGCAAGCTAGAAATAAATTAAAATCGATTTTAATTTTTTTATTTCATCCATAAGTCTACACTTATTGTCTTACTATATTGTACAATTATTAATTGTTGATCATACAATTATTGTCTCTTCAATTCTCGCTCTACAATTAGAGCGAATTCCTTGACATAGTGAAAGATAAAAAACGGTAAAATAATATATATATATTTAAATATCTAGTTCTTGCATATAAAGATCACTTTTAACAGCTATTTATGATTTTTAGTTAATTTTATGAAAAATACATTTGTATATTTAGTCAAATGTAACACATTTCTATTCTTAATCTCTATAAGAATCAGCACGGGTGTAGGAAAATCTCCTCCACACATGTAGTATCGCCTTGGGAAAAGTTACAAAACACCCTTTAATTAGAACTCTGATTGTTTACCATGAGACATTGATCACGAATCTGTACCATTATGGCTTAAGTGAGAAATAAAAAACCCAAAGATATTAAGGAACTAAAAGAAAATAACTTTAATTGTATATAAAAAACAAAACTTTTTATTTATTATTATTTATTTCAAACAATTTATTTATTATTATTTATTTATAACTTAACGTACACTTAGTAATTACTGTACAAGTCATGTCCGCGTGAAATTGTTTCAAGAAGTAGCATTCCTTAGTTGATCTAACTTAATGATAATAACATTAGTTGATCCAACTTAATGATAATAACATTAGTTGATCTAACTTAATGATAATAACAGTGTGCCAAGAATAATAGTGTGGTTTAAAATGGGAAAGTATTGAAACCTCTGCAATCACTAACTATTAAAATCCAAACTTAATATTATTTACTATTTCAAATCAAAGGCATAAGTATTATAATATAAAGTTATGTAACATTGCTAGAAATATCAAAAAACAGCAAAGTTAATTTTAACTAGACTTACATATTAAATGTATTAGTGACTTTTTAACTTAGTAACAACCAGTTTCTTTAGATATTTCGAACTGAACTTTTAAACGATGGCGTTCTCGTTTTTCCTCTTTACAGTTGAATGTAAGAAGTATTTTAAAAGCTGAGACGTCGCCAAAGATACTTTAAAAGCTAAGCGGACTAAAGAAAACTTTCAAACACACAAGTTTCATAGAAATTTAAATCTGTAATCTTACTTACGATATCGTAGTACGCTCGAAGCCTAGTAAAAATAAGTGGTTATGTACTTTGAAAATGTAATTAATTCTTGTGATCCGTGTATGTGCTAATTCTAAATAAAAAAAATAAAAAAAAAAGCATTTAAGATAGTTGAGTGCATGTCAGATTGGCGTGTTGACATAAAATGTTTACTAGTTATTGTCAAATTAAAATTAAAAATGTCAGTCTACACTAAATTACAAATGCGAAAGTTTGTATGTTTGAGACCCAACCAGAAGTCCCACATATTGAAATCTACAAAGTATTCCCTGATAGTGTAATAAGCTTTGTACAATTTTATGTTTTTAATCTAGATTTAAATTATTTAAATGACAAGTTAACATTGATTGTGGAATTTTATTACATACATGCTTGCCTTTTACCTTGTCCCATAAACAACGTATTCACTTTTTGAAGACGAAAATTAGGCCTTATTATGTTCAAAGCGTGTAATGAATGTCTTGTCGAACAAACATAATATTAAATTCTATACATATAATAAAATTGTAACTAAGTCGAATCTGTACATTAAATATTTTTTGGAAAATCTAATTGAAATAGACATTATTATCGATACAGAGTCCGAATTTATAGTTTTTAGAATTTTTGTCGGTCTGTCTGCCTGTTACCGCATCACGAGAAAACCACTAGACAGATTTTGATGAAATTTGGTATGATGATAGCTGATTATCCGGGTCAACATATAGGGTACTTTTTACCGCGGGAAAATATCTCATTTCTGAGAAAAAATACAAAAACTGCATTGTAAGAATATACTAATATATAAAACCTAAGAATTTGGTTTTTGGTCATCTAAACGCGGGCGGAGCCGCGGGCAATGCTAGTAAGAATATATAATACGATGCAATGTGTATACGTAGAGTATCCTGAGGTGTTATGTTATAAATTGTTCGAATAGTTCTTTTTTGAAGAATAAATTTAGATTTAATTTGTGCTGCATAACCCCACAACAAAATACTATAAGAGTAGATGCTGTGAAAGTAGATGAAATAAACAAGCTGCCTGACTTTTCTACAACTAAAACGTGGAATTGAGTCTACCCGCAAGGGACGACAGACTGAAGACGTCAGACCCTACTGAACCTAATATTATTCCAAAGAACAGTGGAATCTATAGTATTAAAAATCTCATGATAGTACCAAATAAAACTATATACATATTTAGATAAATTTTAAAACTTTAAATATCATTTCATAAGTTTTTCTACTTTTGTATACAGCAATAAGAAAATATGGAGTAAAACAAAGAAAATCTTAAAACGGAGTTTACTTCACATCTCAAGCTTTAACTGTTAACACCTTTCCACACTACCGCGTGCGTGTATAACGTATTGATATATATATATATATATATATATATATATATATATATATATATATATATATATATATATATATATATATATAAACTTATGTATTTATAATAATACTGCAATAAATTAATAACGGCTAAACAGATTTTAATGCGAGTTTTCATTGTACACATAATAGATGTTACAGAAAATGTTTGTCTATTCTATCTCTCTCTCCTATATGCTTCCATAAAAAGTGGGTTTAGATTTCAATACTTTGGTCACTATAAAAGGTACGTTATCTGTAAGAAAAACAATACATCATCTATAATTAGAATATTTTTTCATTATTTTTCCTGTTTGTATAAATGTAACGTCCCCTTCCCTTAACCGAATTTCCCGTCACGACAGCCAATCTCTTTGTTATTAGTCGACAACACACAAGTAGGTACTTGTGCAAATATACATAAGTGTGTAGTATATCAAGCCAACTAAAAATCTATCGATATGAAAAGCCTGCTAAAAAATTACAACTTCTTCCCTTCCCACCACGATAGGGTGAAGCCAAATGACCTATTAGGAGGTGGCCCACTTTGCCATGGCCATGGTATACTAATACCATATTGGTAACTTCTGGTACTTCTCTGATAGTGGAGCAGACCGTAGGAGCAACTCCATGGACATAGTGGCTTGCCTTAACAAGCCAGCCGCCAGGGCCATGGCATGGCATGGCATGTACGTAAGCGATCCTACGACACCTCATTAAGACGGAATATTCCGTTGGGTTTTATTGGGTAGTACTGTCTTTTCTAGTCAGTAAATTCCACATCACTACCAATACATAGGCAGATGATATGCGTCAATGCATTTCCTGATGTAAAAAAAAATCGGGCCCAAGGCTCAAACCCATCTATACCTTCCTCTTTTATTAGCATTATCGATGTATAAAATCTTGATTACCAGGCAACCCTTGACTTAAATGTAATATGTCGGGCAAAAGACAAACGGCCCAACCGCGATAAATAATACCTCCTTTATCTATTTAGGAAATAGAAGAAATAAATGTAAAGATTTTTATTACCTTTTTGTTTCTCTTGTTTCAGCGATGCTTCATTTCTATTTTATTGCCCTAAATATCGATGCTGAAATTTTTATGTTCAATAAACATTGTTGATTTACTGTTTTCTGTTTAAAGAATTAGTAAGTTTTATAAATGTTTTTACTATTATAAGTATCTTTTTCTAATGTTGGGAAATGTATTTACGCATACCACCTGTATACATACGGTGGTTATGTGGAACTCACCGGCTTAAGAGAAGCTAGTAGTACCCATTAAACCCAACAGAATCTTCCTCCATCTTAATGCATAACCAAAAGGTTGCTCCCACGGTCCACTCTGCTGTCAGAGAAGTACAAGGAGCCATCCATACAGTACACCGCTCACCGATGTGGGTTAACTCTCGGTGGGTCTCTTGGCTTCGCGCCAGGCTGGGTTACCGGAAGCTAGCGTAAACCAGCCCTCCCTCCCCCTCCCCCCACTACGACTGTGAACACAAATCGAGGCCGATCCTATAAGTAAGTATGGGACTATTCAATTTATAAATAAATACAAATTCTTATCTTAGCAATCGATCGGAAAAAACGTATTAAGTTGATCGACTTAAATAAGTTCATGCTTAGATTTTAACAAACATGATTTTGTATAATTATAGACATTTTTTTAGACATATACATAAAAACCCCAACTGTTTCCAATTTTTTTTATAAAATTAAAGCTCCTCAATAGCTACTAAACAAAAAAAAAGGATAATCGGTTGACAAACAAAGGGGAAAAAGGTACTGAACTGATTTGCCTTTTGATAGAGGCCTAATATGTGACACCAGCAAAACACACGAAAATAACTCAGTGTAGCAAAGCAAGTATTTTTTTTTATTTTAATTATTACGTCCGTACTTAGTTATAATGTTGTTCCTTGCAGATATCTATATATATATATATATATATATATATATATATATATATATATATATATATATATATATATATATATATATGTATGTATATATCATATTAGCACATATCTATATTCAGGTACATATAATTGCCGAATTTAAGTAAAGTCCTTTTACAATTCAGTAAGTAATCTGCAAAAGTATTGACCCGATGCCAAAAATTCTGATAGAAATTCTATTCCACTAATAGAAAGTCATATTATTCTTACTACATGTTATTTTTATTATGATAAACATGAGTAAAAAAAATCGACGTCGATAATTCTAGTTCATTTAAACAACGTATAGAAAAGACACTTAGTGGAATTAATAAACGTGTGTTTACTATTGAAATGTGAACAGAACTGCATCAAATGGAATATTTGCTTTTAACTTCGCCTCGACCTAATACGATTAATTGAAACTTCACTCAAAAGTATCAAATTAGATCTCTATTAGTTCCTTTGTTCAATAGTGTGTGTTTTTAAATTACATTGATACCACATTTTGATAATTTTTTATGATTTAAACTTATATAAATTATTACGAAACAAATATACATACTTAGCAAAATTTTTATATTTATTTTTAAATATAATTTTAGTGTAAGGCAATTGAGGCTGTGTACGCTAATCAATAGTCATGTTTGTTAGAAACCTACTTTATGCTTTACAAATAACATTTTTACCAATGATGGTGAATATTTTGTTTGATGTTAGACAAGTAAATAACATACAAATATCGAATCTTGGTTGCTTTTAAATGATATCTCGTCCTACGAGTATATGACATATCAAATATGTGCTTACGTATTATTAAAAGAAGATAACTGTCTGTCTGTACTGTTTACTACATCAGAGGTTAAATCATACAGTAATATATATACATAGCAATCTATTTGAAGCGATTCGCTTAAGTTTTTCAGTATTTTTTACTATATACATTGTATACTACTATTATCAAACATGATTATTAGAAAAGTAGCTTCAAATTAATAAGAGACCCATCTTTCAGAATAGAATGAGTAGTTTCCAAATTTATCTCCTACAACCGACTTGCGAACTTTATAACCTATTTTTTTTTATGTTGGGACATAAACACACAGCACCATCTAGTTCCATGGTAAGCTACGAGGCTTGTGTTATGGATACCAGATAGTCGATACACTACACATATATAACTTTTAAATACATACATATTATAAATATAGACACCCACGACTGGAGTACAAACATTCGTGCTCATCACACTAATGAATTCCCCCAGCGGGATTCGAACCCAAGACCGCTGTCACAGCAAATAGGGTCACTGCAAAATGAGCCAAACGTGTCGTCAGGTCAAATTTTCAGGCAAGCAACTGCTGCTGCTTATGATACTTTTTGTCTTAAGAGATTTTGTATATAATGTTGGTTACTACAAATTAGCGACATACAATCGCTTTGCTCGGTACATACGGTGAGTTTTGAATAGATAAAAATAGTTATTGCGAGTGTACCTTAGAAGATAGACATAATAATGCTATTACGGACTTTTTACAGACAAACATATACGCCTACAATTTTCTACGACATTCTTTCGATATATCTCTTAAGTTTAAGCTAGCGTTAGCCATGTAAATGGACGGCACGACAAAACCAGTTATTCTATTTTCCAGTGGGTATGAAAGATTATCCTGTAGTAAAAGGTATCCTTAATGTTAACTCATGTAATTAGTTAACACTACACAAAATTCTGTTAAAATCAGTTCAGTACTTTTGACGTAAAATGCACACAGATATACAGACAAACAGACATACAGATAAAGAGACAAAAATTTCAATAACTATTGCTTTAGAGTCTATATTCTTACACAATACGTAATAGTAATTGTTTTTATATACAGAGTTCGCTTTGTTACTATTTAATGGCATATATATGTATAGATAATATTTACTAAAGTTAGTAAAATTATAAATTTATGTTTAGTTTGTATCTAGAAAGTTAGTATAAGACATTCACTAAAATTTCAATTACGATTTCAATCATTGCGTAAGTACGATAGCAATAAAGGCTTTAATCTACTCATGTTTTACGTGATGTCATCAAACTTATTCTAAGAAAATAAATCATTTATTTTATATCCCAATTATGTATACTTGTAGAAACTGAAACGTTTTTATTACGTTTTCCTCCCTGTCTGTTTGTACAAAAACATTACAAAAAGGACTCTACAAAAGACAATGGGTAAAAATAAAATATTTGGGACCACTTTCAACAGTAACGAGACCTATGTATGTCGTATAAAAAGCTCTTGTGTTGTAAATTATTTTACTCTGTGGTAGTAACAATTTTCCTGCCCTAAGATATATAATAACTATATAGTATTTTTATACATTTGACAACACGTTTGGCTCGGTGTGTAGTACTTGCTGTACCAGCGGTCGCGGGTTCGAGTCCCGCTGGGAGAATTCATTGTGTGATGAGCACGAATGTTTGTACTCTAGTCATGTGTGCTTATATTTATAATATGTATTTAAAGTTTATATATGTGTAGTGTATCAAATATCTGGTATTCATAACACAAGCCTCGTAGCTTACCATGGAACTAGATGGTGCTGTGTATTAATGTCCCAACATATTTATTTATTTATTATTTTTAAGTGTACTGTGACAATAAATATACTTGAATATCCCGCTGTACTCGTCAGGTCACAGGCTCCAACGTAACACGTACCGATTATTTTTAAATAGATTATTTAAATCTAAAGTGAGCCTATTTCTTTAGAAATTATTAAATTAATCTTAAACTAATTCTTATTCTTCGCCTGTAGGTATAATATATGGATAATTTTCATTACTATAATGAAACTCCACAGGACGAATATACTCATAAAATTTTTATCAAAACAAATATATTTTATCTTACTGTTAACATAATTAAAAATACTAGTTTAATTTATATTTCGACATTCTTAAAACCATTTTTGTTGTTGACATCTATTAGAAACAATGTCGGCAACGCATATTTAAGCATATAATAAAATTCTGAGTCGTACATTAAATATTTTTTGAAAAATCTTATTGAAATAGTTATTATTATCGATACAGAGGCCGAATCTATAGTTTTTAGTATTTTTGTCTGTATGTCTATCTGGGAACGCATCACGGAAAACCACTTCACAGGTTTTAATTAAATTTGGTATGATGATAGCTGGTTATCCGCGTCAACATATATAGATACTTTTTACTGCAAGAAAATACCTCATCTCTGAAAAACCTATACTAAAGGTTAAATATATAATACGTATTATTCAAAATGAAGAAATTGCTCTATGTTTTAGACTGATACTAATTGTAATTAGAAAACAAGTTTTATTGAGCTATTGATATTCGAAACTTTGCATTAACTTTATATTTAAAGTAGTACATTCATTCGTAACCTATAAAATTTACATTTAAACATAAATATTATCATAAGCTGTTATTTTCTTTGTAACTTTCATAGATACGAGTATATACTTCTCTTTACTCTCTAAGAAGTCTCGACTTCAATTTTAGATCGTAGTAAAATTTGATATGTTATATAAAAAGATAAGAATGATTCGAGGATCTATGTATGTGTGTCCATTATGTTTTATTACAAATTTTGTATTCATCTATACATATAATAAAATTGTAACCAAGCCGAATCTGTATATTAAATAGTTTTTGGAAAATCTTATTGAAATAGACTTTATTATCGATACAGAGGCCGAATCTATAGTTTTTAGAATTTTTGTCATCTGTTTGTCCGTCCGTCCGTCCGTCCGTCCGTCCGTCCGTCCGTCCGTCCGTCCGTCCGTCCGTCCGTCCGTTCGTCCCTCCGTCCGTCTGTCTATCTGTCTGTCTGTTACCGCAACACGGAAAAACCACTGAAGGGATTATCATGAAATTTGGTATAGTGATAACTGGTTATGCGAGTCAAAATATAGGATACTTTTTACCGCGGGAAAATATCTCATTTCTGAGAAAAAATACAAAAACTGCAATGTAAGAGTATACTAATATGTATAACCTAAGAATTTGGATTTTGTTAATCTGAACGCGGGCGGAGACGCGGGCAATGCTAGTACAGTATAAAATGAGTAGATTCTAAGTGCTTCTCTCAGAGTTTATTAATAGTGTTACAACTATACGGACACATGGTTGTAGATTTTAGAACATCAGACTCGTGGGACCGAGAACTACGTTGTTGGTTGAATAGATTAAAACTACAAAGGCATTTATTTTAAGCTCTTTTATTTATTTACTATTTATTTATTTATATTTTATATTTATTAATAATATTTTTTCTATTTTTTTTTTAATCTTATTTTTATTAAATTGTATAAATGAACTAACGACTTATACTTGCTTCTCTCGGGTATTACCTTCATATTACTAACAGTAACCTACATATATGTGTTACTTTGTCATAATCTGCTTAAGACTAAAGTCCCGTTGGGTTCTAGGTAGTACGGGCTTTTCTGGCCGGTGATTCCCACATAATCACATGCACTCGTATATATAAGGTTGATATAAATGTTGATATAACATGTCATTAATGCGTAAATGCCTTACCCAACGTCAAAATAAAGGTCTTAATCTCTGTCTGTGTAATAAATTTCATCCAAATTCGTCCAACCTAACACCGTAAAGTAGTAACAAATATACACATTTAAACACATAATATATTTATAATAGTAGTGCGTGTATGTTTGTTTGAACTTAAATTACATTCCATAATATCGTTCATCGGATAACGTTGAAACGTTGTTTCTGACGTTAAATCTATACATATAATAAAATTGTAACGAAGTCGAATCTGTACATTAAATATTTTTTGGAAAATGTTAGTTTTTAGAATTTGTCTGTCTGTCTGTTACCGCATCACAGAAAAACTATTGGAGGGACTTTGATGAAATTTGGTATGGTTATAAGCTGGTTATCCGGGTCAACATATAGGATTACCACGGGAAAATATCTCATTTCTGAGAAAAAATATAAAATTTGGTTAGGATAAAACCACGATGATACTATATATATATATATATATATATATATATATATATATATATATATATATATATATATATATATATATATATATATATATATATATATATATATATATTATATTAAAACAATATATATATATATATATATATTAAAACAATTTTCCTCTACAAACATTCCTTCAATCCTGATATAAAACGTTTAAAGATTTGATAGTCTAGAGTCTAGACGAATGTCATTATCTTCATTAATCCATAAAAATATGGATATTAAATAAAAAAGTATTTTAGCCAAATATTATGGTGGTATGGTAATAATTCAATATTTTTCATAAGCTGTCTATACCCATAGAAGCATCCTATATACTGAAAATCTAATTTGTGAACACCGATACTAAGCTGCAAAATCTAAAAAACTAACGTTTTGAAAGCGTGTTACTATAATTTTTTCGACGACGCGTGTGGCTCAGTTTGTAATGACCCTACTAGCTTTGCCAGCGGTCACGGGTTCAAGTCCCGCTGGGGGCATTCATTTGTGTGATAAGCACGAATGTTTGTACTTCAGTCATGGGTGTTTATATTTATAATATGTATGTATTTAAAGTTATATATGTGTGGTGTATCAACTATCTGGTATCTATAACACAAGCCTCGTAGCTTACCATGGAACTAGACCGTGTGGTGTGTTAATGTCCCAACATATTTATTTATTTATTATTTATAATAGTATGGATGATAAACCTAAGATAGGTTTTCAAATCCCATATGGTGTGAAACAATATGGGCAATGATATAAAGGAGATACTCCTAATATTTTTCTAATGTAGTTTACTTAATTCGTTGTTATTCGGCAATGTTCAGCTTCAATATAAGCAAGCACAAAAATTTGGGTGTTATTCTTTGATCTCTATGAGGAAATAGAAAATACAAAAGCTGAATTATGTTTTTTTTATGAATATTGATGAAATAAGTAAATAGGATAATAATGATAATGAAATAATATCAACTGAATTTACTTCTCAATCTTATATTATATTTCTCGGACACAATTAACGAACAGTAAAGTGACATTGGCTAATTTCAAGACATTTTAAATTTAAAAAAAAACACGCAGAAAAAACGAAAGCATGCTGTAAATATACATAAGTTTTTAAAACCCCATTTATTTTTTATCCATTCTGATGTGATAATTGTGACAACTTTTAGAAGTTAAAAAAAAAAAACAAATTTATTATGAACATCAATTTGAACATTTTAAACTCAAACGAAAAAAAATGTTTTATCAATCACCTATTATGACCTATACAAAAGGTGAAAGTACAAACTTTCTGTTTTCTCTCTAATGTTATTCTTTACGCTTTATTCTTATTTCAACTGCCTCGGTGGTGTAGTGGCTAGCATGTACGGCTGCACACCCGGAGGTCCTAGGTTCGAGTCCCGGGTCGGGCCAAGTTTAGTTATTGAGTCTTTCTGTATAGCAAGCCTCAGTAATAGTCCGGAGTTGGAAAGTTGGCGGTGCTTCACCCCCGTGCATCGGAGAGCGCGTGAAGCCGTCGATCCTGCATATTAACTCTCACTAGTCGTGTCGAGTGGTCGTCCCACCCCAGTATGAGAGTGACAGGAATAGAGAGTGCACGTTGTGTCCGCGCGTACACTTGTGCACTATAATATCTCCTTAATACTAATTCATCTAATGGGTGAAGTTTCCCCCCAATGTGCGTTCACCTGGTCGGGAGGGGAGAGTGGGGAGGGGGTTCATTAGCGTTCTGCAATCTAGCCGGGTGCGAAGCCAGGTCTACTTCGGCAGACCTACCATCAGGGCATCGTGGTTGACTACGTAAGCGATCCTGGGACGCTCCATTAAGACGGGGGAGGTTCTGTTGGGTTTTAGTGGGTAATACTGGCTTTATAACCGATGAGTCCCATATATATATATATATATATATATATATATATATATATATTATATATATATATATATATATATATATATATATATATATATATATATATATATATATATATATATATATATATATATATATATATATACATAAATACATAAATACATTTTCCAACATTAAAAAAAAGGTAATACTAGCTTCTGTGTTCGGCCAAAGTAAAACATAACTTATTTATTTATTTAAATAGGAAGCCAATGTTGTATACAATAATATTTCTTATTCTAGAGCACACTCTTAAGTATCTGTGACAGAAATTGTATACCTCACTTACAGGCTAACTCAACATGCATAATATATAAAGAAAAACGGAAAAACAATACAAAACATTCTTTGAAATTAGTAATTTTAAAAACTTACATAACTAAAAAATGATACAAAAAAAACACATAAAAATAAAGACCGCTCAAAAATTATAAACTACTAAAATGTAAATAATTAATACTTTTTAAATCAACCTTAAACTTTTGTGTAGTTTAATTAAAGACAGGCCAAAGTTCAGGTGATGGCGGTGATGATTAAGCGGCAATCCAATTCCAGTCAAAGTTTCCACAAGTAACCAGAGAACTGTTTCAACTCTTCCATAAATTGAAAATGTCACTCGCAAAGCAGTTCTATTTAACTTTTATTAGCTGCAGCAATCTGTTGCTTTAGGTTCTTTTAGTAAATTACCAGTTCCATTGCTTTTAGTTGAATGATGACGTTATTATTCTATGAAATTGAAATCGATTTAAAATAATTCATGATTTTACCGTTAAATGTTGTTTATAACCAATATACTTTTACTGCTTATATGAATGAAATATAATATAATTTTATATAGAAATCGAGTTAATGCACAACTTTTCTATATAAATGATACTTTAAATATTATTTTGTAGTAAATCATAATAGGCTTAATATAGATTTTTACAATAGGTATTATAGACGAATCTAGGTGAATAACATTAAGGAATTTCTAAAACAAAAAACAAATAATACCTATTCTTTAGATATATTATAATAATAAGAGAATTTAAAACAAGAAAAAGGCTGCAGGTGGTCTAAAAGCGTCCACAAGGGTACCATATACCCTGATTGAACATCATCTCGGAGTCAGATAATAGTAGCCCATTACACTTGTTTCGTGCCCTGTAACGGAAGGTTTTTAAGGAGTACTTAAAACGGACATACAGCACAAAAATCTGAAGATTTTTTATTTTAATTTTAGAGTCATCCAACAAATCTTTACTAGATACATAATATATTCTTTTGTTGTAAGAAAGTAAACAAAAAGTAAGCTAATAAAAAAGTAGGTATACATGAAAATAATATGTAAAACTCGATCGGGATATATAGTCAGAGAGTTTGTACTGACCCTACTTGCTGTGCCAGCGGTCGCGGGTTCAAGTCCCGCTGAGGGCATTCATTTGTGTGATAACACGAATGTTTGTACGCCAGTCATGGGTGTTTATATTTATAATATGTATGTATTTAAAGTTATATTATTTATGTGTAGTGTATGAACTATCTGGTATCCGTAACACAGGTCTCGTAGCTTACCATGAAACTAGATGGTGTTGTGTGTTAATGTCCTAACATATTTATTTTGCTTTGTTAAATAAATATTATATTAAACAACAATGTACACTAAAAAATCATTTCTTGCCGAAAAAATTCAGGTATGTAGGCCCTTGGATTTTGAAATCAGTGATTTGAATAACAGCGTTTGATCTTACCCTAGAAGTACGTAATGTTTTACTCGATATTTCTTGACTTTCAATTATGTACCTTAATACTTAATAACTTTGGTGATTACGATAAAAACATGTTTAATCTTAAAAAAAAAGGATCTATTAAAAAAATTATAGATTACAAACAGACAATTCAATTTTATAGATTAAAGATTTGGACTCGCGCATGAAACTTTCATTCAAACACATAATTTAATTTTTGTGTTACGTAGCTACCACTAAAATAGAAACTTCACACACTTAAATACTTATTCAAACTCACAGCACGAATTTTACTTGGCTTGTTTATATTATTTGATGTTTTACTTTAGAATCAGCACTATAGTTACACCAAGTTTGATTCTCACTTCATCGTAATGCGGTCTAATTACGGTGCTAACATATTTCTCAACAGGGAATACCCCATAATTTCTTATATCTTGTTTCATTTTTATTCTTTCTATCTTTTCTAACATTTACATTTATAGTAGGGGCTCACCCTCGCTTCGCTCGGATTCGCGTCAAGACAAACAAAAACAAATCTATCCCACGGAAACCTTATATTTTTCCGGGATAAATAAACCTATTTGTCTAACTATATTATTGTAAAGTTTCATTAAAATCCAATCAGTAGCTTTTGTGTACTAAGCTGTATAAGTTACTATAGTTATGTAACTATCCCACGAGAACTCTTTAATTTTCCGCGATAAAAAGTATCTTAAATGTAAACCGAGAATATAAGGTATCACCATGCAAAATTTCATTTAAATCGGTCTAACAGTTTCGGAGATTAGCCCAGTGGATTTGTAGGTGGGGTAGGGATCAAAGTTAGCCTATATCCATCCCCAAAATGCTTTTTCAGTGTTATTTTCACATTTATAACATTAGTATGGATTAGAAAAATAGTAACCCTAAAAATATATCCCTAAAACAAGAGAGAATATTTACGTAAGGCTGATCATTAGGCTACGAAAAAAATGTAATTCATTTAAACTCACAATCATTATCATTCAGATAAAGCCAAATCTACTTTTTCATTCACTTTGATTCCGCCAAATAACTTTATGGGCCGCCTTTTATCTTTGTAATCTTACTAAGAAACTTTTCAGTTATTAGAATCCAATATCAAGTTTGAAAAAAATTAGTAGTCAATTTCTTACTTGATTTCTGCATAACACAATAGAATTCTGAGTCAAATCTATACATTAAATATTTTTTGTAAAGTCTTATTGAAATGGTCATTATTATCGATACAGACGCCGAATCTATGCTTTTTAGAATTTTTGTCTGTCTATCTCAC
Organism: Brenthis hecate; assembly: GCA_951806755.1. Classification (NCBI taxonomy): domain Eukaryota; kingdom Metazoa; phylum Arthropoda; class Insecta; order Lepidoptera; family Nymphalidae; genus Brenthis; species Brenthis hecate. The sequence goes on along the minus strand of OX638275.1, from coordinate 2,536,225 downwards.
GTCTCGAGAAAACCACTGGATAGATTTTGATGAAATATGGTATGATGATACAAGATACTTTTTACTGCTGGAAAATATCTCATCTCTGAGAAATCTATACTAAACGATAAAACGTAACTGGGGAGGAAACCGAGCTGGTCAAGGGTGAGTCGCTATTAGACGATAAATATTGAATAATTTGCACATAACAATTTCAGATGACAATATTTTCTTGTGTCTTACTTTTTAGAGTGTGATTTGTTTATTAGTCAATTTTAGATTTAGTTTTTTACTTAAACGACCTCGACTATGCTTCATCTTCAATATTATACCTAATATTTGTTTATTATCCTTCTTATCCGATCTCACATTATTTTTCACTTACTAGTTGTGATAACAAAGTTAGGCCATAAAACAAATGAAACAATCGTTCACAAACTTTTTTGCGACAGTTTTCTGTTGTTGAGACTAAAATATACTTGTTTCATGCTAATGTATTTACTTACAGGAAATTGAAATAATCTTGGGGAAAAGTCTATAATTTACTACCAAAGGATCCATTTTTAGGTTTTTTTATTTGCTATCAATGAAATTTTTGAGTTAGTTTTGAGTAGCCCTTGTAGCGTATGGCTTATGGAGTCACGGATACAACCTTAGCGCCGCCCCTGGGCAATGTAAGAAATGCCGCCCCATTATCGAAATTTTGCATAAAATGAATAGTTTCTATAAAGTTTTTTTTTTAATTTTTGATAAATGCCAAAAATAGTTTTTTTTTTTTAATTATGCATTTTTTTTTAAAACAAAGACAATTTGGATAACGGGAAGTTTTTTTAATTTATCCTTTGAATTTTGCCGCTCCTGAAAATTTGCCGCCCAGGGCACTGAAAATTAGCCCCCAGTGCCCCTAGTGTAAATCCAGCCCAAGTTTTTAATGTCAATGCCGGCATCTACCGGTAATAACTTACACTGGTCGTACGTACTCTATTGTTCTATTCGGTCTGTTAAGACAAATAAAATTACATTGTTAAATTTCATAGCTTTTAGAACAATCTTTATTGATGCTGTAAATGGAATAAAGTACAAAGTGTCGCTGTAATGTGATATAAAAGATTAATAAATCAGTTTAAGATAATAGAAAATATATTAAACGAAATATACTTCTCTTTCTATTTATTAAATTCTGAAATATTTATCATTTTATCTGGGATAGATCTTGTTATTTTTTCATTAAATGACATTTTCTAGTAAAATAATAGCTATATTCACCAAATATTGTGTTTGGCCGTAAGCCAACCAGTCTTTCAATTTAATGAAACCCAAAAAAACGTGGTATAATAAAATTAATCGTATCTCTATTTATTTATTTTTTGTTAGTAATCAGTAAAATATCACTATTTCACAAGCTTCTTATTTAACTTGCCATGTTAGTATGTTAGTTTGGGACCAATCTTGGAAGCTAAATAAGAATCACTTCCTGACGTTTTATTGGGCTCATATTTGGTATACTTGCGTATCTTCAGTGATATTGCAATAATATGGTACCGTATAGTGATGGTGTCGGAAGGACACCACCATGAGACCAGCTCTACGGTACCATATTATTATTTCCCATAGGGATTCCTAAATTAAACAAGAAAATTAAAAACAAAGAAAATAGACCCGTCGTATTTGAGCTCGTTTGATTTGGCTTAGCAAGTACTCGGGACTTTTCAAGGTCTGAACATGGAGCTGGGAGGTAGTTGAAGCAACATAATTCGAAATTAATAGGAAGAATACCTTGCAATAACGATACATTTCTAGAAATGCACAGATTAAGACAAATAATTAAAACAAAGATAAAACTAAAAAGTCGAAAAAGAATTAAAACAATATTAAAAACTTCTCGCGCGTTCCTCCCACCCTTTACGGTGGGTAAACATACATTCGGTGTGGGAGCTCATATTTTTACCTTAAATTAACATTCTCGTGATAACATACGTTGATATAAGCCCAAAAGTAATGTTTGCATAGATTAAATGTTTTTTATTTATATAAAAATTATAGCATTTTATTTTCTTATTATTTTTAATTTGGCTTTACGCAGTCTTTATATTTATTTTGCAAATAAGAGATACTGTCGTACTGTAGTGTAGAAAGTCGCACTTATTGAAATGAAATTAGTTAACTTATACTCAACTACTACTACTGGTTGCTTTCCGGTACAAACTTTCACCCCTTCATCTTCTTAAGGTGTGGTTTTAGGGATAATAATCCTATGTCCTTTCCAGGGTCTCAAACTATCTTTCCTAGCAAATTTCATCTAAATCGGTATCGTCAGTATTTTGTAAGAATCAGTAGTTTCAGAGCCTATTCGATACAAACAAATAAACAAACAAAAAAATGTTCCTCTTTAAAATATTAGAATAGATGAATTTAAGTAGGTACTACTAAATATATTCCCGAACAATAGTTTTTTTTTAATATGTGCAATATAAACAGTATACATCAGGCAGATTAAACGAAATATAAAGAATACTATTTAACAATACGCTTTAATTTTAAACTATAGAATAATATGTACAATAATTTTTGTTTAAGATTATTATTTATGAAATATTTTTAAAGCTGAGTAACTTCAATATACCACGCTAAAATACTAACACATATAAAAAAGTAACAAATGAGTAGTGTTACTCTAATAAATAAGGACTCCTTCAGTAAAATTATTGAGAGACGTGCGCTTAGCCGGCAAGTACCGACAAGACACAATACTAACCAATTTATACAGATAAATAAAAATGAAATGTCTTTTTATAATGCCTAAATTATAGCATTTTACTAAATGTGTGTAAATATGAAATTATATGCTGTACTTATATGAAAAATGTTTAAATGACGACAAGTTTGGTTCAGTTTGTACTGACACTACTTGCTGTGCCAACTTTGCAGCGGTTCGAGTTCCGCTGGGGGCATTCATTTGTGTGATGAGCACTATCGTTTGTACTCCAGTCAAGAGTGTTTATATTTATAATATGTATGTATTTAAAGTTATATATGTGTAGTGTATCAACTATATAAAAAGAATTAGAGTTTCGCTCAAAAAAATTAAAATGTACCTAGGTAGGCATCTGAGCGAAGCGACGGTAAGTCGCTAGTAATATAATAAAAATGGCATAACATTTTTTGCATCTAAGCGCCCTTAAAATATTTACAAAAATTTAATTTAGAGTAATATACAAAAAAGAAATTGGTTAACGTTATTTTAGTAATTAAGTTTGTGTATGCACTCTAGTTGGTAAGCCTTATTTAATAAATAAAAATAAATAAAAAAATACAAAAAAAAAAAAACAATTTAATAATGGGTTCCTACGTATGATATGAACGAAAGCATCCCTGGGTGATGAAGTATGTCTTTTACTTCCTTGTCCTGTCTTCCCACAAAAGCATTAATGTCCATGATCCAAATACTATGACAAATTGTTGAAACGAAAAATTCTGGTGATTACTTTATAAAGTTTAACATTTCTTCTCATCTCAAGTCCTCTGGCAATCTCCGTTTTGTTCTAGTCGCGAATTTTAATAAAATCTAATTTTAACAAAATCCTTGACTTTGAATATGATTTTAACAAGTTAATAAACTAATAAAACTGTCTTTTGTGAATTGTAAGGTTTTTTTCCCAAAATCAGAATAAATGAAAATTCAAAATGATGTCAATTGAATAAACAAAAATAGTTAAAGCAGACATAACGTCTCAATACAAACAGAAAGCCAGTGCGGCAGTCTAAGCATACTAATTTTCTCATGTTAGAAAATAAATAAGAAAAAAATAGTTTTTCAAACTGGAAACAAATCCAATATCAACATTACGTGATTTTCATGAAAATGAATCATTAATAAATGAAAAATAAATAAATATTGTAGACAGCATAACCTGTTATTTATAAAAATATTATTCTCATTGTTATATCAGAATACAATGTATTACTGTTCACTCAATGAAGCAATAAGACTAAAGAGTCCATTAGCTAATTGTAATTAATATAATGAGTATTGGGATGAAGTTTTAACTCTTATTAGTATAGTATTATGTGATCTGTGCTCTTATCTATACATCTATATTCTATACATATAATAAAAGTGTAACTGATCACTGTCTGTACATGGAAGATATTTATTTATTTATTTATTTAGGATCGTCAATAGAAAATACATTGTTACAAGATCATATAAAATATGCTATTAGTACATTGATTAAATGCTTTTCCACTTACAGACAATACAAAAAAACAATTAAAGTTTAATTTAGATACTCATATCTCATAAGCTTATTTGACGTTAATAATTTGAGCAAAGGTAGCTATTATTGGGAGTCTTTATTAACGCAATAGTTTGTCTGTTTGTTTGTGCGTTTGTACGCGCTAAACTCAGAAACGACTTAACCGATTTGGGTGCAATTTTTACTAATTTATAGTAAGTAAGCTTCACTTAACATTTAGTATTTATTTTATTTCAATCGGTTCATATTTAAAAAAGTTATGTCATTTTAAAGAATTACCTATGGCGAAGCGAGGGTGAGTCACTAGTAATATAATAGATATAATGTAATTATCAATACTTTTTATCAATATTAGCTCTTAAGTTTTGTCTGTATTAAATCTATTTATTCTACAACCACTTAACTAAAATTACCACCGCCTTATATTGTGGATTAATTGAAAGAGGAGGTCAGGCTTTATTTTCCATTCCTTTCAGTCGATGAGAATGAAAACGAAGACTCAGAGACGTCTTTAAAGATCCGAATAACGCTTATATATTTTTTATTTGGAGAGTTTTAAAGAAAGAGAAAAGGATACTCCCAAAAGTCCAAGTCATAAGTAATGAAGTCACAAAAGTTTTAAACCCATTTCACTCGGTCGGTTTCAATTATTCCGGTTTAGTATACGTTATTACACACGTTATAATATTTCGTAGAGTTCCAGCAATCAATTATTTTATAGAAAGAGAAGTTATGGAAGTTAATAAAGTCATATCAAAAGCCTTGGGCGATCTGACAAATTTCGGCACAAAAAATGTACCAAAAAGTCCTAATTTATAAAAAGTGGCCAAGTCCTAGATTGATTAATAAAGAAAAAGGATCCTTACTCAAATGTTTTATTTTTACTTGGAAGTTTAAAAACTTACGACTTATCAATAGCTTCCATTCTTTATTATCGGTGCTTAATCCTTCCACGACCGCGGACACGCCGGCGTGTTAATTAACAATAGATTTCTTAGAATTTTAATTAATTTCTAAGAAATTCACCTGGAAGTGCTATGATACACATCTCTTATATTGTATTATATATATTATATACATAACGAAGCAAGCAAGTAGCATTTTTAGGTAATAAATGAGAATTCTTGTACTTAATTCACACCAAAGACGTAAACTAGGTAAGACAATATCATGAGCAGTACCTCCAAAAGCTTTCCGTTTTTCCGTCGGATACACTGAATCCTAAAAATATAAAATAATTTATTCCAAAGAGAGTTGTTTCTTTGTAGCATAGAATTTCAAAAACAGTAAATTGGTTATAAAAGCTTTTTAAGACAGAAACGTAAAGGCAATATAAAATGTTGTAACCTTTCATGTATTTATTTTTATCATTTTGTAGAGAGATTCTGGATATTATTTTTAGCTGACAATCTTACTTTCTGGCGTCACTCCTATACGAAGGGTACAGGCAAAGAACAGGGAATTTCACAGTTTTTGTTTTTTTTTTTGTTTAGTACTTGTAACGAATCTATGTCTATGGTACTTGCATTCCCAATCACTGGTTTTCACAAATACTCCACAGATGTCGCTAAAAATACGTTTTTATCTATGCCCAAAGCAAAAAGAACTGGAAATGTCCATGATATACCGGTAAAGAAGGAGGATTGTGCAAATATCTACATAGCAAAAACTTACTGCATACATCTCAATCAAAATATTATACTTCTAAACTTTAAATTACTCTTTTCTCATAATATATTCATTAAGACATGCCATATTCTTTGCCAGTATCCTTCATATTATCTTAAACATTATACTATGCATTTTTTTTTAATTATAATTTATAAAAGCGCTTTACGAAGGCCCCAAAATAACATAGGTAATTAAATTTGTAAAACCCTATTTTTTGATAAAAATAGTTTGTCATTATAACGCAAATTATATTCCATTACTAATGGCCTCTCGAGTTATAAAATTGGCTGGGCTCCGACCATGAATTTCTTCGGCTCGCCCTTTGAATTAAGGATAATATTGTAATGAGGTTTTCTACCTCGACAACCATGGGGTTGCTCTCACGATCCACTTTAATATTAGAGAAGTACTGACTTCCTTCCGCTTCCTTCTCACCTTCTGACCTTCCGCTCAACGAATCAGGCCACCTTCCATATGTACCTGTTGCCTTTGCACCCGGCTATTTTGCCGGATGCTAGTGAGCATCCTCACCACGACAAGGTTTTAGGGTATCAACCTTTCAGGGTGGTATCATTTAGGGGTGTGCATTCTATAACCAAAACTAACCATAATATTATCTTACTCTAAGACACGAAAATAACTTAAACTTATAATAAAAATATGTACAATATATGTACATTGAATCGTATTTCGTTATACTATCTTCACGTTCATGTGAAGACGGCCATTCTCAAAATAAGTAAATAATAAATCACATTACGTTCTTTTGTTTCGGTTGTGAGGGCAACAGTGGAATACAAAGTTACCACTTGCCACAACGCGAGACTACTTTTAATTTACGGCTAGAGTTTCAATTACTTAAGTAGTGCTAAGTATAGTGATTTGTTATATTGTTAGCGTCTTTTTTTTTGTTTTTTTGTTTTTTTTTCATATATTTAAAAAGTTATTGTCTACGCCTTCATCTGCGAGTTACTGTTAAATTCAGAACCATTTTGTCAGCAGTTTAATGTAGCTAGTATTCCTACAATCCCACATAAAATTCGAATTTCTTTATATCAAATCTGTGTTTTATAGTGAAAGATAGTAATCCCTTACTTTATAAAATAAAACTAACTTGAACTACTATGCTAGGAACTATGAACAAAGAACCCAACACCGCCAATTCTGTATTATTATCATGTGTATATTATATGTCATATCAATTTTCTTACCAATTTTCGTATAAGTGGCTTACCTCACTGCGACGATCACGAAATAAATACGCAGGTATTTATTATTTAAGTAACTATTAAGTAATACCTCGTCTTATCGCCTCTACTGGTGACAAAAGAGGTGGCTCGTTTTTCGCCCAAAAAGCATAAAACAAAGTCGGGTTTGTTACAACACTTATAACTCGAGAACTGCTGGACCGATTTTTATAATCTTTGTTTTGTAGGATTTGTCTTAACCCTGAATAGCAGAATAACTATTAAAACATCTAAAAAAAATCTCGAATAATTTTTTTTTTTTGCAAATATAAATACTATTCCATACTAAACGTCAAAACATACCTAGGGACAAACTTGGGCGAAGCGAGGGTGAGTCGCTAGTTATATTATAGAACTCAAATACATTTACGTGTGCAACACAGGTACAATATTATTAAGTGAACATGTAGAAGCTCTTAAAACTTTGTATGATTCTTATATCGGACTAGCAATGCCCGCGGCTCCGCCCGCGTTCAGATGACCAAAAACCGAATTTTTAGGACTTACTTTACATATTAGTATACTCTTACAATACAGTTTTGTATTTTTCTCAGAAATGAGATATTTTCCCGCAATAAAAAGTATCCTATATGTTAACCCGGATAACCAGCTACCATCATACCGAATTTCATCAAAATCCCTCTAGTGGTTTTTCCGTGATGCGGTAACAGACAGATAGACAGACAGACAAAAATTCTAAAAATCGATAATATCTATCTAAGTATCGATAATAATGTCTATTTCAATAAGATTTTCCAAAAAATATTTAATGTAAAAATATAGTAAAAACTATAGATTCGGCTTAGTTACAATTTTATTATATGTATAGATGTCTCTCTATCTTATCTTGCATATAAAACTCATTTCGGAAAGCAAATATATATTTCTTATATCATAGAGTTACGAAGCACCCAATCTTCATTCTATGTATAAAGTGGACGGATTTTGCTCTCTATCCATTATTGTGGACGGGTGTGCAAACTTTAAGAATATTTTAAATCATTTTTATTTTATACTCGCGACTACCCCTCACTTCGTTCTAGTGCGTTGCAACGTGTTTTTAAACTTACATGCAGCGCCACCTTTTGAGAAATTTTATAACTGATTGTATGTGATGTATGTAATTAAAACTTCAGTGCATGCATAAAAGCAAAAAGATGAATTCGCAACCATAAAAGAAAATATTCAGTAGAAATGACTCACGAACATACATTATTTCAACGCTCGTCAACGTCTTGGGGCGGAAGATTTTCGCCCACGCGGACAAAGCCCTACTCCACCATCCTGTTCTGGCATGGCGCTAAGCCCAGTAGAAAAGGGGCTTCAAATTATAGAAGAGCGCTAACGCCAGGAACATCAGTCTAACTTAGTTTATTGAAAACAGAGACATGTATCCCACAGAGGCAATTATCCGAGTTTTACCCTACATATATGTTAATATATTGTACATATATATATATATATATATATATATATATATATATATATATATATATATATATATATATATATATATATATATATAGATATATATATATATATATATGTATACAAATCTTCACATTTATATAAGTAATGTAATAAAGACTACTAAAATAGCTTAGTTAATGTAAGGAAAAATTAGAAAGCTAACATAAATAAAATACACTGCACAGGAAAATTCTTTATTTAAGTAAAAACTAATTTCAAAGATATTTAATTTATATATGAGAAAGATCTTGTAAGAAGATCTAAACAAAGATAAATGGCAGTGGGATATAATAAAAGCTGTTTTAGGAAGAATTTTCTGTCTGTCATTTTATCTCTCTGCCGGTTTAATCTTTCAGCACTCAAGAATGGCTAGACAGATTGTACCACTTTGACTCAAACTACAGTAAATACTTAAACATATTTTTAATTAATTTTTGAAGTGATACTTCTTTAGAATCGTGATTTGAAACTCGATGAAACGGTAATGCGACTAAAAAGAAACAAACATAAATATGACGACACGTTTAGCTCAGTTTGTAGTGACCCTACTTGCTGTGCCAGCGGTCGCGGGTTCGAGTCCCGCTGGATACATTCATTTGTGTGATGAACACGAATGTTTGTACTCCAGTCATGGGTGTTTATATTTATAATATGTATGTATTTAAAGTTATATATGTGTAATGTATCAATTATCTGGTATCCATAACACAAGCCTCGGAGCTTACCATGGAACTAGATGGTGGTGTGTGTTAATGTCCTAACATATTTATAAAAAAAAAAAAATATATAAGTTTAAGTCGGCGAGAGAATGAGATATAACACATTGCCAGGTTACCATGGTAACCATTGTTATTGTGTGACAAATATTCAATATTATATTCTTTCCGTATATAATATTCTATAAATATATGATTGTAATATGCCGAATATGCATCATTTAATTATTTGAGGTAGAATACATAACACAGGATGTGAATAATAATAAAATTAATTACTGAATAATATGTAATATATATTTATGACAAAGAAAAAGTAAAATAACTTTTAAACTCGGTAAAAATGTGTAAAAAAAAATAAACCTTATAATTATCCTACTCCTGATACTCTATATTCATCTCACTCTCTCGTAGGTTACTTTTCTGAAGTATCACTTCAGCTTAATTATTTCTTGGAATCAATGCGAATAGACTTGCTGGTATATCTAACAATTTGTTATTCATAATGAATATTAATTTAGTAATTAATATAGTATTAAAATACAAAAAAATTAACCCTATTTGTATTTTATGTGAACATTGTCTTGAGATAGTATTTTAAACGTCGTACGTAGTAACATGACTATACTGAGCTTGAGGCTAATATTTACTTTTTAAATATTATAGAGCTAAAATGCTATGTTTTGTTTGTGTTTCTGTTTGTATGTAGGGTATAATTGAAACTATTTTTTGCCTTACCACTAAATAACGACTTAATCTCGCTTCCTAGGTGCCTAAGTAAACCTAAACAGTAAGCCATTAAGATCATTGTCTATATACTAATTTTCATCCAAATCCAAATCATTTGAGCGTGAATGAGTAACAAACATACACATGTTTACAAATTTTTGTATATATAATCTCATCAAAAACATAAATGTAAAAATGGGAGCCAAGTTCAACATTAAGAATAAGCGTGGTTGTCAACTTCACCGACAAAAGAATTGAGATCTAAATGGGTGCCAAGTTCTGTAGGTAATCCTGAATTTTTTTCATAAGAACATACAACATGCTAAAATCATTTTAAAACACAATATTTTGTTTTTTTCTGCTTCAAAAGTGTTTGCTGTTTAAAAATAGAACTTCTTAAATTTGAACAGTCAAATTATTTACATAGAGTAGATAACTTAGGATAAATTGAAGTTCAAGTTTTGACTTGGCTAGTTTTTACCAGTAAAGCAAGTTTTTAGAAGAGTAAGATATGTTGACCTTACAATATAAAAACAGTAACATGCGTATAGCATAAAGAAGATATAAGTGATTAACTGAAGATAACTTGTATGTGGGTAGAAGGCGCAAGGTGTTAATAAAAATTAATTTAATATTTTTTTTTGAAATTTTAAAAATTTACTGTTTTTGGATTTTTTCCTTTGTATGCACACGATTACCCATCTGGACACCAAATTTCAACTTTCTAGGTCATCTGGAAGTGGGTTAGGTTTTCCTACTATATTATGTCAGTCAGTGATAAAAATGACGATTTTTAGACGTTAATATCTCAATAACCGTTTTATCTGTATTTATGAAATTAGAGATTCTAGTTAATCTAAGGGAATTAAATAAATGAACCGAATTTCAAGACTTTACGTTAAATAGATTTTGAGTTATCACGAGGTGAAAAGTGGCTCCAAATGGTTCGTGTAAATATACACACGGTGCTGCGTCGCCAGTTCCTTTGACTTGAACTTGGCTGGACACCCTACCTTCTTCGTCTTTTTAGTGGTCCAATTTAAAGCTAAAATATTTATCAATATATATCTACGTATCACGCGAGCGAAGCCACGTAAATAAATAAGTCACGTGATACTAAAATAAAATTAATTCGCCGGGAATAATACAAACTCACTGAGATCAATAAGATTGTATTAAGTATTAATTTTAAAATAAAATACACGTTTTAATAAATTAGATAGATAGACAGAACAATAAGCTCGATATAATCTCATAATATTTTTAATATGAAGTCTAACAAAAGTAGGCCACGAGAATAATCCACCTGAGATTATGATGTTTTTATCTCCGCGATCCAATAAACTTATAGCATAGTGGACCATAGTAAACGTTTTATCGCCAATAAGACCTCCATTCCTTTGATTGACGGTTTATGATACAGAGATTGTTCTTTTTATTTCTTGCGAGAGATCTAACGTAGCATCGCCAATTGAACCTTCAATTTAGGAAATTATTTATTATAATTTTTTACTTTGAATTTTGTTTACAACTTTCAAATTAAAAAAAAACCGTCTAACATTAATAATACCGTCAAGAACCTAGCAAGTTTTCGAAAGATATGTGAAGCCCGCTAACCCGCTCTTGTCCTACGTGGACTATGGCATGATCCCCGCGTATTTTAGGGAGACCCGTGCCCAGCAGTGGCACGTTACAATGCTGTCTAACGGGTATAGCAGTATGAATGAATAACTAAAGATTCAATTCTTTGTTTTTGTTTTAGGCGGGCTTAGGCGTATGCCCACAGGGCCTCTTAGGGCGGCAAAATCAATATCTACCTAAAATAGATAAACTTTACACTGTTGCTAGAAAGTCTAAAGAGCTGATAAACATACCAAGGCTTGTATTATGTTTATATTTTTGTAATTAACTACCTATTGTATGAATTTGAAATCCGTATTAATATTGTAAATGTGAATGTTTGTGAGTATAGATGTTTGTTACTTTTTCACGCCAGAAAGGCTGAACGGATCTGGATGAAATTTGGCACATAGATAGATTATAGTCTGGAATAACACAAACATTACACACGCAACTTTTTATCCCGGAAAAATATACTATTCCCGTGGGATAGGCAAATCTGTATATTCAATATTTTTTGGAAATTCTTATTGAAATAAATATTATTATCGATACAGAGGCCGAATCTATAGTTTTTAGATTTTTTGTCTGTCTCTTACCGCATCACAGAAAAACCACTGGAGGGATTTTGATGAAATTTGGTATGGTGATAGCTGGTTATCCGGGTCAACATATAGGATACTTTTTATCGAGGGAAAATATCTCATTTCTGTGAAAAAAAATGAAAACTGCAATGTAAGAGTATACTAATATGTAAAACCTAAGCTTTGGTTTTTAGTCATCTGAACGCGAGCGGAGCCGCGGGCAATGCTAGTATTTATGTAAGAAAATACGCGTTATTATGACTCCGTTAGGCGAGCTAAAGTACAATGGACAAGTGACAACGCATAAATATTCTACGTACTCAAATGCTCTTTGTCATGTCAGGTGTTTGGTACACATCGTGTGTAACACATGTTTTCTTAGCGATCGGTTGTAGAAATTAATACTTAGCAGCACCATCTAGTGGGTAACATATACAATTTTTAGTGATTTGTAATTTTTATATTACATACATTATATCAAGCTAAGTGAATACTTAAGAAGAATTTCTTAGCAAGTTCTTTATAAACATATAATTACTACACAATCATAGCTAAATAGCTGAGTTTCATTAATAATTTAGGTTTTAACGGTCCAATTATAGAGGTGTACCACCACTTGCATAAACAGATATACCTCTAACTGGTATAGCCAGACGCCAAAGCTTGATAACATAACGAGGATAAATTCTAAAGAACGTCGTAGACAAATATATTATTTACAGGTACAGTCATTATGTCGAATGTCATGAGTTTTATATCTGCGGGCATAGGAAAATATTTATTCAGACTATTTCAGATGTTGGTCACGGCTTCGTTATGACCTCGCCGTCTAAATCTTGCTTGAATTCGTAGTACTGGCGAAAAACTGAAAAAGAAATGAGGATTTAGCGACGTTACGTAACGTTAATTTATTTATCTGCTTTCTATAAAAAAAAATAAACCAGATCTACCATTGATTTTTTTTTACTTTACTTAAATGTTAAGTATGATCTCAAATCAAACCTATCATTCAAGTTTCAACCATCAAACTTTCATCAAAACAATTTCAAAACTTGAAATGAAAATCATAATTATAACTACCAACCCATCCTAACTGCGTTCATGTGCGCCCTTAGATTTTGCGCGAATGTCGCGATGTTCATTTTTCATTATCTCTAAAACTATATAAGTTAACTAGCATTACCTGCGGCTTCGAATCCCGGTCGGATACAAAGTTATATTTTAATTTTGTATTTATTCAAGTTTTTTGTTCCTTTTTTAAAAGAAAATTGTACTTCTGACCAAAAACTCCGAGCGAAGCTCGGTGGCCCAGGTACTTATTTATACAAAAATGTATATGAAAATGGTTTACATAGCAGGGCTTTTCCACCGACTCAATTCACTATTACCACAACGGCTAAGTTCCTAGCGATAGGGCAACGTATAAAACATAAACATTTCTAAGGAAATGTAGATCATAAGAGCAAAACCAAAGAACCGCATCCAATTTCGCACAAAAGTACTTGAGATCAAGATACTTACTATAGTAATTAAAATTAGCAATATAATTTTTTATTGCCGATGAAAAAGGTTATCCTTTAAAATTGCCTTTTGAAATCAGACTTTTAACGACGCCTTTAACGATTGGGGAGGAAAACTCAATTATGTCAATAAAATTAAGCATTGTACACTCTACGCTGAGTTGTATTCAGCAGAAGTCTTTGAAGTAAACAACAATGAATTGTGAGTGGCAAAAATAATAAATCTTCAAAATAAGGTATTTGAACTTCTTTATGTGTTGAACATTTCAATTAACGCTTTTATTTATGTAGGTACTAAGAATAAAATATAGCGAATGTTTCTCGCTGCTCACGGGCAGGTTTAAGTACCTGGCCGTGAAAATTTCGTTAAAATTTTATTTTGCCGTTTCAAAGATAGCTACACTATATGACCTCAATATTGGATACCAATATTAGTATTACAGACAGGCTTTCATTATCTTATATTTAAATGTCTATTGGAATAAATTATAATTCGATTTTATTTATTAACATTATATAATTACAATTGTACATATAGATTAATGATACTTCAGAAAAAAAAATAAAAAAAAATAAAGTGTATTAATCTAAATAAAACTATCTTTTCGGATTATTTCGCGGATTTATTTTGATTTTTGGTTCCCGACCGTTTTTGGAACCAAAAATCAAAATAAATCCGCGAAATAATCCGAAAAGATAGTTTTATTTAAAAATGTCAAACATTCGCGTAAATCAAATAAGTATTATGTATTAATTTTAAGAATATACTTAAAAAGCTGCTTACCCTGCCTGAATCAACTTACAAACTAATAGTTCCGATTTTGACAGCCGGTTTCTATAAAGACACCGGTGACTGCTAAGAAAGGATTTATTGAAACCCGACTCTAAGAGGGATGAAAGGGATGACAAAGTTTAGTACATTATATTTTTTGGGTATCATATTAAAAACCAGTCAAGATGAGCTTCCCTTGTCTAATATAGATAAAATATTATCATATAAAAACAAAATCTTATGATGGTAGATTCTATATTACAACGTTCTACAGCAAAACTAATATTGATAAACGATTTTAAAAAAAAATTACTATAAAACTCAAATAAATCCTGTTTCAATGTAATATTTATAGCTTATCCAATTTATTTTTATTAATTAAAAAAAAAAGATTTTAAAATAGTTTATATTTTAAATTATAAAGATTTTAAAATAATTTACATTTCCTCCACTAACTGAGTAACAATATTATTTCAATAAAAGATAAAAACACTTTTATACGTTCGCGTAAAAATAGAGCCGTGCTACAAACAGAAACTTGAAGGAAAACTTTGAAATTTGGTTCACACATGTTAGGTAGAATATGCGCGCAGAACGTTATATGCAACTAGTAACGAAGAGCAATTTTGCCGTATACTCTACCAAAAACAGTTTAGTTAGACAACACAATCTCTAGTAATATTATAAAACAAAGCCATTTTGTCAACTTGATATTTTTGGATATAGTTATTGGGAAGGATATTGGCATTGACTTTCTTGTCCAGTATATTTAATGCCTTACGTTAGATTTTAGTTCATTGTAACATTATACTCAGAGGTCACCAATAATAAATAGTAATGGTTATTAGCCATTTAATTTTTTATTAGCTTTGTTTATTTCAAATCCGCCAAACAAGAGATTGTTCAAATTGTTCATGTCTGAAGATATTACACTAAAACTTCGGAAATCCTGATGATGCAACCAGGATTGCCTACTTACTTAGGGGTACTTCTTAATGCTTAGTAAAACGGACACGAAATTCTGCAAGTACATATGTAGATAGGTTCTATTTTGTATCTAAACGTAATCTTTACGAGCAGCTATTGAATGAAACCTTCTGTATGGTACTCGTAGAACTGAAATAAGAAAATTAAATAAAAGTTCCAATAATTCTGTCGCACTTGACAAATACATGACGCGACATGCTTTTTACAAACTAATAATATAATCAACATAAAATCTATAAACTAAACTTGCCTTATTCATTTTGGTACATATCTGAAAGGTTATCGATATTATTTTTAAAGAGTTCTACGTGAAATCTTCAAGCATATACTCGTACCATGACACTTATTTGCCTAGGTCTGGTAAAGACAAGCTGAGAGTTTGATAGACGCCGCTCAACCCCCATTGTTTTAACTTCGTAGTAAAGCGGAGAAGCAAGTAAGCTACTACTGTACTAATAAAGTAGCTGTATATGAGGTTTAAGATTCATTTATTTCTCAAAGAAATAGAATTCACTTACTGAAAAACATTAGTCTTACGTGTATATATATATATATATATATATATATATATATATATATATATATATATATATATATATATATATATATATAATATTTAAAAGTACAAACTTTTTTACCGCTTAGAACTCGTAATAAAAATACTGGAAGTGGCTTTAAATATAAGTTTATTTTACTGTCATTAAATTATAATTTAAAGTTTAACTTTAATAAATCATTTAATATTAAATATAACATGATTAGGTTATTGATGTTTTATTTAGTATATTTATTGCCAATATGTATTTTTTTTATATAAGATTCCATTGATTTTTAATTTTTAATATTATTTGGTAATTGATTATATGATACAAATAAAAAAGTAGATACGTGTATAAATGTAACCACGTTTTTAGAAAGAGTTTGGAAGTTTTAGTCAGATTTGAATTATTTTTGTCATTTTATAACGTACTATAATATACAGTTATATAAAGTAATCGAACATCTTGCAAAAACTCTTAAGAGAAGAGTAATTTTAATATACTACGCTAATGCTAAGGATGGTCTAAAATAAATGTTCAAAGAATAAAAACTGTTCAACAATGTTGTCAAAAATATTATCATAAAGAAGTAAAGTTTACGTCCTTTTACACTCGTGTAGAGTAGCTTATTGTCGAGAAATTGTAAGTATGTTGTTTTTTTAACTTGATAGAAATATTGTAAATTATAATTTTACTTTAAAAAAAAGATAACGAGTTAAGATTAGTCCCGCTGAGTTTCTTTCGCCAGTTCTTCTCAGCTCTGAGGCTTCTTCTTTCCTAACTGGTAGTAGACTCGTGACGTTCAATAAAAAATTGTCATAATTTAATGCTGAATATAATATTTTGAATTTGGATTTTATTTTCACCTACTTCTTTTTCTCGTAGGGTAATTACTTTCAGCAGTATTGACACACGATTGAAGCTGTACCCCTTGTACCTGGCTTAACGAAACTGGTACAAATATACAAATTAATATAGAACCAATACAAATATTCGCTTGATATGACAACCCACCAGTCTATTTCATTCTAGCGTACAAAACTTAACCAAGTACATATTATATAGTGTTGTGCCAGTGTTGAATAACATTTATAAAATCGCATTCGCCAACAAAACTTTTATTGCACTCCAAACAGATATAAACTATGTACGGTACAAGCATGTTGTGTGTATTTGTGTATTGTGTTTGTTTTTATATTTTCATATTATATTTATATGTAAATAGGCAAAGACAAAACCGTTCAGTACATTTTCCCCCTATGTTTGTCAACCGAATTCCTTTTGTTTGTTGTTTAATATTGACGAACTTTGATAATTAAAAAATCGATATTTTATATCGATAGATAAATTGTTATTCGTATATACGAATAGAATCTATCTAAATATATACATATATAACATGTTCTTCAAATTTTCAATAATAATTATTATCAAATTTCGACCACTAGACGAACACTACTCATTTTTTTGTCTACTAATAATATTGATAATAATTAATACCTATTGCACATCTACATACATCGCACTACGTTATTTTATTTTCTCACATATGAAGGGTTTCTGGAAGAAATCTCTTAAAGAAATAACTAATCCTTTGTCAACATTTTATTTTTTCCATTTAATTTCATTATACAATCAAAAAATTAAATCTCCAATAATATGTTCATCGTTTCCTGTATAAAACACTACAAAATAGATAAAAAACGCAATACATTCAGCAAATAAAAGTGCTAGGAAAACAGAAGAACTTCGTACGTCGCTTGCCAAATCCTTTAATTCCCTTCGGAATAAGCGCAGGAGTGACGTACTCGGATTAGCGAATAAACTTTGGTAGGTGGAAAAAGTTTTAGTATTGAAAGCCCACTGTTATTCTGATTTATAAAATAAATATTTACAGCTAGTATTAATACTAATACTAGGTACTATTTAAACTATAACAAATCCAGCCCATCTCAAATCTTCATCGTTACCGAAATGTTATTGAAACAATTTTAACAAGTATATTAAATTAAGTTTAAAATTATGTCTGGTTTCTTATAATAACTAAGTTAATCTGTTCTATTAAACTTAACTAACTAAAAGCTTTTATTTATATACAAAAGAGATAAAAGGAAAGAATTATTATTTTAAATAACTTAATTATATTTTTTGTTTATTTGTTTGTTGGCTATAATGCGGTAACACCAGTATATGAGCGACCTGCTTTTTTTCGGCCCTCACTTCACACCCCGTGTAAGAGTCATAAATTACCACGACATAAAATGACAAAAATCTCGACACGAAAGTAACATCGATGAAGCCATTTTTCTTCCATCGTTTATCCCGCTAGAACTATTTTATATCCTTTTCGCTAGAACCTTTTCTTAGTCAATGAAAATTCCATTAAAATTATATGAAATCAATATGAGGTAGATATTTTCAAATCACAGATATATATATATATATATATATATATATATATATATATATATATATATATATATATATATATATACATATAATCACCCTACTAGGTGCCTTCGCCTCTCTCGTTTCCTAGTGGCTGTTTACGGAACTAAAAACAGCAATTTACAGTGCTGTTTACTTAAAACTTGCAGTAAGAGTTCTAATTGCTTCATTATCTGTGGATATTTGGATATATTGGACTATGGGAGTATAGTATAATTGCGACAGTTTGTATGTGTATGTATGTATGTATGTTTATTAGTCCTTCACGCTGAAAGAGCTGGATGTATTTGGATGAAATATAGAACGAAAATAGACTATCTATAGCAACACGAAACCCGAGCGAAATTAAACTAAGTGGCTAGTACTTTTTTATACAATACTAGAGACTCACCCTGGCTTCCATCGGAATCGTCCCTAAGTTGATTCCTCATACAAACTTTCATCCCCATTTTCACTTCCTAAGGGATGATTTCCGGAATAAAAATATCCTATCCTTCCCAGGGTCTCAAACTATTTTCTTACCAAAATTCATCTAAATCAGTCCAGTAGTTTTTGAGTTTATTCGTTACAAACATACAAAAATACAAATCTTTCGTCTTTATAATAGTAGTTATTTACACACATGTTAATAGTGACTTTATAGGTTGACGCTAGCTTAAGGGATGTGCCCACCGCCCACAGATATAAAAGAATGACATAACATATTTTCGAGGAAATTGAGATTAATGATACCAAAAGTAAAATTAATATGTCTATATTGTGTTCGGTAAATTGAAACTCTGTTGTATTTAATTTAAGTCTTTGCAGTTTTTGATAATAATTCAATAATCATACAATGATAATAATTCATGAAAGGTAAATCTATACATATAATAAAATTGTAACAAAGTCGAATCTGTACATTAAATATTTTTTTTTTTAAAACCTTATCGAAATAGACATTATTATATATAGAGGCCGAATCTACAGTTTTTAGAATTTTTGTCTGTCTGTCTGTTTGTTACCGCATCACAGAAAAACTACTGGAGGTATTTTGATGAAATTTGGTAAACCAGTTATGACCACATAACTGGTTATCCGGGTCACAACATATAGGATACTTTTACTATTATTGCGAGAACATATCTCATTTCTGAGAAATAATACAAAAACTGGTTAGAATAAAACCACGATGATAGTATAATTATACATTATACACATTTAAATGAAATTGGTATATGTGAGAGTAGGTATACTAATTTGTAAAACTTAAGAATTTGGTTTTCAGTCATCTGCACGCGGGCGGAGCCGCGGGCAATGCTAGTAAATCAACCTATATACATACATTACATACATACATACGTTTATACATTCAACATTGTTACCACATATCAGGCCCAATTGAATGTTATCTCTATGATGATGATGATGCCATCTAACCGTTTTCGGCCACAGCGACTGCATTCGATGGCTTTCTATGGCGGTTGTCGCGAGCTTCGATGTGCTGCTCTTTCATATGCTCTCATTTGACTGGCATATCTAACTTTAGCCGAAAAGCTCCGAGCACAAAGTGGACATGTCAGAACACCATTGTAAGTTATAGCTGCAGGTGTTCTGGCCAGGTCGGCACGCATCTAATTGGGACCTTCTTTCCTCTTTAAAGGCGTTGACCTGCGGCACACGATGTCTATAAATAAATAAGAAATCTCTATATATAAATAGGCAAAGAAAAAACACTTCAGCACCTTTTTCCCGTGTCTGTTAACCGATTTCCTTTTTTCTTTGTTTACTCACTATAGACGAGCTTTAGTGTTACCAATTAAAAAATGATAATGGACCAATTTTGTATCTGTCGGCGAACACTGCTTTTACTAAATACACATAATATATAGGATTCTTTCAAATATTTCTTCCTATTTTACTATTTCCTTAATTACTATAGAAATCAATCAAAATAATAGTTAAAGTTGTTAAAAAGAAAAACAAAGAAGTTATTAAATATATACAATAAAGGCACATAATATCATCATAATATAAGGTTTTGAATTTACATACGGAAGATCAATAGAACTTTTTGACCTTAACATTTGTGTTGAGTAAATAAAGTGAAAATATTATTGCCCTCTTGATCCTCAAATATTTAGCCGAGGCACGTAGCGTGAATTGATCTGGGTATTCATATACTCGTAGATGTATTATTTAACTGTATTATTAGTTAACTCCTTTTATACATAATCCTCTACCCAAAAACGAAAGTCATTTAATGATAATAATTAGCGGATATATATATATATATATATATATATATATATATATATATATATATATATATATATATATATATATATATATATATATATATATATATAAAGCGGATATATATGTATATATAGCGAAAAAACTAAAATAGCCTGTATTTATGAAATAAATTAAAATTTTACACTCACACTTGTATATTATATATATATATATATATATATATATATATATATATATATATATATATATATATATATATATATATATATATATATATATATATATATATTCTTATATATAGATGGTAGATCGTTAAATAATATATTAATTATTAAATAACAAGAATAAACATTTTCCATAAATAAAATTATATAATAATAATAACTCAATTATTATATCGCTTTATTTATGGAAGGAGTTTTAATATCGTACAATATTGTTAGTTCCTTTTGTTTTTTTTTTTTTTTTTATTTATTTAGAATTATAATTATTGCTATGATTATAGATATTTTGTTAGTAACTTGTTAATAAAAATTAAGTAAAATAATTTTATAATGCTAACTTAGGTTTATGCGAGTATTTCATTAACATTTTTTTTATTAGCGGATACAAAACGACAGAACAAAAAAATAATATTAGGGTTTTTTTATATTATGAGTTTAACATGAAGTAACGTACAAGTATTTGTTCAGCTTCAAAGTCATTATTTTATCGAATACTTTTGTGACACTGTACAAGTAATATTTAAAATAAATTGTTCATAGTCTATGATTCCTTAGTAAATAAATGGAAATAATTTGACAATACATAATTTATGTATATAGATAATAATTAATTTAAATCTCTATTAACATATCTCTATTAACATAATTAATTTAAATCTTCTATTAACATATGAAACAAACAACAACTTTAGCTAATATATATATATATATATATATATATATATATATATATATATATTATATATATATATATATATATATATATATATATATAATACGCCGGTTAGAAAGTATTATAAAATAACATAGTCTTGCAATATTACCTCAAGTATTTGAGATATGTTAAAACAACTTATCCAACCATAATATTCTTTAAAATGATACTGAATAAAAGCAAAGAACGCTCACAGTCCAACAAATAAAAAGTGTGGATGGAGAAGGCAGACATTTCTCCGCTCAAAAGAGTAAGCGCTGCAAAAATTTTTTTTCTTTTATTTTAGTAACGCAGCGTGTAGCTAACCTTGTTTACTCCATGACCACCGCAGTCGAAGAGGACTTCCTATGCAGTATTTACTATTAATGTTTCTTAATAGTAGAAATTTTACCTATTATTTTAGAAGGTTATATATAATAATAATAAATAATGGCCAAGTTAATATCGCATCGCACTTACACACCTAATAAACTTTGAATTTGAAACATTGAAATATATAAATGGCTCTATATATATATATATATATATATATATATATATATATATATATATATATATATATATATTAAATATATATATATATATATATATATATATATATATATATATATATATATATATATATTAATTTTTCAAATCTCATTAGTAGTTCCTAAGACTAGCGCGTTAAACCAAACAAACTTTTCGGTTTTATAATATTAGTATAGATTTTACGGTAAAGCAGAAACACAAAAACACTTTTTGTTTTTTGCGATAATTTCTTAGAAAATCTTCTTTTCCTAACAAATTAGACAAAAGTCTGTGAAAATATCGACACTTTTCAGTTAAAAAAGTTGCTAGAGTTCAAAGGGCTGCGGTCGGACGCACAACATAGACTAATAGGGTTCCGACTGCATCGAGTAGATACAAATAAAAACTGGTCAGTCGTTAGCAGCTACGAGTACTAGAAGAAAATTTTTTTCTTATTTCTTGCTGATTTTTTAGCTCATTTGGTACATTATAAGTACTTTTAAAGGCTATAGAAACACATTAAACTCATTACACATTATATGAAAATAGCTACTATGAAAAATAAACAAAGCTGTAAATGTACTTATAGATGTGTATAGTACATATTATGATCGTGTAATGGTACCTATAGATGAGTTTAATGCCATTTTCACATTTCAAAATCAAATTCTTTTTAAAACCTACAACGAAAATTTAAATTGTTCTAATATATGACTTCACACACAAAGATACCTTAGGTCTTGTTAATGAATACCTATGACAAAAAATTTGCTGTTTATTTGAAAATTTTAACAATACAAGCCGGAAAATTAAAGTTTATCAAATTTTATTTGCGTATCAAAAAATGTAATTACTTAATAACCGATCAAAAAACATTGCTTTTAATCGGTTTATAAAGTTAATTTTGTATTATAATATGGAAATTATGAGCGATAGCTGATAAAATTAGAAATAACATTCTAAAAGATTCACTTTTCTAATATGTTTAATTATATTGAATAATCTTAGTCTCGACAGAGTCAGTATCAGTATATCAGTCCTTTCAGCAGTACAGAGGATGTACTGCGCCGACCCCAAGTGATTGGGAAATGGGCAGGGAGAAGAAGAAGTCTCGACAGAATATTTTATTATAGTGGACTTTACTGTTGTAAAGTATTAAAATGGTTTACTCATTTCTGCAGTGTTTTATTCTTAACCGGAAGAAAATATGCACGGAACATAAATCTAGAAAAACTCTAAAAAGATTAATTAAAAAGCTGTTAAGAAAATTTCTTTTGAGCCCCTAATTAGTGTAATTCAGTTCAAATTACACTGTATTATTCTTTTAAAAAGATGCGCTCTCAAGATAAGCTTTTCCTGTGATGGAAGAGCTGTAGTATAATAAAATAAAAATAAATTCTGTTGTTTTAGTATTTCAACGAGACAACTTCTCATTTTTTTATATTGTATTAGATTTCAGGTGTTACTCGTATTTATACTCATTGTAAGCAATTCATGAATAGTTATTTGTAATTTAGTGATAATTTGAGCATATTTAGGATAATAATACCGATTTTTTTTCTAATTAACTATATCATGTGCTTAGAAAAATGAGTACGTTGATAAAAGTAGGAAGATTTTCCTTACTTTATTGCTGTGCAATAACAATTCCATGTGGCTGTAAAACTCTTTAATTCATAGAATTTTTCTTCAAAGTAATGTATCGCCTTAGCGTATGTTATAGAAATCTAATAATAATCTAAAAATATTCTAGCATAAAAAAAATAAACAGACAGATATAGTTACTTCCCCTTTTGTATAGTGAGTATGAATATAATTTCAATATTCTATAGCAAGCCGATAAAAGCAGAAATATCTGTAAAAAAATCTATAAAAATATCCGATTACATTACAGTTATAATAATCAAAGGCTCAATTCGGGCCATCTGGATCTTTTCTTAACAAGGTCTTATTAAAAATATCTTCAACCTTTGTTTGAACGCTTCGAATACGGTGGCGATTGAATGGAATTTTTTCCAACTTAAATATTCTTTGAATATATTTCTATAGAAAAATTATTATAGGCGGATCATTAACGCTTATATACCGTTTTTTTTTTCAAGTTTTCAAAGTAGATAATTTTATTTTAACATTTACTCAATATTCGGATCAATTTGTAAAATCATATATCTAACGATACCATATGCCCACTTGTCGTTTCAGCCATCTACCTAATGCTAAGCGTAGGCTTTGGGGTGATCTATCTTGTATAACAAAAACTATTGCCCACAAATTCGCACGGCCAGATTTCTCATTTTCAACCGACTTTAAAAAGGAGGAGGTTCTGAATTCGACTGTATGTTTTTTTTTTTATGTTTGTTACCTCAGAACTCCGTAATTTATTAACCGATTTGGACAATTTTTGTTTTGTTTGAAAGGGTATACTTCCAGATTGGTCCCATTTAAATTTCAAAAAAAAAATACCACCCCTAAGGGTGGAAAAATAGCTAATGATGAATTTAACCTACTTCTAATTGTCATATTAACTTTAAATTTGCAAGTATTTCTATTTCCGTTGATAGTACAGTGGTTCGGTATTGTTGACTTGATCTGATGGTAAGGCCAGAAGGTGGATAGGTGGAACTCTTCAACGGCTAATAGTAGATACTTTGAGTTTGGGCTTATTTTGTTTGATTTGACAAGCCTAACACGTTTGAATCCTTACTATGCTACTACTGTCTACACTAAAAAGGGAAAAATAAATTTTATATATATATATAATATATATATATATATATATATATATATATATATATATATATATATATATATATATATATATATATAAAAATAATAATAAATTATCAAATATTTTCGAAGTCGGTGTGCTTTGCTTTGTATGGGCTGGCACCGATTTCAAAATATTTGATTAGGTATGTATTTAATAGGTAGGCTTTAATTACTTAGCCAAAGCACACCGACTTCGAAAATATTTGATTAGGTATGTATAGTAAATGAAAACTACCAATCAGTTGTTTTTTACTTTTTAGTGCTTTTGTTTAAAGTCGGTTTTTATTTTTAAATATTAAGTACTATTATTGTATTTTAATTTTTGCTTCATTTTGAATGCTTTACAGCAACCATGGTCACGGGAGAGACACCGAAAAGATAGTTTTACTTAAAATATCTAATAATCGCTTAAATCTAATAAAATATTACTGTTATTATGTTCAAACAATTGTTGTTCTCCGTCTTATTGTATTGTATCGGATGTATTTCTATGATTATGATGAAATTTTGTATACTCGTTGTATGTTCTCGGGAAGGTTTCAGACATAATATTCATTATCATGTAATTTTAGATTTTTTTAATATCGTTAATCACCTAGGAACACTAATGAAAGCTGCTAGTACTATATATACTACTATATATGTATATAAAAATTGACCCTTGATTGGGAGAAAACACGTCACTTCATTAAATATTTGACTTTTTCACACACGTAAAATAAGTGAAACGTAGTAAACTCATTACTTTCTCACTTTAATGTGGTACAAGCGCTTCCCAGACTACAGACTTTGAATAGGGATGACCATAAGATAACTGATATATAAACTTGATTATAATGAATAATTAATATCCATACTTCCATACTTTTATTATTATAAATGTGGAAGTATGTTTGTTTGTTTGTCCTTCTTTCACGTTGAAACCGAGTGACGGATTGGCGTGATTTTTATGTAGAGATATTTGGAAGCCTGGAGAGTGACATAGGCTACTTTTTGCCGCGGGAGATTATCTCATTCCCATGGGAAAATACGTTATAGGTAATACAACCCAAAAAAATATTTAAATCAAAATTACTTGAAACTTGATATTAATGCTCTTCAATACAATTAAATAAATGTTTTGCCATTTTTTGAAATTCATCCCACATGGGAGTAAAATAAAGGATGAAAGTTTGTATGAAACATACCTTTTTAAAGTTTTTTTGTAGTTTAGCGTGGGCGAAGACGCGAGTTCTGCTAGTATAAAATAACTTGGTTGGCCTTGGCTCCAGCACGCGCGATCTGCCTGACTAAATAATCGAGTTGATATCGACGCCCACTCTACCCAACTGATGGCCAAGTTATACTGTAAACGCTTTAAAACTGTAAATCGTTTTTGTGTATACGTGCCATGGTAATAGCAACCGAGTTCGATTTTTTTCGCGGCTTGGTAAATTTTTTCTTAATCGAATTCTTTACAACGAAAATATGAAAAATTTTCTCTTGAAATTTTGCAAAATGCACGTATATATCTGTAGATATAAAAATGTACTTTTATACATTTATTAGGCAGTCATTTTAGAATCAAAACGCAGCCTTCGATTATTCGGATAGCCAACATAACTTCGTAATTTATTCGTCAGCATATTGATTCGGTATAGTATGTACACCTGCTTTCATTTTCATACATATTAAAAATCCAACTAAACCATCGCCTAACGAAAGTCTGTAGTCTGCGAGAGCTGTAAGTGATATGCTTTAAGACGGGCTTTTACAACTGCCAGAATGGCATTCTTCTTTTAACATTACATACATACATGTAAATAAAAACATATTAAAATTTCAACCTTATGTAAGCCACAAGCCGTTTTCTTGCTTATTTTTAAGGGCTTGGTGAGACTGACTTAACCGCGGAGCGTCTGCAATTTAACTTCATTAATTTTTATTAAACTGAAAACAATTTTCTGGTGCACGAGTGCATTGCCAGTATTCAAATTGCCACTTGGACATGCCTTGACTCTTGGAATATTAGCTTTTCTTTATCTAGATTTTTTTATTATAGGTACCCACGTATTTAAAGGATCTATTTGAAATTGCAAAACCAGCGTGTAAAAATTAAAATTATTCGATTTTTATAATAATCTTCATTCTTATACATAAAATATGTACATATTATTATGTTTTGAGTTTGATCTTTAAGTCCGCTATGGGCTTTAGAAATATGAAGAATACTGGAGCGTCAACAAGTTCAAACACGTTTTCATAATTAAATTTAATTTTATACTTTACGTCTACTCTTTGCAACTCAGCTATTTTTATTTATAAATATTTTAACGCATTTCAAGGTTAATTTTTTTTTAAACAACGTTTTACATTGACATATGATTTGGTACCTTATCAACCTAACAGATATAGGTATGTCAGCCAATATTCGATGCCATCGTAGCCTAACGAATCTGCTATTTGAACTATTTTCCACATAAATGGGTTGACTGGAAGAAATCTCCTTTAGAGACACGTGGTGGACGTAACGTCACTTTCTGTGTATTTTATATATGTTACAGCGAAAGTATTAATCCGGATATTATGTATACTATCCAACAATTAAATAAATTAATAATATGTTGGGACATTAAAACACAGCTCCATCTAGTTCCATGGTAAGCTACGACGATTACGAGGTATTATATATAATATCTACTAAATTTAGACAAAGTCATAACTTACACAGAATTAATCACATTAACTAGCTGTTTTATTTTATTAAAGTAGCTGTATTTTTTAAAGTCTACACTAAACGACTAGAACTTTTAGAAAAAAAATCTACAAAATGTAGTTGATGTGATTAATTCTGTGTCAATTATTACTTTATCTAAATTTAATATGTATGTATAATATTAATTATTATGACTGTAACATATACATAAATTGTTTACAAGTGCAATAAAGAATTTAAGGCAGTTAGCATACACAGAGTAGTAACCTATAAACAATAAAAGCCCTGTGAAAACACGTTCGCTTTGAAAAATTCCTTAACGTCCGACGCGTAATTCCACAATACGTCATTTTGATTAAAAAATATTTACCGAAATATAATAAGCATTCTCTTCATGTGGAAGGCAAACACTGTTTACAACTTTTGGAACTCGTTTACAACTTTAGAAGCTCTCAACTCAAATAACTCATCAATCAATACTCAAACAAAAGAGTCATTTTTTTCATCATTTGAAATTGAGTAGGTACCTACAAAAATCTCTCATTCTCACGGGAAAATACAGTACTTTACAAAACTATTTATTGCAGAAATATGCAACATTTCCTCTCACAGGTACATACATACATACATATATTGTTAATAGTCTTCTAAATGAATTCTGAAATTACCTAAGCATGAAATATTTCAAAAAATTGTTAAAGAACGTTTGTGTGCTAAAGGCTATTATACAATAAATATTTTTATAAAAGATGACCTTGGGAATGAAATGATCACCTCCACAGGCTACTTCAAATTGATAGAAATATTGTTAAGGTGTAAAAGTAACGAAAAATCGCGTACCCGTATGCATTCGTTACTATAGCATCAGTACTCGTTACTTTTGAATCGTTACTCGTTACTTTTGATACCCGATAGCATACTCGTAGAGCATCGCATCGAGTCGTATTGCGTATGTATTGCGTACGGTATAACGTTGACGTCGCATTGTTTTCAGTGGAATAATGCACGATCAGCAAACCATTTCAATTGGAGAGTTATATGATATCCAGAACCCAGAAATTTTATTTATTTATAAATCTATATAATTTTTAAAATTTTACTAACAATATTTTTTATTAATAATTTTTTAAATTAAATAAAAAATAAAAAATAGATAATTTAAAAATAAATAACGCCATCGTTAGTGTGACGTCGTAATGCATAATATATTATTTAAAATCAATTGCGCGAACGATTTATCAAATCATAATCTGTATGTATTGCACATAATCACATGATCATATCTCACGTAGGATAAATAGATAATTATTGTATTACAATATTGTACACAATTATTATTTTAAAAGCGCAACTGTTGAGTTTTTCGCCGGTTCTTCTCAGCAGAAAACTTCATTCCGAGCCGGTGGTAGCTTCTTAACGGACTGACTACACTGACATTTGATTTTAATTTAAAATGTAAAATTGACGGTTCAAAAGAGCTTGTAAAAGTCTATATGATGTAAAAGTGTGATTGAAAAAATGTGATTGTAAAAGTCTATATGAATAAAGTATCATATTTTGATTTGATTTGACATAATCATTCAGTAAAAATTATAAGTATTAGTTGGATAAAAAACTAAAAATGTGTTCTAAATATAATGGTTGTTTCTAGTTGAAAATTGTTTCTAAACAAAATTTCTAAGATCTGGAAATCATGCAACTTGAAAGAAATAAATAAGCTCTCTAATTTACTCATTAATGGTATTAACTGAAAGTTGTATTTTGTTGAATAAAAAATCTATAAAAACATCAGTACGAAAATATGTACGGAAAATGCGAGTAACGAAATGCATTCGTGAGTAACGTTTCGGTACTCGGTACTAGATGGCGTACCCGTTACTCAGTAACGAATACATACGGTTTGCTACAGCACTAAAATATTGTAAATTATAATTTTACTTTAAAAAAAGATAACAAGTTAATATTAGTCCGGCTGAGTTTCTTTCGCCAGTTCTTCTCAGGTCTGAGGCTTCTTCTTTCCGAACTGGTAGTAGACTCATGATGTTCAGTAAAAAATTGTAATAATTTAATGCTTAATAAAATATTTTAAATTTGAATTTGAATAGTGTATGTCTCTAATAAACCGGTTACCTTGTGGTATGCATCTCGATTAAAATCTCATGGATGCAACCCGATGTGAGGCAGGATACAGTTAATACTGGAAAAGGAATTCGGATACTTTAATCATAGCTGTAGGATTACGAGTAATACAACGAATTTCTGTTTCAAACCTGTACATATTTGTGGAATGTAATTTGCCCACAGGTCCACTGTGAATCTGAGTATACTTTGAAAATGTAAGCTACGTAACGTTATATGAGACCGAAGCAAAAATATATTTTACTCTTAGGATTCTTCAAAGTTTTATCATTTTGTAATATTATCTTTATAAAATTATTATAAATTATGACTTGATATTTTCCAACGTTAGTATTAAAAGCTTTTATGTAGATACAAGAGTATTTATTTTCACATTATTTACAAAAAAAAATTATAATAAAACTAGATTTATATATAAATTGTCAATATTAGGTACTCAGGGTTAATGTTGATATGTTTGATTCGAACATTTTTGGTTTGTAGATAATTGTACTTAATGGGGCCGCTTCAAAGTAAAACAAAAACAATAATGAAACCGTCGGGTTTCTTTACAAATTAAAAAGGAATTCCGTTAAATTGTTAAACTACTATATAAAGGTAATATTAAATTAATCCATACTAACATTATAAATGTGAAAGTGTGTTTGTTTGTTTGTTTGTCCTTCTTTTACGTCGAAACGGAGAAACGGATTGACGTGATATTTTGTGTGGAGATAGTTGGAGGGCTGGAGAGTGACATAGGCTACTTTTTACCGCGGGAGATTATCTCATTCTCACGGGAAAACACGTTATAATACAATCCAAAAAAATATTTATGATCAGAACTACTTGAAACTTGGCATTAATGCTCTTCAATAAATTATAAATACGTGTTTGAGCATTTTTCGAAATTCATTCTATAAGGGGGTAAAATAGGAGATGAAAGTTTATATGAAACTACCTTTTTAGATAGTTTTAGCGCGAGCGAAGCCACGGGTTCTGCTAGTAATACAATAATTCTATAGAGCAACTATGGAATTATTGTTGCGTGAATTAAGACAATGTGTGTTAGTTGGTAGCTATCATCACCACGACATCAATATTAAATATATGACGAATATGTAACCTGTGCAAGAATAACATGTTCCCAAAGAGGGTTGATGTCAGGCAGGCGGCCGGTCGTAAAACTTTTGCTAAAACCGATCAGCAGTATTGTAGTTGTACTGCGCCGACCCCAAGTAATTTGGGAAATGGGCAGGAAGAAGAAGAAGACATATACTCGATCTCACCATTATTCTATTACTATAGTAAAATATTTAAATAAACTTATACTTTCACTATATATGATGTGCTCTCCTAGCCGATTCCGGCTACGGCGGCCAATCTCATTGAGATTAGCCAACTGCGCAGGAGATATTATAGTGCTCAAGTGTACGCGCAGACACAAGTGCACTCTCTATTCCTGTCACTCTCATACTCCGGTGGGACGACCACTCGACACGACCGGTGAGAGTTAAGGCGCAGGACCGGCGGCTTTACGTGCTCTCCGAGGCACGGGGGTGAAATACCGCCAACTTCCCAACTCCGGGCTGTTACTGAGACTTACTATACAGAAAAACTCAATAACTAAACTTGGCCCGACCCGGGACTCGAACTCAGGACCTCCGGGTGTGCAGCCGTACATGCTAGCTACTACACCACCGAGGCAGTTTTCACTATATATACATACATATATATAAAAAAAACAACGTGTGTGTGTACTTATGTACGGACCTACGAATAAATAAATTATTTATTCATAGGTACGTACGTAAGAAGTTATAAGTACTTTTTTGGCGTAACAGAACAAAAATAGCTAAACATTTCATCCCGTATGTCACAACTATCTGTTTGTCAAAGAAATGCTAACTTCATGATGTCGCTTTTTGGCTGTCGGTATGAGTGTGAAAAGAAGTATAATTACAAAAAAACAATTCTATTTTAAATATCAAATAAATCAAAAGAAACATACGACTGCGACATAACATGGAGAGATAAAACATTTATAAAATTAAAGATTTATTTTTCATGATAAACATATCTTTAATAGGAAATCCTATACATTTTATTTATAAGGCACATAAATCGTATGTTTGAAGAGGGTATGCATCACCCTGCGGTGACTGCGCCCCCGTCCGCAACGCCAGCCTGTAACACGAACTGATTGGCTATGTAATGCTATATTGTTTAGTACTATAAACAACAATATAATATGTATTTTCTTGTTACAGGCAAGAAACAGGCAGTGGTAGCCCAGTGGTAACGCTCGTTGGGAAACCGATTGAAGCGGGTTCAAATCCCGGGTCTCGCACCTCTGATATTTTCTTGTGTGAATCATTTCTAACAAGATTATTACTTGCCTTACGGTGAAGGAAAATATCGTGAGGAAACCTGCATGTCTGAGAAAACGTTGCAAGTTTTCGAAAGACATGTGAAGTCTGCCAACCCGCACTTGGCTAGCGTGGCGGACTATGGCCTGATGACTATGGCCCGTACCCAGCGGTGGGACGTTAAAAAAAGGGCTGAATACATACACACATACATACACACATACATACATATTACATACATACAATATGTATTTTGACTATATATACATAGACGGAATATTCATTTCTATAACATCAAAGTATATGTATAGTATACAAATTTTCTGTTATGTATAGGATTCTGGTAACACGAGAAATCCATCGTGGTAGATATGTTTTAAACTCTAACTACGCTCTCAAGATAGTGTATGTTGCTCTGTTTGTAACGTATGTGTTTTTCAAATGATTAGATTTTAATGAAACTTTGATGAATTATTGATGAGACGAACAGGCGTGAAAGATAATAATATAGATTATAGAACCATCAACGTATCGGTAGTGCCCAAGCTGTCTATACTAATACTAATCTAATATATTTAAACGAGCAATTCTTATATATATATATATATATATATATATATAGTATATTCCCAAAAGGTTTTCAGTGAATTAAAAATGAATATAAAATTATATATATATATATATATATATATATATATATATATATATATATATATATATATATATATATATATATATATATATATATATATAAACCTGAATCTCGGAAACGGCTCCAACGATTTTCATGAAATTTAGTATACAGGGGTTTCGGGGGTGATAAATCGATCTAGATTAGTCTTATGTCTGGAAAAACGCGTGTTTTCGAATTTTCATGCGGTTTTCTTTTGCATTATTCCACGCAAAATATTATGTTCATAATTTCGCACGCTCGAGCATAAGCATCATGATCAAGCGGCCAAGGCGCAAGATTGAATAAGTGTCCGGTCGGCCCAGGTACTAATATTATAAAGAGGTAAAGTTTGTGAGTTTGTGACGTTGTAGGGGGTAATCTCTGGTTTTACTGAACCGATTTATATGAAATTTGGTAAAAAGATAGTTTGAGACCCTGGGAAGGACAAAGGATACTTTTTATCCCGAAAATCATCCCTTAAGACGGTGAAAATGGGGATGAAAGTTTATATGGGAAATCAAGCTAGGGACGAACCCGAGCGTGAGTCGCTAGTATTAAATAAATTAAAATTTATCCTACCAGGACTAATCAATTAGAAGCTATAGTTACATCTTGTTCTGTTACATTCTTGTTTGTTGTCCTTCTAACCGATTATGACGTAGGCGGTCAAGGAATTTGTGCAAAAGATATTATAGCGCCCAAATATGCGCGCAAACAAATGCACTCTATATTCCTGTCACTCTCATAGTCCGTTGCGACGATACTTCAACACTTGTGGTCTTAAATCAAGCATAGGATCGACGGCTTTGAGACAGGAGTGACCCACCGTCAACTACGCAACTTCAAGCTACGAGTATTAGGTACTAAGAATTTATTGGCACAAAAATCAATCCCTATACTTGTATATTATATACCGACCCGAGACTTTCGAATCTGTACCCGTACATGTTAGCTCCTTGATTACGGAATTTACGTACTATTATATGGATGTGTGTGATTAGTTAGTAGATTTGTTAGTGATTAGTTAGTGATTAGTTAGATCTAGTTAAAATATATGTGATTAGTGTTAGTCAAATATTTACATATAATAAAATTCTAACGGAGTTGAATCTGAACCATTCCTGGATTTACACTAGGGGCACTCGGGGCTAGTGCCAGGGGCCAGGGCAGCAAATTTTTAGGGCCGGCAAAATTCGGAGGGTGGGAAAAAATGTTCTTCGCGTTATCTAAATGCTTTTTTATTTACCAAAAAATGAAAGGTAAAAAAGAGATTAACTTGTAGTAACCTTTTTCGAAAAATTAATATCATTTATAAATTTTTATATATTTGCTTTTTTCGAAAAATTAATAATTAAAAAAACATTTTATTCAAAATTTCGATAATAGGGCGGAATTTTTTACTGTGTCCAGGGGCGGCGCTAAGGTTCGATCCGGCCCTGATCTGAAAATTAAACACTTTTTGGAAAATATTATTGAAGTAGTCATTTTTTTCGATACAGTGTGTATAACTTTTAGATTTTTGTCTGTCTATCTGTCTGTGACCGCATCACGAGAAAACCGCTGGACAGATTTTGATGAAATGTGGTATGATGATAGCTGGTTAGCCAGATCAACATATAGGATACTTTTCACTACGGGAAAATATTTCCTCTCTAAGAAATCTATACTAAACGTTAAAACGTAATTATGGCGAACCCGAGCGGAGCGAGGATGAGTCGCTAGTCAAATATAAAATTTTAAATTATTATCTCATTGAATTTTATTGTGTCAATTTACAATTAATATGGAAAACGTTAAAATATTTTATCACCAAGTATAAGTATTACAAGCTCAGTGTCAGATTTACGAGATATACTTAACCCATTTTATTTCTCGAATTCATTGTAATCTCGGCAATCTTTTACTTTTATATAAATTCGTTTGTTTTACCAAGGATATTTAAACAAAATACTTAACTAAAACTACAGAATATGTACATGAATTTTATCAAAATTGTTTTAGTAACAATTGTTGTAATAATATGCTATAAATAATTAAAAATAAATTTTCTTACTTAATACGAGAATTGTACCTATAGTAATTACTCTTAACTGTGTGTAGAGTCCCTAATAAAACTTCGAGATATTCCTTGCTTATATTCATATATTCAGTACTTTTATAATCGTCAGTGAGTTATATAATTTATAATCATAATTTTCAGTATTACAAACAATTCGTAGTGACCACCCACAGGGTGGTACCGACATCTCTGTGCAAAAGCGCGGGAAAACAAATGAATATCCGCGCCCTTTTTTATTATTTTTTAAACACATTCCTATCGGCCATGGTCACGTAAGTAAATGCCTTATACATAAATCATAACAAATTAATCAAATATATTATTTTAACTATTAAAACACTCGATATGTAAAAATTCAACCTTAGATGTGTTAGAACTAGCAAAAGAACGTGCAAAGGCATAAAAAAATATATCAGGTATTGTACCTACGACCACTGGCGTAAGAAATAAATAAGTCATATACAATGTTCCTATGTTCCATAATAACTTTCAATATTAAAATACGAACATAAAATTTATCTAAAAGTAATAAAACTGCGGTTTCAGTCAACATTACTCAAAACGCAATATCGTCTTATATCCGCTTTAAATTAAACAGTGTTTATCTAACTCTACAAAAAAGCAACTATTTCATTCATATTAATGTCATATTTTTACGAGTTGTCAGTAGAAAATAGTTAACAAAAACGTGTGCAACATTTCATAAATTCTAGCTAGATTATATTTTCCTTATTACATATATAAAAGTACGATTCTGTAGATAGCTTATACTTTCCGAGCTTGTGACCACTCACCGGTGTTTTCCGAGCTAACTTTTAACACTATTACGCTGCTGATCTCATTATGACTGCTTTGTCTATTTGCACGTTATATAAAATAAAACGTGCATAGAATCTGAAAGAGAAAATAACAAAGGTAAGTAATGTAAATTAAGAAAAAAACGTGCAAAACACGTTCTGCTACTAACTTAATAATAAAATTAAAAGAAAGTAACTTTAAGTTTTAGTCTTTCCTATTAAGTCACAGACTTCGTAAGAACAATGGACTTTTCAATGTATCACTAAAAAATTATAACAACTTGAATGCTTGTTGCCTCTTAGGTACAATTTAAAAATGAACCAGATATCAAAATGTCAACTAGACTCTCTTACAGAATTATGATGATGATTAATAATTATTAAGAGAAGTAATAATAATTATTATTTATCAATTTTTCATTTTGGTGCCGTTTGGAATGAATGTACTGGAACCTTTATCAGATTTTCGAGGCCCTGTAAGCTCATTTCTAATCACTTGGTGAAATCTGTTGGTCAGCCCAAAGCTGAAAGTTTCCTTGGTCAGCAATAAATCTTGGCTATTTCATGTGCGAATGTTGCCACTATATTATTTACTCTTCTTCACTTGAAATAGATGAGACATTCGTCTCATTAACGTTCGGCAAAAAAGCAATCTTTGGAACCACCTCGGTAGGTCAGCCGTCGTGGTATTGTGGTGGATTGCGTAAGATCCTGCGGCACCCTATTAAGAGACGAAAAAAGTAAAAAAGGTCATAGTCTGTTTAACTGTATCAAAATCCGTTCAGCCGTTTGAGCGTAAAGGAGTGACAAACACGCATGTAAGCTTTCGAATTTATAATAGTAATGAAATAAATAATATATTCACACATAAAACCATAAAATCACATTATAAATAGAGTCTTCAGCCATATTTTTCAACAACGGCGATTAACTCACTTCACACGCGTCAGAAGACACCGCAGACTATATCGATGCGTATCGAGAGTTACGAAAGTTATATATGTGCGGGAATTGGTCAGATGTATGGAAATGAATTGCAATAATCAAACTATATTTCGATTTAAATTGCATTATAATACTTTAAATACAAGATGCAAGTCTAAGATGGTAAGCGCTATTCACGTTTGAGTTAGGTTAACCATTACTCAATATTTATTTTGCTTTAAACTTGCTACTTTAGCAAGGAACAAGAACAAAGCTAACCAAGCTTTATACTTGCTTTAAGTACTGCTTACGTCATCCATACTTAATATTATAAATGAGAAAGTGTGTTTGTTTGTTTGTTCGTCCTTCTTTCACGTCGAAACGGAGTGACGGATCGGCGTGATTTTTTGTGTGGAGGTAGTTGGAGGGCTGGAGAGTGACATAGACTACTTTTTACCGCGGGAGTTTACCCTAATTCCCACTTGAAAACACTTTATAATACAATAAAAAAAAAAATGTTTTTGATCAGTATTACTTTAAACTTGGTATTAATGCTCTTCAATTAAATAAATACGTGTTTTAGATATTTTCATCCCACAAGAGGGTAAAATAGAGGATGAAAGTTTGTGTGAAACTACCTTTTTTTTAGAGATTTTTTTGTAGTTTTAGCGCGAGCAAAGCCACGGGTTCTGCTAGTGATCTTATAAATTATATATACATACCTAGTTTTCATTCATGTCCGATTGCGGCTAGAGATTATAAGATCTTCTCTATTTGGAATAGAGTTCGTGGGTTCTTCTCTCTACGAGTATTTATTAGTGGCGTTAGAGTTGGAAATAACTTTGAAATATAAAAAATTTGACAACGTCAAAGCAAAATTTATTGTGTAATCAAAATTTATTTAAAAATATATCCGAAAATAACATTAAAAATTTAAGTATTAGTATAAAAAATGTTTTAAAAGACAAAAAAAATCGAAAGTGCATATTACAAGACTTCCGCTATACCATTGATGATGACAAAGAGAGACAATAGCATTCCTAAGGAGGGTTGACGTCCGGCAAGCGGCCGGTCGTAAAACTTTTGCCAAATCTTTTCAGCAGTACAGAAGATGTACTGCGCCGACCCCAAGTGATTGGGAAATGGGCAGGGAGAAGAAGAAGAAGAAGAAGAATTGGAAATAACTTTCGTCCGTGTCGTATTTCTGTCTATCGTAATTAAATTCATGAATAATATACAGAATGCACTTGTGTTTGCACACACATATATATGTAAGCTTTACAGCAATCGTGGTTACGGGAGAGACTGACCATGATTGCTGTAAAGCATTCGAAACGTCGGGAACCAAAAATCAAAACAAACCTGCGAAATAATCCAAAAAGATAGTTTTATTTAAATTAACAAATTTTTTTATGTAAATCCTTCGAAAATTATTCCTAAATCCTTTGAATAGGTCACTTATGTCATTTTTTACCTCATTCTCTGACATATATCCTTTATTATTAATTTATTAACTTGCAGATTAGAATATCAATAACTAATGAAGTTTCACGTCTAACACGTTTTCATTGAAACTTGTTTTTTTTTTTTAATTCATACATAATGTATTAGCAAAAATAACGTATATTTTATAAGGAAATTTCAATTTTGACGTTCTTTTGGTTAACCAGGTACTGACGGGGCATAGTATAAGAGAGGCAGCGGTTAAATCCATCCATTTCCATTACCCGTATACCCTTGGCATACCGAAGTCATGGCAAACATTTTAGTGGTTAAACTCCTTCATAGATTTGTAACCCTTCTCCAATGACCGGTTCAACATATTTGCGGGTTTGGGAAAAACTTCTGAAAATGAGGAATAGCATAGTAGTAGTTCTTACAGAATGTCTTTGATCATATGTGTATTGTAAGTAACATTGTTTGATGACATGATTGTTTAATAAAACATGGGCTATGGGTAACATACGTAAAAGCAATAAAACATCTATATTGCAAGTGGTCGTGTATCAAGGGTTTAATTTCTTATTACAGAATCCTAAATCGTTACAGTATTACTTACAGACTAGATTCTTACCTAATAAGCCGATAATCGGCATTAGTTTCTTTTCATAGGGTCTGCATTCTATCAAATAAGCTTTGTGATGGTAATTTTAGTGACAACTTGTACAACAATTTTACTCCCATAGACAGTTTCAGGTTACTTCCAACTTAGGCCTAAAATTCCGCTATTTTAGTAAAATTTTCTTTAAATATATATATATATATATATATATATATATATATATATATATATATATATATCATAACACATAGCAACATCTTGTTCCATGGTACGCTACGAGGCTTGTGTTATGGATACCAGATAGTTAATACACTACACTATATAACTATAAATACATACATATTTTTAATATAAACACTCATGACTGCAGTACAAACATTCGTGCTCATCAATCAAATGTATGCCCCCAGTGTGACTCGAATACGCGACCGCTGCTGGCACAGCAAGTAGTGTCACTAGAAACTGAGCCAAACGTGTCGTCAAATTTTGAATTTAAATATTTCTATAATTTTTTAACTATTTTGGGTGAAAAATTATAAAACTTCCGTTTAACTTCGATTAAAATTACGATCAAATAGAATTCTTTCCAAATTTAATAATCGCCTCAATTATATTCTAAATGAACGTTGATCTAACCTTTCCTTAATTACTTTTCTAATTGCTTGAATAATATGGAAATTGTTATTTTTATTAATTATTATTACTCGTAGAAATTGTATCCTACATTATTGAAATAATTTTTGAATATATTCTAATATTGCAATACATTAGAGACTTGTTTTCCATTGTTCTTTTCTGCTTTTTTGTGCCAAATTAATTTCATAAACTTTAATACTTTCTTAGATTTACGCGAATATTTGAATACATTTTAAATAAAACTATCTTTTCGGTTTTTTTCGCGGATTTATTTGGATTTTTGGTTCCCGACGTTTCGAATGCTTTACAGCATTCATGGTCACGAGAGAGACTGAGGTGTTAGATGTCTCGAAAGTATAGTTGTTACAGACAGCCTACCCACAAATAACAAAATGAAAATTGCACCAATTACCTTAAAATATTTTTTAACTTTTTACATTTTTATAATTTTAATTAGTTTTATAATTGAATATGGAAAATTATTTATTTAATTTTTGCGGTTATTCTTATAATTATTACAATTTTAAAAATATTAATTAGTAATCTATATTTAGTATTGCCATTATTATATTTATAACCATAAAGAAAAATATAAAATATAGTATTAATTATTTAAGCCATATAATTGTTCTATGTGTAATTTAGTTTACTATTATTTAAAAAGACAAATTACTTATAAACTTTTTTACATTATTTATTATTGAAAAAGTATATCTTATCATCATGCAAGGACCTTGAGAAGTAGAAGAATCTATATATCGAAGCTGCATTTAATTTTCTCTATTATTTTCCATTATTTTATCATGACTTATACAGTGCGCGTTATATGGGAAGTGTTGGTTCAAATAAAAGTCGATGCAAT
Organism: Brenthis hecate; assembly: GCA_951806755.1. Lineage (NCBI taxonomy): Eukaryota > Metazoa > Arthropoda > Insecta > Lepidoptera > Nymphalidae > Brenthis > Brenthis hecate. Next base: position 2,496,036 of record OX638275.1, on the reverse strand, counting down.
CCAAGTTGTATTTCAAATTAACAATAATCACTTTGTACATAGTTACACAGCACTTCACTACACAGCCATATACCACTTCACTATTACCACGTATAGACAATACAGAACGCAAGACAGTTTCTACTAGTGTTCACTGTGCGACCGACCAAGCGTAACTCAGCCGAGCCCGGTCGAGTGTCACGACGTAGACTCTGTCGAGCCCAAAAAGGTGGCGCTCGCGTTCCGATTAGTTGTGATTATGACTCGTCTCCGACATATACATAAATAAACTACACAAGTCTAACCTAAAAGCAAAAGATGGAAAAAGAGAAAGCTATGAAAAGGGCATTTGTAATAATTTTGAAGATTTATAAATAAGAGTCTTACAGCAAAAGCCTAATCTCAAAGCAAAATATATACCTATAACATACATCATACATATACATATAACATGGGAACAGAAAAGATATTATTCTACACAGCTTGAAGAATAGAAATGTAAAAAAATATATTCTTTAATAATTGACAGATTGTATTCGAAGATTCCAAAAAATTTGATAGCTCGCGACATTTTTAGGCAAATTTTTCACCTTTGGCAATTTAATATTCTATGTGAATATCGACGCGGATAGGTTAAAAATAATAATAATAATATATTTTATTTACAAAACTTAAATAGACTTAGAATATAGTAATTACAACTGTGATGCTGATAAAAATGTAGATGCCAAACTTTTGTATTGTATAGTTCATGTTGCCAATTATTAGTTCTAATTTAAACGAATTTCAGAGAATGTTACAACAAGTACAAAACTAACAATATGATGTTCTATTTATGTCTTAAACTTTTCTATTGTAATTTTCTGCTAGTTGTTTGACTGAGTTTAAGCTATTTTAAACATTATAAAAGCTCTTTCTTCTCATTTGGCATAGTTCCTTCTCACTGAGGAATGCATTTGCGCATTTCATGTACTTCCAGGTCGCAGGTTATAAGAGAGTTATCAAAAGATAATACCCCCCAAAATCCAACAATGCCCTCGTCGTCACAGTGGACGTCTTCGGTTCATTTCCGTTTGCTACAAGGACGATCGCAATTTAATTTCATTAATTCCTATGTCGCATTAGGTACCGTGTGTTTTTTTAAATGAGTACAACGAACACCATAGACTTTTTGTTCATGTCTAACTCTTTAGTTTTATTTTATTTATTTTTCAACTAGCATTGTCCGCGGCTCCGCCCGCGTTCAGATGACCAAAAAGCAAATTCTTATGTCTTACATATTAGTACACTCTTACATTGCAGTTTTGTATTTTTTCTCAGAAATGAGATATTTTCCCGCGGCAAAAAGTATCCTATATGTTGACCCGAATAACCAGCTATCACCATACAAAATTTCATCAAAATCCCTCCAGTGATTTTTCTGTGAGGCGGTAACAGACAGACAGACAGAGAGACGAAAACTATAGATTCGGCCTCTGTATCGATAATAAAGTTTATTTCAATAAGATTTTCCAAAAAATATTTAATGTACAGATTCGGCTTAGTTACAATTTTATTATATGTATAAATTTTGAGTGGTTAATCTCCCGTTCAAATATAAGAATCAACCGAACATTTTTCCGGGTTAACAGTAAAGTATATTCCAGACTATAATCTATCTCTGTGCCAAATTTCATCCAGATCCGTTCAGTAATTCTAGCGTTATTGAGTAACAGTCAGCCATCCAAACTTTCGCATTTATATTATTTTATGGCATCATTCATTAATATTAATAATTTTAAAGTGCTTACAAAGTGAAAAGTAGTAAAATTACGTAATTTATTATCTTCGAAATGTTCGAAATTGTTTCACAAGAATACTTCTAATTTTCCGGACATTGTTCTTTCCACTCACTTTCATTTATCCATAAAGTATGTTATGGTAATATATAAGGCTTTTTCTGCCACAGGGTAAGACATTTTATGTTAAATAATATGGCAAACCACATGTAATGTCACAAAGAATCGATTAAATAACGGTTGGCTTTGAGGAAATCCTTAAAAAGCACTCACAAGTGCGCTAGTTTGTTAGGTACTTGCTCCTCTTTCTCACCTTTCTGCCTTGGTACTGTAGTGGCTAGGATGTCGGTCCTGGGATCGAGTCCTGGATCAGGTTGAGTTTAGTTATTAAGTCTTACTATCAACAAAGTCCCACGAACAGCCCGGAGTTGGGAATTTGCGGTATCTTACCCCTTTTTTTACAGCTTTTTAAGATTGAGACGAATATCGAATGCATTGGTGTCAGTGCGTACACTTGTGTACTATGTATGATATCTCCTGCCTAGTTGGCAGAGATTTAAAGAAAAAAAAAGAAAGTTAAAGAATCACTTCTCACTGTAAAGAGACCACAGATTTAAATAAAAATCTAATATTTTTAATCGACATAACTACCACAAGCAGAGCTGCAAGTAAAAACTATTTATTTATATATACATACATATGTATGTATGTCAATAACCTTCACCACTTTTACTTAATAATAATAATAATTTTTAAGCACAGATAAAAAAAAGAGAGAAGACAGAGAAAAAAATACAAAAAAATCATTAATTATTATTACAAAAACCAATTTTGCAGATGCAGTTAACCAACTGCTGTTACTAAGAATATGTACGACATCAAGGAAATGGAAATTATGGTGGTCGGTGATAACAGAATTTATCGATAAGCTTTCCAGTAACTTTAAACACGCTTACAATACTCGCCTTTATGTAGTTTGAAGTAAATTGTATTAAAAAATTTCATGATATTTTACGTTATTTGACGTCTTCTATAACTATAAATAAAACAAAATTCTGAGTCGAATTTGTACATTAAATATCTTTTTGGAAGTTTTATTGAAATAGTAATTATTATTATATAGATGTCGGCCTCTGTATTGATAATTTATGGTGTTTAGAATTTTTCTCTGCCTGACCGTCTGTCTGGGAATGCATCACGAGAACACCGCTGGACAGATATTAATGATATGATGATAACTAGTTATCCGGGTCAATATCTAGAATACTTTTTACTGCGGGATAATATCTTATCAGCTCTAAGAACTCTATACTAACTCTTAAAACGTACCAAGGGACGAACCCGAGTGGAGCGAGGGTGAGTCGCTAGTTTTCTATAAATTTCTTCTATTGAAATATATAATCGATCAAAATTTAGAATAGTATAGAGTAATTCAATTAATCGATGTCATTTAATCTTGATTACAACAAACGAAACTGGTATGGGAGCATTATTTACTTAAACAATTATCTTTGAACATGATCAAAACCAGCTAAAAATACAAAGGTTTTATCATCATTATCATTATTACATCATTATAAAATTATTCGAAATTTTGGTATCGTCCAAGGTAGAAGAATGTTTTTATGACTTTGACGTTTGAGTATGTCTACCTGCATGTCCATCGTATGTCACGTATTCCCAAAAGGTAGTTGTCAAACGGATGGGCCATTTTCAATTCTGTTGGAATGCTTACCATTTCGGCACAGACAAAAACTGATAAACATTGCCTGCCAACAACAGCTCCCAAGATCGATCTACGCATGATACGCATCATACATGAATGAACCATTTATATCTTAATTTTTTTAAATTTCAAAATGATACTATCTATTAAAGTTAAATAATAAAAAAGACTTATAAAATATACAAAAACCAAATAAATATAAAACATTATAATAATCACAAAATAACAAAACTTATAGTTTACCAAAGCTTCGAATCGAGGCTTGAATACATATCCTTTGAATGCCACGATCATGCTCGAGATCAATTTCCTCTAATGCCCCGTCTTTTGCCAACAACCTCTCGGCTCACAAATAATCCGGGTACGTAATTTAATTATGACACGTTTGTGGAAAGGTTCTATTTCACTACCCATCTTTATAGCCGCGTAATCTACCTCAGACGCCTACATAAATGTTGCAAGTTTATTAAAAACTAGCGATTCACCCTTGCTTCCCAATACAAACTTTCATCCCCATTTTCACCTCCTTAATGGATGATTTCTAAGATAAAAAATATACTGTGTCCTTCCCAGGGTCTCAAACTATCTTCTTACCAAATTTCTTCTAAATCGGTTCAGTAGATCCAGAGATTACCCCCTGCAACGTCACAAACTCACAAACTTTACCTCTTTATAATATTAGTATAGATACGAATATTATATTGCAATATGGGCAACGTATTAAGCATACTGTGCAATGTATGCACATTGCATAATAATAAAAATATATATAATATAAAAGCATGCGCTTTTATTATAATTATTGTATATTTTTACAAATGAAAAAATGAAACTAAAACTATTGAAAATAAAATGAATATTTACACTTCTCTTAGAAAACATTCTAAGAACAGTTATCAAATAAAATTCTCGATACAGCTTAATCACATTAAAATTAAAAACAACCTTATATTACAATAATTCGCAAAAAAAATCCAGTTCTTGTAGAAGATTTGAAGTCATATATTTCAAAAAAACCTTAAGACTAGAAGCTATCGCTTATACTTCATAATAACCTGCAAATGCAACGAATTTATAAAATATACATAGTACACACATGTACATAGCTCTCAACATTGTTTATTTTGCATATCTATCAAGAACCATCGACGGAGATATTCATATATGAAAAGATACGTCCATTCCATTTTACAACCTCTCACAAAAGGATTAGCGTCCGCTTTTCCAATCTGGTGGGTTTAAGGCTTCATATAGATGAATGACGGAATACGAGGCGTAAACAAAGTATGTGTCAACGTTATAGAGAGCACAAAAAAGGAAACATTTAGTAAGTGTACCATACATTTTATATAGAGAAAAATATTATAGCTTAAAATAACTTGTTCGTATGACAAAATAAAAATAGATGGAAAAATCCTACAAATAAAAAATATAAAATAATATGTTATAGTTAAAACTATGTTTTAGTCAAAACTACTTTTAACTAAAGAGGTTGGTCAAAAGTAGTTTTGACTGCAGGCCTTGGTCAATAGCAGTTTTTTACTGAGCCCAGGGGCGGTGCTAAGACTGAATCCGGCACCAGTGATATCGGTAAAAACTCTTAAAAAATTAAGGTAATGTAGGTTGAAGGTTACTCGGAAGAACTCTTTATTTCTTTCTAAGTTAGATTAGAACATTGACCACAACGCCGTAAACAACTATAAAAAAACAATGCCTGCAGTCAAAACTACTTTAGACCAACCTCCTTAGTTAAAAGTAGTTTTGACTGAAAAATAGTTTTGACTGTAACATATACATACTGTCATGAGCTTTTTTTTTAAACCGCGAATGCTCCAGAGTTGAGACTACTCGTCATCATTTCAATATGTGAACCCCGCTGCAATCTAAAATCTATTGTGATACCTAGAATGTTAGTGGATTCTGAATTCTACAGGTTTGCGTATTTCCCCATTTAACAGTACACTATAAGTATGTACATTTAACATCAGTATTGATTTTCTCTTCAAATATTTGTTGAATTCTTGTTCTTTGTGTAATTAAATTTTGACTTTATAAAAGAAATACATTTTATTGCTAACAATTAAATATTTGTACTAACAACAATATTACGTCATCATTATTTTAGACATAATGGCGGAACTATAAAACATACCTACCAGGACCAAAAAGTCAAAATCTATAGAGCTTTCGTTCGTAAGATATTTCTAAAGTAATGGAAGTTGTTATTAGTATTTTATTCATATGTAAATTAAATGTAAATAATAATTATATATATATATATATATATATATATATATATATATATATATATCCATAAACTTACGCATTAATAATATTAGTACGAAGTAAGATAATTACTTCAATCTTTCCATTTGAATTTCATCATTGGATAAATCATAAATAAAATTTATATTTGAATTCTATAACAAAAATTTAGAATAAAATATACTATATTAAAGACAGGCAGCGACGGCCTTCATAATGCGTCTTTAGAGATGTGAAACTACGGCATCGTGAAACTCATCAAATGCTTCCAAAAGTAGGACGCGGCTGAGTAGATAGTGCGACTCTTCCTTTTAAGCATCTTGCTACCTTATCTTTTGTAACGAGTGATTTTAAAACTTATTTGAAATTATTCAAGCTAATAGCATTGACATAGATACAAAACTTAAGATACACAATTAGCGTCTCAAAAGTGTGCTCAAAAAAGAAGTGCACAATTCGAATTTGAATTGCGCTTTTTTGAAATCTCTTAATCATTGCTTTTCAGATGAAAAATTAAAAAGGCAAACGTTTCGTTTAAAAAGTGCTTTGTGTTGTGTGTAGTTCGAATTTGTGTTTAGATAACTAGAACTTTTGATTGTGGAATTTTATTCTTTGGTTTGAATCAACGTCTCATGTCGACGCCACTTTTTTAAGAGATATTTGTTAGAAAACCTTACCTAACCAAATGTGTGTATATATATATATATATATATATACATATACAATGAATGTTAAAATTAGTATAACCGTGTTTCTTCTTTCTTCTATCTCGCCGCAACTCGTGCTATATTTTTTGGTTAACTTTGCTATCGTAGTAAATAATCATACTAGCATAATCTACAGTAAGTACCTATTGTAAGTCAAACGATGTTTTTTTCCAGTAATTCTATAGAATAGGTCAAAATTAGTTACTTTTCCCGACAATCGCGCAAAAACCATTCGACGATTTTCAATTATTTTTATATAAAATCAGATATAACATAAAAAAATGCAAAGGATTTTATTTAAATAATATCTTAGATACATGTAATAAAATTCTAATGAAATAGTCATTACTATCGTCTGTCTTTTGATAACAGATTTTGATGAAATTCGATTCGATGATATCTGGTTATCCAGGTCAATATATAGGATACTTTTTATTGTGGGAAAATATCTCATTTCTGAGATATCTATACTAAGCATTAAAACGTAACTAGGGACGAACCCGAGCGGAACGAAAGAGAGTCGCAAGTACCACTGTAATGTTATATACAGTATTCCATCTTCATATATATGTATAACATTACCGTGCTAGTACTAAATATAAAATTAAACTAACGCGCGATAATTCGAGCGCAAATAGTAGTTCAAAAAACATTATATCAAGATTATCCCTTCTAGTAGATACTGAGAAAATGGGATATGACAGACAGATTTGTGGTAGATTTTATAAGGGTTTCTAAATCCTATTGAAAAATCACACTACTATTGTAATGCGATACGTTCGTTACTTATTCATAAGTGAAATGGCTGAACGATCCCTACCTCAATGCTTATTTGTCCAAACGACCAATTTTCCAAAAGAATTTATAATACAGAATTATGGACTTTTTTCAATTGGTTATTGGAATAGAATACGCATTTTACTTTAAAAAGGCGCAAAGGATCTATTGTATATATATATATATATATGTATATGAATATAAATCTTAGAAATAAAGCATTTTTTATAAAATAGAGAAAAAACTTTCTACTGTAAAGTAGAACAAGTATTGGTAGTTTGAACAAATTAGCACTAAGGCGACAAGATAGACTTGGACCTGCATAAGCTAATGGTGGTAATAAAATTTATTAACAGCTGACGCTGTCTGTATATAACGGATTTTCGTCACAATTTCATGGGTTTAATTTTTTGCACGGAACCCCAATTCTTTTTCTATTATAAATTAAAAATTAAAAAAATCCTTTACGAAAAAAATATTGTCATTTAACGATTACATTGGCACGCGTGAAGCACTTAATCGATTAATCAGACGCCAAAATGCCTTACATCATTTTGGAAAAGAGCTGATACTCTTACACTGCTGAACCGATATTAACCAAACATAGCTAAAAACCACCGCAAGGAAACTGACTTTCAAACGCAATAAACCCCATCGAAATCGGTCCATCCGTTTGAGAGCTACGATGCCACAGACAGACAGACAACGACGTCAACCTTAAAACACCCCTCTTTTTGCGTCGGGGGTTAAATAAAAGTAGCCTAAGTTACTCCTTATAACATTAGCTATCTGCCAGTTAAAGTCCCGTCAAAATCGGTACAGCCGTTTCGGAGATCAACGGAAACAAACAGACAGACGAAAATTTTAAAAATATTCTTATACGTACCTACCGTATATACTTTCATATGAATTTAGTAAAAAGTTATGTATTTAGTATTTTGTAAAAGCAAAATATGTATTTAGCATTTTGACATTACAAACGGACACTTCCATTTTATTTATTTGTATAGATAAATACAAAAAATACCTACGCACACCTGAGCAAGTATAAATCGGTAGTAAAATAATAAATGTACTAATAAAGTCTAAGTTTTTTTTAATTGCTATATTTAAGCTTTAAAAAGTTAGTAAAGTGATATCGTTTAATGCTCATCACGCTGTAATCGGAGAACTGGCGAAGATGCGATGCATTTCGTGCAAAAAATTATGGCCATTAAAATTCGCCGCTAGATAATGACTATAGTTGGCGCCGAAGCGTCTATCAACGATAACGAAGTGCCTGACCGTAGTATTAACTTTATTTTATGTAACACTAATTCTTTCCTACGGTATCGAATACTCGATTTTTTTTAATTTTAAGCATATGACTCCTTTATGCCTTATATGAAAGCACGTTTACGTGTTAACGTTTAGTATAGATCTCTCAGAGATGAGACATTTTCTCGCAATAAAAAGTATCCTTTAAGTTGACCCAGATAACCAGCTACTGTCATACCAAATTTCATCTAAATACCTCCAGTGGTTATTCCATGATGCGGTCACAGACAGACAAATAAAAATTATAAAAACCATATATTCGGCCTCTGTATCCATAATAATGACTATTTCAATAAGATTTTCCAAAAAATATTTAATGAACAGATTCGACTCAGTTAGATTTTTATTAGGTATATGTATATCCGCACATATACCTACGTACGTATTAATAATATTCAAAATTAAAACCTTTGCTGTTGTTCATGAGTGATATGTGTACAAATATTTGTTACAAAAATATACTATTTGATAGGGTTTCTGTGATATTAGAATGTTAACATCTTCCTAGTAAAAAAAAATCAGTGTTCAATCCATATAACCATGTCAACCTCGTTACCATTTTCTAATCCACCGAAGTCACTAGCAGGTTATAAATTGCAAGATTATTTTTTCTGATACAAATCCGATATTAGAAATGAGCGGATAAAATTTCCATCTTGTTTGTTGATTGATGTTTCCATCTTATATGTTGATTATTACTTATAAAAAAGCTGTACCAAGCAATAAACAGAAGAAATTACTTTTTACGTACATGTTTTACATTAAAAATGTAAACAAAATCTGATTTTCCATTAATTTTCGAAAGCTTTACAGTCCCTCGAATTTGATCAGTAAGGTAAAAAAAATTAATCAAAGCGGTTCAATAAGAAGCATACAGCAGCTGTTGAATTATTTTTTATTTATTCACAGTCTTCAATTTAATTAGTTTCGATTTTCCAGTTGACGTCGGATGCCGCGGGTCGAATAAACAAGGTAACTAGGGTAGCACTCGGACCAGTTTACTCTAACAAGCAGGTTAAATAGAAAATATAAAACTTTTAAGTGTACGAATAAATTTAATAACTATATCGAACATAACCATTTTTATTCGAAAGTAGGATATTTGGATTCAAGATTCTTAGCAAATAACAATAATTGAAATTTCGTTTAGTTAGCAAAATTAAATGCAATTCGAATTACTTAATACTTTTCAATATATTTTTGTGTAGGTAAAGACAAAATTGTGTTTAATCACTTTATCTATATCTATACATAGAATAAAAATGTAACGAATCGCTGTCTGTACATGGAAGATACGAGTATATGAGAAAAAATATTATTGGGATACCCAAAACAATGATTGTTAGAATTTTTGTCTGTTTATCTGTTTATGTGTTTGTCTGTGCGTTCATTTATTCATTTTTACTAATATATTGTGATAAGCTTCACTTAACATTTAGTGTTTGTTTCATGTCAATCGATTAATAAATAAAAAAGTTATGCCAATTTAAAGAATCATGTCGAACATTTACATATACATAACACTCTATATCTACATATTCATGTCTCGCCAGAACGGCTGAACGGATCTGGATGAAATATGGCATAGAGATAGCTTGTAGTCTGAAATAACACATAAGCTACTTTTTATCCCGGAAAAATGTACGGTTTCAGTGGGATAGGTTTGTTTTCATTTCCCGGTTTGTAATATTTGCTTATAATTATTATTAAAACACGTAATCAATCTCCTTCGTGTCGTCTCCATTCTACGTGATATTGGCGAAGGAATCTGTGCTTATACTGGCATGTTTTGAAAGCCATTAACAAGAAAATTAAATTAAACCTAGTAATAGGTAAATATTTTCAGCGTAGTATCAAGATAAACATATATAACAATTAAATACATTCACCTAATGATATTACAAACCATAGATATAAGGTGATCAGAGTTGATAGTAAGTAGTATTTGAAAGGCCATATTTATGTCATAAATAACCACGTTAGTTTTCAAATTTCGAATAAAAAAGGCTGAGAAAATCAAAAATATTTAATTCAATTATTTTGTTCAATGGCTCCTAGGTGGTGTCATTATCAAACATCAAAATTATACGGAACGTACGTAAACAAAAGAAATATCTATCTGTCAACGCGTTTTAAAGGTTAAACGTCATCATGCCTAGATTATGATAAAACAGATAATAAAATAGATAATAGAAATAAAAAACTTAAGCAGTACCCTTGACTTTATATGGTATTTTATTTTCTTTAATCTGTGTATTCTTCGCTTCACGCACATCATAAAAACAATTATCGTTTTTATGATGTGCGTTTTTTTTTACATTTCAATTATATTGACAAAAAATAATTAAAATTTAAAAATAAATTAATTAAAATATTACGAATAATCTGGGTAGGTATAATTTTTAACATACACACGTGTGATAGGTTATCCCTTGTGATTTATTAACTTTTGCATGGTACTTCTTGGACTTCCCGAATAAATACGATCGCATTTTTCCAAAATGCCATTAAGTATAAAATTAATATACCTATGTATAATATTGACGGACGATCGATAGACAAATTCAAATATTTTCCAATCGGGACGTATTCGACGCTTCACTTCTCGTGCGATTATGGCGAATCTACTATCTTTTACTTTTAACTAATTTTTAATATAATATTCAGGTCACCTATATAGAAATCGAACTCGCGGCCTCTGCCATAGTAATTCATTCATCTGAATATGCCAACACTATGTCACGCTTTACCTAGAAAGGTAAAAATATTTTAGATATTTTTATATGAATTCGATTTTCAACATAAAATATTTCATATAGGTAAGTACCTCGTAAGCCATTTTATTTCGATTCTATGAGTACGTAGTAAATAAGCGGATTCCGATAATACTATAATATTACTTTTTTCGAAACTATTTCTAGTATTGTCTTTTCCTTTAGATAAAATATGTAAAAGAGTAATCGGGCTAGGATAAAAAATCTATTCTGCGCTGAATATGAATTAATATCTTATTAAGCTTCGTCATTAGTACAAATGAAGGGACGTAATCACCCCGAGGGAGACCAAAGAGGAATTCTTAGAAAATTCCTCTCAAATATCGATAGCTATTACATTACATACTTTAAAATAAATCTTTTTAATATCTTAATTTGGGAATTCGTAACGTAACAAAGATATACTTTAGAGAGTATTACTATAGTAGTAGGGAATATAACTTTCACAGTCTTCATCAATCATCCAATAAATATAGTGGTAAATACGAAATATTACACACTCGATTGCGAGTGCGTAACTGTTAAAGCTTGTATAAACTTGTTCTTACGAAGAGATACTAAGAGATAGACTTGTTAGCTGCATTTAACATTTTTGTTATTTGTTTTATTATAAGCTTGGAGAAGTACTGATTTGACTTTGTGCTCCACCAGGAATGATGCAAGTGGCCACATCTCAGTTTTACATCACTTACATATTTGCCAGGAAAAATCCGAATCTTTCATTGGTCCATTGGTTTCATTGACGTTGACGATCGACCAATCACCACATCTGCCGGAAAAATCGGCTAACGTCAAAGTCAACACAGATTAATAAAACTAAGAAATAAATGAGTAAATAATAATTAATGTACTATTTAAATAATTGGTTTTAAGATTAATATACCTAACACTTGGTACAGAAACAGAGGTGTGGTTACAGAAAATGATTTCATTTTCAGATGATTGATGATTTTTAGAGAGTAACTCGTCTCCCACTAATAAACGTTTATTTCCCGTCAGACTGTCCGTGGTCTGCTATATGAAAAATGCACAAACTTTTGAGTACCGGCACTTTATAATTTTATGGATATTAACCCACCCTGTTAGCCTCTTATGGTACATTGGGACTTCTTCAACTTATTGGATGATATTATGGATATATTTACTGTTCAGAAATACTCGGAAATAATATATGATTTTAGACAAGTATTATAAAGAAAGTGTGTTTTTATTATAACAAAGAAAGTATCATCACTCGTTTCATATATACAGATAAATAAAATTGAAGTGTCGGTTTGTAATGTCAAAATAACACTTTTTACTAAATGTATATAGGATTATATACGGTACTTTTAAGAAAAACACAATTTTTAACATTTTTGCCTCTCTTGCTATCTGTTTGTTCCGGCTAATCTCCGAAACAGCTGAGCTAATTTTGACGGGACTCTCACTGGCAGATGTTAGAAAGAGTAAGTAAAACTTTTATTTTAGAAAAAGGGCTCCCCTCAAAAGAATTAAAACGTATCTAGCGAAGCACCCCAGCGAGCTAGGATAAGTCGCTAGTGATTTTATACACATACGTTTACTAATACATTGAAAAAACCATAAATGTTTTTATAGCATTTAATTACTTAAAAAGTCAAACTTATTTGAAAATGTCGAAATATGTCCGTTTAGAAATGTTGTGGAAATTGCTTCCAGTTACAGTCGATGCTGTATTTGAGCTATTTAATTGGCAAGCGAGTGTAATGTTCCTCCACACATTCCCACACTGTCGGGAGCGCAAAAGGAGTACGACGTATTTTAACACAAAGGAACCTTTACTTCTGACTGCCAAGTTTCGGTAATAAATTTAAAGGACTAATTCCACCTTTACTTCAGAGTCATCTTACTCTATGAATCAGTATTTTGTCAACAATAAGTACTTATCTTCTATACATATAATAAAATTGTAACTAAGTCGAATCTGTACATTAAATATTTTCTGGAAAATCTAATTGAAATAGGCATTATTATCGATACAGAGACCGAAACTATAGTTTTTAGAATTCACGAGAAAACCACTGGAAAGATTTTGGTGAAATTTGGTATGATGATAGCTGGTTATCCGGTTCAACATATAGGATACTTTTTACCTCGGGAAAATATCTCATTTTTGAGAAATAATACAAAAACTACTTTGTAAGTGCCGCGAGCAATGCTAGTATTACATATGTATATAACGTATTACATTAGAATATTACTATATATGGTCAAAAAAGGCAGTGGTAGCCCAGTGGTGACGCGCTCGCTTGGGAAACCGAGTGAAGCGAGTTCAAATCCCAGGTCTCGCACCTCTGATATTTTCATGTGCGAATCATTTCCAACATGATTACGACTTGTCTTAACGGTGAAGGAAAACATCGTGAGGAAACCTCCATGTCTGAGAGAACCTAGTAAGTTTTCAAAAGACATGTGAAGTCCGCCAACCCGCACTTGGCCAGCGTGGTGGACTATGACCTGATCCCCGTCGTATTGAAGGGAGGCCCGTGCCCTGCAGTGGGACGTTAAAAAGGGCTGAATACGTACATACATGGTCAAAAATCACAAAATGTCTTTATTTCACTTTACACACTCCAACTACATTTTTACTTTTCTTCCCAACGCTTCGAGCGATCATGACGGATAATGGTATACATGTAGTAGGGTAGCATAAAAGAATGAAAAGTATCTATACATATAATAAAACTGTAACTGATCGCTGTTCATAGGAGATATTTAAGAAAAACTATTACTGGGGATCTTTATTGATGCAATAGAAGCCAAAACAATTATTTTTATAATTTTTGTCTGTTTATTTCTTTGGTTGTGCGCCTTTATGTGCGCTAATCTCAGGAACGGCTTAACCGATTTGGGTGCAGTTTTCATTAATGTATTTTGGTAAGCTTAACATTTCGTTTTTTTTTTCAATGTTATCATAAATAAAAAAGTTAAGGAAGCATCTAGGGACGAACCCGAGTCCCTAGTATTTGAATATTTTAAATCTCTGCCCTTGAAGCGACTATGGTATTTTAAATTATATTTAAAGACAAAAATTTAAAAACAATTTATTTGATGAGTTAAAAATAGTAAAGATGAAGGTGAAGTGATAGTAGGCTAACAGTACCAACCTTAATTCTTGATCAGAGTAGAGCGAGATTGTCTTTCAGCGCTCTTTGGTCCATCACACATTTAAAACCAAATCATTGCTTTCACATCATATAAACTATATTCCAAATTCCAATATATGTTAAAAAAATAACATTTATCAAAAAACTACACTTATTGAAATTAAATGAAGTAGTATTAATTATTATACTTCTACTTCTTTAAGTACTTCTTAAGTCCGTTAATCAAAGTTCCTACCGCTATAAAATTAAATTAGTATTTAATGTTATTTTTTACTGTTTTTCGCCTTTGGCAGTTTGGTGCCAGTTATCGCCTGACGTTCAAAATAATGAACCACTTAGAACCCGAGCTAAATATCTAGCTTCCTGAAACTAGTTTATATGTACTATATAGTACCATTTTAATCTGATTTAACTGAAAACACGGTAATTGGAAGCGCAACTTTCGCCACGCCACTATATTCACCTTCCTCTATCAATTTACATTATTTATATATCCAACTAATATTATAGATGTGAAAGTGTATTTGTTTGCTTGTCCTTCTTTCACGTCGAAACGGAGTGACGGATTGGCGTGATTTTTTGTGTGAAGATAGTTGGAGGGCTGGAGAGTGACATAAGCTACTTTTTATCGCGGGAGATTATCTATTTCCCACGGGAAAACAATTTATAATACAATCCAAAAAAATATTTATGGTCAGGAATTTGTTGAAACTTGGTATTAATGCTCTTCAATAAAATTAAATAAGTACGTGTTTTAGCATTTTTTGAAATTCATCCTATATGGGGTAAAATGCGGGAAGAAAGTTTATTTGAAACTACATTTTTAGGGATTTTTTGTAGTATTAGCGCGAGCGAAGCCGCGGGTTCTGCTAGTATATTATAAATACCTATGTAATACATAAATAGTATAATACAATATAATAATATTAAGAGCATTTCCGTGTAATTTGGTGTTAAAATATAGTTCATAAGAAATTGGATATAATAAAATCTGAATTTTTATGCATTCAGCTCACTAGCGTTTTGGTATTGCATTTTTACTGTAAAGCTTTCAGTTTCCAGAATTTAGCAACGAAAGACTATAAGTGGTCGTTTCAGCATGAGATTTCCTTTGACGAGGTAAAATATGGTAGCTAAGGCTGATTTAAACCATGTGTACACTTCACAAATACCAGTTTTGGCAGTTACTTTCTATATAAAGAGAAAAGGGACATTTAAAAGCAAAATTATACTCAGTCGCAAGCGTTGGCTTCATATTCAAAGTAGTAATATTTTTGACTTTCTATTTAATCGGTTTTACTTTGATTAAAACTGCGAAGTAAAGAAAATAATTTTAAGTGAAAGCACAAAGTACGTTATTGGTGACCATTTCCTTGGAGACCGGATGTTAATTTCAATTATGTATGATTACAATCATTCAAAAGGGTTTTCCAATATGGATTATCCAAAGTAGCTAGGCCAGCAGTCCAGGAGTCACGGTTTAATACTAAAGAGATCTTGTGGCGCTTCAATAAGACGGTGAAATTTTGAGTATTACTGGGTTTTCTTGGCGAGTCAACAATAGCCATCTATGTATATGAAGGTAGGTGATATGCGTAAATTTTTAAGGGTAAAAAAGCAGTCATGAGGACTACGGACAGAAGTGAAAATCTAAAACAAACAGTTGTTATTTTTGGATATTCAAATTATTCGTTTGATCTTAAATTAAAATTTATAAATTAAAACTGTTTACATTTATTTATCTGGTTTTGACATCTATCGGCAATCTGTGTTAGCGTTAACACATCACGTGACCATGTCGATGACAACTTACATGAATTTACTCCCCATCCAAACCTGCCTATAGAAGTTTTCACTTTATAATATTTATGTAATATTTTTATAGTAAACTTTTTTAAACCTGCTAGATTTTTATTTTATATACCTATCAGCAGTACAGTAATGACTCATTCGTACCGTTTGAAACGTCACTTCCTTTTATTTCAATGTACCACATAAAAGCGATAAAAAGTCAACGCTACTAGGACATACGGTCAAATTTGAGCTGCTATTGGAAATATCCCTTTGTTCTATTACCATCTTTATGTGCATGGTCATAAGGTCTATAGTCGTCGTGGTCTAGGACGTTTTGAAAATGCATAGTTCAGCCAAAAAATATCTGAGTTTTCCTTCTAAAACAGGCGTTTCGAAAGCTACTACATAGCTTACATTGGCTTGTTGACGTGGTTGGTTCGTCAAAGGAAATGGCAATCTAAAATGACCAGTTTTAACGTAGCGTTACTAAGCTCAAAAGAAGGATACGACTTAAAGTTTCATATGAAAAACGTGGCAAAGGGCTTTTGGTGATTTTTTTTATTATGTTGTTTTGTCTTTTCCACGCGAATATTTAGTCGTAGACAGTTGATGAAATATTAAAAAATTTCATCTTAGCTATTATACATATACTGGTACCATCTATAGTCGAATTTCAGCAAGCAAATGTGTTTGTTATACAGATGTGAATGAAACTTAATTAAATGATAATTTAAATTTAATTTTTATTAAAGTTAAAAAAAAAACTAAATTTAATAAAATAAAGTGCCTTCCGAAAAAGTATGTGTGTGCATACAAAATGTAGGTACCTACCTATACTTTTATTTTTACGTCTACGGTACATATTCTCATATTTAAATGATATTTGCATTAGTGTTATTTATGATTCATTAAAGTAACCACTAAAAAGCAGAATTTTTACATAAATTTATTTTTGAATTAACATAAAAACTCCATGTAAAATGAAATATTTTATCTATACTAATATTATAAAAAGGAAAGTTTTTTTTGTTTGTTTGTTTGTATCGAATAGGCTCCGAAACTACTGAACTGATTTAGATGAAATTTGTTAAGAAGATAATTTGAGACCTTGGCAGGGCATAACATAGTTTTTATCCCGGAAATGAAAATTTTTATGGGGAAGCAACCTAGGGACGAATCCGAGCAAAGCGAGGGAAAGTCGCTAGTAAGTATATATTATTCTATATATATATATATATATATATATATATATATATATATATATATATATATATATATATATATATATATATATATGTATATATATATATATATATATATATATATATATATAAGTATTTTAACTAGAATAACAACATACTTATATAAAGATAATATTCATTTAATTATAACGTTTATGGACAAAGATTTATGTACTTATCTTAAGAGATAAGTGAATGCATTGCCAAATTCATCACCTGCTTTTAGAACCGGGGCGCATTGAGCAGATAAAACGAAAGTTCCATTTAAGCATCTTCCAGCCGCGTTTGTGCTCAAAGTAACTGTTTCTACCTCTATCGCAGTACTATGTGCCGTTTGTATGTCATTTTCCTAAAACGAGAACCAAAATATTTTTTAAAATTCGGATTTTTGTTTGTATATTATAGAGAAGTATTTAATCTCTTTTTTTGTATGTAATCTTTGAAGTTGTGGAAAGTATATTCTAAAAAAATCTTATACCAACTGAAATCTAACCAAGTCTGCCTAAAAAGATTATTTTAAGTGAAGTACCTGTTGTATAAATTAATAGTTATAGTATAATTAATTAATTAAATAAATAAACTAATAAAACATAACGAGTTCTTCCTCCCTTATATTTTACCTTTTGCTATTAATGATATTATTTTTTTTAATTTTATTCAAATTTGATCTTATTTTACGAAGGTATTCAAAAACATATTCATAAAATATGTTTTAACATGTAAAAATTAAAAAAATACCTTTTTGTAGATTTTAATTAAAATAAAAAAATTAGAAACATAAATTTTGTGTAAAATTCGAACTTAGCTAATAGTAACACGAATAAATTAAAATAAATTCTATTGTTTATCAATTTTAAATGAAAAACTAATATATTTAAAGGCGCGTGTAATGCGTCATCTGGTTGTTTCTATAGGAATATAAACGGAATAGAATGTCAAAATAAGGTAGGACAGCACACGTAGCCCTAGCAGCCATAAAAATAGTATTATCTCTCTCTCTATGTGCATACTAGTAATACATAGAGTAGGCAAGGTGATCAAAAATGTGATGTCCCGATAGAAAGGGACAAAGAATAAGCAAACCCCTTTCTATCTCTTTGTTCTTATACGTTTAAAACATGGAAATGATCAATTAAATTACTTAAAATATGGAATTAGAATGTACTATAATAATAAATTACCCATTTTTAGTGGACAATAAGTAAGCATTGGACGTGAAAATACATGAAAGATTTAAGTTATATAAAATGTAAAAAATGAAATAAAATTTAATTTCATAAACTATGATTTTAATTTATTACAAAAATAAAGATATTTTTTATAAAAATTTAATTCTTCGTGACTTATTATGCATTTTTTTTTAATTAGACACAAAAATAGAAACTAGTCAGATATTCTTTTTTCTCTACGCCTCACCGCCATTTACAGTGCTGAAGGGCATTTGTCTACTCTATGTGTATTATCTCTATGCTAGCAACAGAGCGGTTCAACTGTCAAGCTTTAAAGCCATTAATCTAGAAAATTAAATGACTGTGTAACAAATACTGTATGTCAGATTCTGATTCCTCGCCATTTGCCTCTCCACTTTCCATTTCCTCACCATTGCACCACGCATGAAACGAATTGCTAATTTCCGAAGTTGTTAAATAAATTATTGTTTAATTAACAATTGACTTATATATATATATATATATATATATATATATATATATATATATATATATATATATATATATAAACATATATATAATCTGAATCTCGGAAACGGCTCTAACGATTTTTAGTATACAGATGAAATTTAGTATACAGGGGGTTTCGGGGGCGAAAAATCGATCTACATTAGTCTTATGTCAAAGAAAACGCCTGTTCTCGAGTTTTCATGCGGTTTTCTTTCGCATTATTCCACATTCCACACAAAATATGGTCGGTAATTTCGGACATTTTAGCATAAACATCGTGATCAAGGGCCAAGGCGCAAGATCGACCATCACAGTTTCGAATCTCGGTCGGATACAAAGTTTTTACTTTTGTTTTTATTTATTCAAGTTTTAGCTTTTTTTTAAAAAGAAAATTGTATTGTAGGCCAAAAAACTCCGAGCGAAGCTCGGTAGGCCAGGTATTTTGTTTAATTTGCATTGTTAGAGTTTGTTAAATAAAGTTTGAGTTCACGCTTAACTATAGATAATTCTGATGTTGACATCCTGCGCACACATTCAATAGCTTTGACATCTATAATTGAGTCGTCATCAGTCAAAATTTACAAATACAAAACTATAATTTGTTTATCTTTTGTTTAAATTTCGCTGGGTATGGGATACGATTTTTATTCTTCTCACTTCGTGTGAGTATGTGTATTGTGTAGTTTGTTAATCTTTCTTACGCTTCAACAGCTCCACAGATTTTGATTAAGTTTATTGCATTGACAATCTATGACCTTGAGTAACACATAGGCTTCGCTGACCGTATATAGTGTTATAATAGTAGCTACATACAACTAGCATATTTTAAAAGCATTTCAATTGTCAATCAATATTGTACGTTCAGAGCAATTTCATTAATGAAATTGCTCTGAACATACAATATTTATAATCTTATACTAATATTATAAATGTAAAAGTGAATTTGTTTGTTTGCTTGTTTGTTTGTCCTTCTTTCACGTCGAAACAGAGTGACGGATTGGCGTGATTTTTTGCATGGAATTAATTAGAGGGCTGTAGAGTGACATCTAAAGCTAAATTTTACAGCCCAAGATTATCACATTCTCACGGGAAAACACGTTAAAATACAACCCCCAACTACTCAACATACCTATGTAAAATATAAACTATCTATTCCATACATGTATTCAGCCCTTTTTAACATCCCATTGTTGGGCACGGGCCTCCCTTCAGTACGAGGGGAATCAGGCCATAGTCCACCACGCTGGCCAAGTGCATGTTGGCGGACTTCACATGTCTTTTGAAAACTTGCTAAGATCTCTCAGACACGGACTGGCGGACTTCACATATTCCATACATACTAACTGTTAAAACGTACCTAGGGACGAACCCGAGCGAAGCGAGGGTGAATCACTAGTTTACATAAATAAATAAGTTCATGTCAGTCTTCAATTTAATAATTTGGCCTTACAGTCAATATACGGCTTGGCAGCAAGTAACCAATTAAATTATAATATTTCTCCCTTTCATCCCATTGATGAAGTTGTGAGAAGATTTAAATCTTAACTTAAAATTGATCAAGCTCTAAATAAAATCTAAAGACAAAAGCCTTTTGTAAATAAAATATTAAACAAATTAATTACTACAGGCAAGTAACAAGAATAATTTAATAGTTGTAAAACAAAATTCGGCATACTTTCGCTAACTAAATTTTCTAGATAAAAAAGTATATCAAACTTATAATCTATATTTGCGTGATTTTTATACAATAACTTACATCGTTATGTAATTAAAATAAGGCAATAAAGATAATAAAAAAATATTTCACCTTTATATAAATCACACGCCAAATACTACGCTGGATTTACACTCGGGGCACTCGGGGCTAGTGCCCAGGGCGGCAAATTTTTAGGGGCGAAAAAATTCGGAGGGCGAGAAAAAAAATTCTTCGCATTGTCGAAAATGCTTCTTTTTACAAAAAATAAAAAATAAAAGAAAGATTAACTAGTTGGTACATTTTTCGAAAAAAATCGATAATAGGGCGACATTTTGACTGTGCCCCGGGGCGGCGCTAAGGTTGAATCCGGCCCTGACTATCTAATCCTTCCATCATCGCAGGCAGCGTCAATCCGCCATTCATACATAAATACACATAAATCATAATCATACAGCCATAAATCATAATCATAATATAACAAATCTATTGAAAACACCATTTTTCCATATTAAATTCTTACAAATACTTCCTTATGCCAAGTACGGAACGGATCAAATGTGTAGCGGATCACCTGTTGATTAAATGTGACAGGTGAATACCAAACAACTGAAAAAAGGATTTCAACGATTTATTTATTAATGTTTTGTGCTCGACGCCTTTTTCTTTGATCGGGACTTTCAGATGGCCCATTTATTTATTGCTGTCTTACGAACGGTTTTTTTCACCTGCGTCTCTTAAGCGGATTGTCGAGGGTTCGCTTCTTCTTTTTATATAAAAGGACTTATAAAAAAATATATAAAAGGTATTAAAATTTTACCATCATCAAAGAACTGCTGGTATTTATTGGTTGGATCTTTCGTAATGCAATTTATTACTGAATGTTATTATTTTTCTATCGTAAAACAGTTCATTTATTTTATTGAATATATTGTTCAATGTATATAGGTATTTTGTATTAAAATAAATCATGTAAAAATAGTAGAAAATTCACGAATAATATTTTGTATTTGTGAAGTAAAACGTCTGTTACGGCTCAAAAGATTTCCTTATTATTTCATATATTCCGAAGAGTTTTATGTGAATATAATTTTCTTGCAGAGCACATCACAAAAAAATCGAATATTGGCGTTACTCACGAAGTTATACGTAGTATTTTTTTTAACACAAAATTTATAAAATTATTTAAGGCAATTGTCTATAAAAAGTGGTTTACCACAAGAATTTACATTATTTCATAATTTTTCTATTTAATTATCATAGATCCCTTAATACGGCTATAACATGACTTACAACGAGTACTAAAAACTACTGGAATTCGTGGAATAAAATCTATACAGATAAATGAAATTGAAGTGTCTATTCATAATGTCAAAATAACGGATATACGGTACTTATAAGAAAAGAAACATTAAAAAAAATGTTGTCTGTTTGACTGTTTATTCCGGCTAATCTCCGAAACGGCTGGACTGATATTGATAGGATTTTAACTAGCAGATAGCTGATGGAATTAGTAGTAACTTAGACTACTTTTATTTTAGAAAAAGAATTACGGTTCCGTTCAAAAACGTACCTAGTACTCAATATAATTTTAATTTAAAAGTAATATACTCACCAAACGACAATACAGTTTAAATTACGACAATACAGTTATAATTACCAACTTTTTGACTACTATTATTTTGTTCAAGAGTTTAATTAAAATCACATTAAAAGTAAGTACCTAAGTAAAGTACGAAATTTAAGGGGTGGAATACTATTTCATTTAACTCCTTATTTTCAGACACTACGAAACAATTTATTGGAAACTAGCGACTCTCCCTCGCTCCGCTCGGGTTCGTCCCTACTTACATTTTAACGTTTAGTACAGATTTCTCACAGATATTTTCTTGCAATAAAAAGTATTCTATATGTTGACCCGGATAACCAGTTATCTTGATACCCATCAAAAGCCCTCCAGTGGTTTTTCCGTGATGCGGTAACAGACGGACAGACAAAAATTCTAAAAACTATAGATTCGGCCTCTGTATCAATAATAATGACTATTTTAATAAGATTTTCCAAAAAATATTTAATGTACAGATTCGACTTAGTTACAATTTTATTATATGTACCTATAGATTTCCATCGAAATACATTTTTAATTTAACCCGTTCCTTAAAAACTTTTTAACAAAAAAATAAAAACCGACTTCAAACAAAAGCACTAAAAAGTAACAAATAACTGATTGGTAGTTTTCATTTACTGTACATACCTAATCAAATATTTTCGAAGTCGGTGTGCTTTGGCTAAGTAATTAAAGCCTACCTATTAAATACATACCTAATCAAATATTTTCGAAATCGGTGCCAGCCCATACAAAGCAAAGCACACCGACTTCGAAAATATTTGATTAGGTATGTACAGTAAATGAAAACTACCAATCAGTTATTTGTTACTTTTTAGTGCTTTTGTTTGAAGTCGGTTTTTATTTTTTTGTTAAAAAGTTTTTATTTTTCCCTTTTTAGTGTAGACAGTAGTAGCAAAGTAAGGATTCTAACGTGTTAGGCTTGTCAAATCAAACAAAATAAGCCCAAACTCAAAGTATCTACTATTAGCCGTTGAAGAGTTCCACCTATCCACCTTCTGGACTTGCCGTTAGCCTTAACCACTGTACTATCAACGGAAATAGAAATACTTGCAAAGTTCAAGTCAATATGACAATTAGAAGTAGGTTAAATTCATCATTAGTTGTTTTTCCACCCTTAGGGGTGGTATTTTATTTTGAAATTTAAATGGGACCAATCTGGAAGTATACCCTTTCAAACAAAACAAAAATTGTCCAAATCGGTTAATAAATGACGGAGTTCTGAGGTAACAAACATAAAAAAAAAAACATACAGTCGAATTAAGAACCTCCTCCTTTTTGAAGTCGGTTGATAAATTTAAAATAAATAACAATGTTTACTAAACTCTATCCAAATCCCAATTATGTTATTAAAATCTCTGTTAATATTATAAACGTGAATACGGTTATTAGTTGGTTTCGTCCTTCCTTCACACAGCAAAAATAAACGCGAGTTTGCGCAAAACTCAATAGAGGTACATGAGAATAAATCAATTCTTATTTTAGCTAACGAAATGATAGAGCTCTGAGGGAACAAATATTAAAAAAAACACAGCCGAATCGAGAACCTCCTTCTTTTTGAAGTTGGTTGAAAATATGTATCTTTGTCTTGCTGATTGATGCAATATATCGTTTTAATTATTATGTTATACTCGTACGTAGCCATTGTAACAAGGTAGGTTGTAGAGTAAGAGAAAGATTAAATAATGCACTCGTAATGGACGTGGTAAAGTTAGTTGAAAAACTTTTTAAATTAAAGAAAGGAACACCTATTGTAAAATTTGCAAGAAATATAACAGTTTGGGAGATTGTAAAATTAATGATACGGAACACTTCTCGACTCCCCCAGATATGGAAGTGGTTAAGTCATTATTTTTATTAAAATGCCGCCGAGGGAGACCTCACGACGGTATCTAGTAATAGTTATAGTAGAAAGAACTTTTATTCATATTTTATGTGATATAATAATGATCTTTTGCGGATAGGTGCTACTTATTTGCTTTTGTTTTGGTACAGTCTCATATATCATAACCACCTATATATATATATATATATATATATATATATATATATATATATATATATATATACCTAATAAACATTTTTTAGAAAATCTTATTGAATTAGACGTTATTATCGATACAGAGGCCGAATCTATAGTTTTTAAAATTTTTGTCTGTCTGTCTGTTACCGCATCACAGAAAAACCACTGGAGGGATTTTGATGAAACTTGGTATGGTGATAGCTGGTTATCTGGGTCAACATATAGGATACTTTTTACCCAGGGAAAATATCTCCCTGCGATGTAAGAGTATACTAATTTGTAAAACCTAAGAATTTGGTTTTTGGTCATCATAACAAACGTAAAGTAACAAACATCGGTCAAGTCAAGCGAGTCAAATTCGCACACGAAGAGTTCCGTACCATCGCACATGTATTTTTTACCCGACTGCGCGACGCAAGACTCTTCACACAAAATACTTCTTCCATGATAATTGAAAAAAAAATTGGTCAGAAAGTAAAAATTAACGATTTCTGGAATTTTTAAACTTTTTAAGGGTGTTTTTGCAGGACGACTATACAATGGTTTTATTTTTTCAAAAAATTGAGTTTAAGACGAAAAGAATGAGCCCTATTTGAAAATGGAACGATTTTTTTTTTAAACGTTAACGTCCGCTTGAAGTTGGGGGTGATTTTCGCCTCTCGAGATCATTAAACATACTTTTCTCGGAAATAGCTAAACATTCCAATTTCAATTTTTTTCATTTATTAAATATATTTCGAAGATAACATCCCCTTAGTTTCATGAAAATCAAAAGATTTTTCTTGAAATTAAAAATAAAAAAACCAAGAAAAAGTTAAAAACTGTGTTTTCTGATATCTCGAAATCTTTGAGGTTATTGTAAAAAATGTTATTTATAAAAGTTGTAGATTTTTACTAGACCTACAAACTTTGTAGAAAATATTTTTCGATAGAACGTCACCGTAAACCGTAAATTGAAGAAAAAAAACTATTTTTCAACACTTTGCGTCCCCCCATTTCTCGAGGGTAGTTGGACATATGGGGCATTTTACGAATTTCTATTCCTTATATACCTGCTAACATTTTAAAATCATAAAACTTCAGGTTTTTTTTTACTATTAAAAATAAACGGGATCCGATTGGTCTACAATTGTTTTGACGACCGTAAGTTTCTATGACTAGCGCATTGACGTCTCGTTTAAGATAACATTAGTATCTGCCGTACAAACTTTGTCTAGTATGTGTATATTATACGCTAGATCGTAAAATTGATCATACCGTAAACTGGTCGACCATTCTATGAAATGGTGACATTTTCTAAAATATTATACCACTATATTACGTTAACACACCTAATTAACCGTCGAGTATAAAGCAATAAAGATACAAGTGTTAATTGGTACTTACAACCATTCACTAAACACAGAGGTGCATGGATACAATGAAATACGATTGGGCAAATCGTTTGCTGCGTTGATTTTGGAGTACATCCAAAATCTTAATTATAGAGTGAGCCGTTAAGTTGTTTTCGGTCATCAAACGATGCTTTAACGCTGCAGCCCACTTGGCGCAATTTCAACTGGACAATGTAAAATACTGACTCTCACGCGTAACCCTGTTTACCCAATAATGGAAATTTATGAACACACGCATTTAATTGCCTCTGCGAATATGCGCCAGTTCATAGCTTTCTGCAACCGCACTCGACTGTTGTTAATGCGCTTTTGGAAACTGTGTTTCTTTTTAGTTTATACTACTTTTTTTCTTTTTTTTTTTTAAACAGTAAATTTTGTTTCTATTCTCAAAAGTATCAACTAATATTTATCCCACAAATTTATTTATTTAGTCCCCAAAGCAACAATGAAAAACTTTTTTAGAGTCATAACGACAAGTCATATTATCGACGAAATTCATAGAGGTTTTATTAACTATCAGTAGCTTGCCTAATATGGGGACCGTGCGCGAAATGTAGAGGGCAGCACTAATGTCCCCCTAGTGTTTTCTTCCGGAAGATTTAATTCAAATTTTTATTCAAACTATTCATTTGTAAACATAGAATATTTATAAAAATGGAAAAAATAATAAAATATGAATTTCAACCAGTTATCAATAATATTGTATATGGTCAAAATAATGAGAAAGGTAAAAAAAATATCCAAGTCCAACCATGTTTATGGTGTAATAGATAAAAGTAATAAAAGTGAAACGTTTATGATGTGAAAATTATGGTATGTATAAAAAAATTACTTTAAAAATACTTAGTGTAATCAAATTAAAAAACTATGAATATTTATAAAAATATTATTTTTTTGCTTAATAAGACTGACACGTCAGTATTTTTTCTTGACGTTGACATAATTGAAAAATGATCCCAATAAATTCAGGTGTTTGCTTAAAAGTCTAAACTCACAATCGCTATACTGGAAAGTGTACAAAATGCTATAAATTTAACAAAATACAAGCTGCTACATATAATACGTAGCATATTCAAATAAAATAGTGTAGTAAGACCTACGTATAAGAATCGACGTAATAAAAATTTAAACCTTAACAGAGTAGAGAGGCCTCAAATATGGTTCAAAGAGCAGGTCTTTTATTGTTTTATTGTTTGTAAACAGTGCAAGCTAGAATATATCTAAACGCGTTAGAAAAAGAGTTGATATTTCAAAAAGCGACTAAACTTTTGATGAGCAATCGTGCATTAAGCATCAGTCTCTACAAACACTCGAGTACAGCGACGACTGCAATAATTAGAAATTAAGCCTGGAAACTAGAAGTAATGTACAGTATCTAATATCAGACTGTGGGGAATATACGTTCTGCCACTGACCCGAGACCGATGTGGTGAATATAAACCGTGAGGTTTGATTTCCATAAAATTTGAATATTTATGAACACATTGTTCTAAAGACACTATTTTTGCTAAAGAGTATAAATATTACTGATTAAAATTGTAAATTCTCAAATAATTTTGGTTGCTAATACTAAATTTTGTAAGCTGGATAACCTGGAATATAGAAATTTAAGCTATTATTTTACTAGATATACCGATCTATTAATCGGTTCCAGTGGGATACTTGTGTACCTCACTAAAACTAGAATGACTTTTATGGTCGATTATATCATTTAAATGATTCATGAGATTTAGTTTTTGGATGAAGCCTGGTTATACTATTAAACGAAATTCAAAACATACCCTAAATTTACGTTACTTATCGTTAACATTAAATTCAACGAACCGATTGAAAATATCGTCCAGTTTACCAGTTAATGTGAAACTATGGGTGCATTACGTAAATCACCAGTTCCACTACTGTCGCACTTTGACAATGTGTGACTATTAGTTGCAAGCATCGAGACTACAAGTTTAGACTTGTCAGACTTTACCACATTACTTTAGGTCCTTTAACTTTTTAGAAGATTTATCTATTTGAAATACAAAACGGTTTGCCTTGTTTTATACTTCCAAAATTATTTTTTTATTAGTAAAAATAACTGTTTTCTATTTCACTATTGATTGCTGAGTATTTTTAACTAAAATTATTCAATTCTCATTTAACTAATATTTTAAGAATCATATTGTTATCAGTAACATAGCATAATTAAAGAGCAAAGCTTTAATTCAATGCAATCAATCAATAAATATATATATAAAACCAAATAGACAAGCGAAGCCGTGGACAAAACCTAGTTACAAATTTGAAGCTATTACCTTACCAATTAGGGGAAAACACAAAGAAGTTTAACCAGCTATGTAATCTAAGGTCATAGAATATAAAGGCTGAATTTATGAATTAAATGGCTAATTGTGACATCATCACAAATCTAGTATTGCTTGCTACTACTCTAGAACAAGGTCTATAATTCTAGATATTAAGAATTTACTATCATCGTCCGCATATAAAGCGTCAGACTCGACAAACAATTTGAGTGCAGCATCAAAAGAGGAAAATTGGAAACACAAAACAGAAGTGCTCAGAAACATTCACAATTAAAACTAAAACTATGCACTCGCTTTGATCTTCTCTGTTAAACTTCTTAATAATTATAGGTTTTACTTGTGTCTCTGTTTGCGGGATACAACGACATAATAGCCTGCTAGCCCCACCCCAATTATCTCCACGCTATTTCATTTTCTTCCTAATAAGAGGTAGCCCGTCTAAATGTACTAGTCCCTTTAAAATTAGGTCCGCTGTTCCTGACATTAGCGGGTACAAACAGACAGGCCAATTATTATTTGAGCTTCAGTAAGTATAAGTTATAACTTATCTAGAATAGCTTCAATTTTATATTTTCAAGGATAGATTTTCATAGTTTGTCATCATCATATCTAAATTTAAACAGATTGCATTATCAATACAGTTGTACAATTCTAAACAAAGATAAAAGCAAATGGATACTCCTCTACGCATTTTCTCTTACGAAATAATCTGAGGTACCACATTTACTCCTTACATCATACTTTATTAAAGACAATGTATGTTGAAAGGAAACTCCTTAATTAAGAAACCTTTGACTAACAAAATTGGTATCTCCGAGTGATCACTACAAAACCTGACCAGTAATCGAATCTGTAAGTACTTTTAATATTAGAAGTTCTCGGAACAAGAACTCCACTACGCCACAATCGTCTTATTAAATTGCTTATTTCAGGGATTAAGTAAACTTTTCAAATTCTTATTATATTACAACAATGTACAAAATCAGTGTTTGCGTTTCAAACAATGTACAGTTTAGCTAGATACAAGCATTAGCTTTGCTGGAAAGAGCCGCTGGCATTACGAGCTTCAGATTTTCGTATTTGCTCGTGTATTCCGACCCGTTGTTAGAAAGCTAAGGATGTAACTGCAAGGATAAAATATTATGTTACACAAATAAATAAGTTATACTAAATAATAAAAAATATATGAACATAGACTAGATATTATTCTACGTATAGAATAAAAACTAAAAAAAATGCAACTTTAAACATTATATCAAAGAATCATAATCTTCAACGATTATGAAATGACATCTTGTCCCTGAATCGGTATCTAAATTATTATGTAGAATTATAGCAATTATAGTAAAAAAACAGTGAATAAATAAAAATTTTTAACAAAAAAATAAAAACCGACTTCAAACAAAAGCACTAAAAAGTAAAAAATAACTGATTGGTAGTTTTCATTTACTATACATACCTAATCAAATATTTTCGAAGTCGGTGTGCTTTGGCTAAGTAATTAAAGCCTACCTATTAAATACATACCTAATCAAATATTTTTGAAATCTGTCCCAGCCCATACAAAGCAAAGCACACCGACTTCGAAAATATTTGATTAGGTATGTATAGTACATGAAAACTACCAATCAGTTATTTTTTAATTTTTAGTGCTTTTGTTTGAAGTCGGTTTTTATTTTTTTGTTAAAAATTTTTATTTTTCCCTTTTTAGTGTAGACAGTAGTAGCAAAGTAAGGATTCTAACGTGTTAGGCTTGTCAAATCAAACAAAATAAGCCCAAACTCAAAGTATCTACTATTAGCCGTTGAAGACTTCCACCTATCCACCTTCTGGCCTTGCCATCAGATCAGGTCAATAACACCGAACCACTATACTATCAACGGAAATAGAAATACTTGCAAAGTTTCAAGTCAATATGACAATTTGAAGTAGGTTAAATTCATCATTAGTTGTTTTTCCACCCTTAGGGGTGGTATTTTTTTTTTGAAATTTAAATGGGACCAATCTGGAAGTATACCCTTTCAAACAAAACAAAAATTGTCCAAATCGGTTAATAAATGACGAAGTTCTGAGGTAACAAACATAAAAAAAAAAAAACATACAGTCGAATTGAGAACCTCCTCCTTTTTGAAGTCGGTTGAAAATACAATTTTATCTTGACATTTCCTTTTCAAGATGACAATAATAGACGTATTTGATTCGTTGTGTAATCAAACAACAAACGGAGGAGCTCCAAAAGAAAATTTACATAATAACGTTTGATCTCACGAGATGCATCAAACACATCGATGATTGCCTAAAAGCTCAGAATTATCTCCTTATACAAATCAAAAGAAAAATTATTTAGCATTCGAATATAATGTGAACAAGTACATATCCTAATTCATAGATATGTTTATTTATTTATAGAGCTACTAAATGAAAGTAAAATTTTAGAGCTTATTTTTAGCTGTATATGTAGCAAATTTCGTTCCTACCAGTTACATTTGAACAATTACATTTGAAATAAAAGCTGAATGCTATTTTTTAATCCTTTAAAATCAGGAACAATGACAACATTTATAAAAATATTTTTTAAATATGTTGGCTCAACGGATACGAATGAAAAAGTGGAGATGGCTTAAACCACATCTCATAAATACCCCGAGTCTGGGTCTTGAATAACATAAAAAAAATCAAAGTGTAGTTTTGCATTCTTATATCATTTAATAGTTAAGAAATATTTATTTAGTTTTATTTTAGATATAATATCT
The DNA here is from genome assembly GCA_951806755.1 of Brenthis hecate. Taxonomy (NCBI): domain Eukaryota; kingdom Metazoa; phylum Arthropoda; class Insecta; order Lepidoptera; family Nymphalidae; genus Brenthis; species Brenthis hecate. Next base: position 2,465,075 of record OX638275.1, on the reverse strand, counting down.
GTTTTATGCATATGGTATGCTATATTGCGTGAAAATGCGATATATTTATTTTAAAAATCTGTAAAATTTTAATAAAAAGCCAATCAAATTGTAATAAATATGTAGCAAAATGAGTGTATACATGAGTTAATGGACACTAACAAAAGCAACATAGCAATGTTTGTTTTTTTTTATATTTTGACATTTTAATATAACGGCACTTCAAATAGATTTTCAATTTATAAAATAAGAGAGTCAGACTCCCTTATCCTCGGCTCTTGTGGAAATTTTAAATGAAATTGGATTGTCGCTTAGCGGCCAGACTACGCCGCCAACACCTGCATGCTATACTGCCTGCGCCTTTAATAAAACTACAGAGATACAGTTGGAGTTTAACTTCAGCAAATTGCATCTGTCAGCATTCTTTATTACTTTCTTATTTTGAGATCTTGATTTCATGAAAGATATGTAAATAAGTGATATTAAAAAGCTTTATTATGACCAGAAACGGATTTTTAGATTGTGGTTGGTATTGTAAATATTAAGAAGTAGCACTTAGAATTTATTTTATCTTTTTTTTATTTTGCTGAATTTACGAAACTACAAAATTGGGTTCATTAAACTCAATAAAAAACAAATTCAGTAAACATAGAAATATATGGTGCTCATTTCATGTGGGTGTCCGAAGGCTAAAGCCGCAGTTACCCTCTCCTAAATCAGGCTTTATTTATGACATTTAATACAAATGATGTGATTTTATCGAGATAACTGCCTGTCGTCTATTGTTACAGCGACAAGGCAATGTGATTATTTATTTTATAAATAAACAAAGAGGTTAATTTAATTTGTGCTCTTGAAATACGAGTACATTTACAGAAAAATATTTTCTGCATACACACAATAAATGGAGGAATAGTCCTCTTGCTTTGATGCTGCTCAATATCCTAGGGAGCTGGGTGTAACTGGAAATCAGCGCTGCTTGAGATCTTGATCTTAGCAGCATCAGCTGAGTAATTACCCTTTGCCATAAGTTAGTTTAAACTTTTACTAATTCTGTTAACTTTTTTACCCTTTTTTATGGCAATAAATACTTTTTTATTTATTTATTTAAATGTAGTTCATAATCATTATCAATACATATATGAAATTAAATGTGATTGAGATATAATACGATCTCTAAAATTTCAAGATTACAACATCATTTATATTGCATAACACATACTTGCATCTAAGTATAATAAGGCAGTAAAAAGTTTAGTCATATAGACGTCTAGACTTTATGATCATATTTATATGGATAGCAAATTCAATTTTATTTTATTTCACGTCAGTATGTCGTGCTGGTAAGCTAACTCTAATATTCTTTGATGTATCGCTTATTACAAAGTATGTTACATACAAACTATGAGATTTAATAAATATATACATGAAACATATTACTTATAATGAATTTAATCTTGTCGTGACCATAGAACTACAGTTACGACAATACAGTTACGACAAAAAAGTACTTTTTATCGTAACTGTATTGTTCCGACTGCGACGAAGCCCAAAGGAAGGATACGTGTTTTTTAGGAAAAATATAATTAAACTTTTATACTTAAATATGTGTATAAAAGAAATGTGTGATCTTCATCTGTAAAGAGGTGAAAACTACAAAAATATTTCTTCAAATCTGACAGCAAGTGCCAGAGATGAGCTGAATATTAGTATTAATGAAATAAATTATGTAATATATACCTAATAACTTTTAAATCTCAAAATAGTTTTCAGAAAATTCTAAGATCTATATAAGATCTTGCTTAATACTTAATAATGAATTAAAAGCCTTGTGATGTGTAAATTGTCTTGTGATTTGTTAAAGATGCCTTGTTGACTTCGGTCTCTAAAATATAATAATTCTATACATAGTCGTATAATAAAATTTTCTAACTGATTACTGTTTGTACATGGAAGATATTTGAGAAAAACTGTCATTGGAAGTCTTTATTAACACAATAGAACCTAAAACAATGATTTTTAGAATTTTTGTCTGTTTCTCTGTGAGTTTGTACTCGCTAATCTTACAAACGGCTTAACCGATTTGGGTACGGTTTTCACTTATATATTGTGGTAAGCTTCACTTAACATTTAATATTCTTTTTATTTCAATTGGTTTATAAATAAAAAAATTATGTCAATTTAAAGAATCACCAAGGAACAAACCCGAGCGAAGCGAGGTTGAGTCGCTACTCTTAATAATAAAATATTTTATTAAAAATTTCTTAACTGTCTCCCAAGATGTTACATTTAAATATTTTAAAGGTTTAATCGAAGTCACTCTAAAACAAAGAGTTTAGACTTGTAAATAATGTGCTTAGATTACCAAAAACATTACCATCCTTTTGAGACGATTAGGTAAAAATTTGTTTGAATAACATATTATACTAAATGATCGCCCTAAAGGTGCCACAAAATGTTAGATGCATTAGCTCGATTACATTTCGAATTCGATCTCGAAGGCGGTTGACATGTCGTTTAGCAATTCCCGCTTAAATAGTATTGGCGTTACATACAAATTGTCGGTTTACAAATGTAAATTCCCAAAGAGATTTAATTGAAATGTATGTATGTATGTATGTATGTGTGTATATATATATATATATATATATATATATATATAGGCAAAGAAAACAGTTCAGTGCCGTTTTCTTCTCTGTGTGTCAACCGATTTTCTTTATGGTTTTGATGTGTTGCTGGTGACTAACTTTAGTTTACTCAATAAAAAAATTAGAGAACGGTTTTTTTTAGTTATTAGGTAAAGACAAAATAGTGCTGTAACTTTTTCGCCTCTTACATTATCGTAACTGACTCACTGACTGACTGACAGAATAACCGCTGTTTAAGCGAGTGGATTGCCAATTCTGAAAATAAGAAATATTCCTTGAATACTATAAAGCAAAAACGTATTCTCGAAAGATCCTTAGTGCATAGCAAAATACTTCGAAAGCTCATACTCATGTTAATTTAATGTGTAATTACTTGTACTAATTTGCTATCACTTGTGTAAAGTATACATCAAAAAGTTAAATACGACTACGCAATTACATATTAATTGTTGTCGTTAAGTAAACATTGATATGCGAATTGAATGATAAATAAATATCTTCTATTGAAATTTTGAAATTAATGCTAACATGTTTATAACAGAATTGTAACTGAGTCGAATCTGTACATTAAATATTTTATAGAAAATCTTATTGAAATAGACAGAAGTACAAGCTTAACTGCGTAACAACTGTGGAATAATTATACTTTTAGAATGTTTACAAGGCTAAAAATATAATTGTATTTATCTATCATGTTTATTAATAAAAACTTTTTAACAAAAAAATAAAAACCGACTTCAAACAAAAGCACTAAAAAGTGAAAAATAACTGATTGGTAGTTTTCATTTACTATACATACCTAATCAAATATTTTCGAAGTCGGTATGCTTTGGCTAAGTAATTAAAGCCTACCTATTAAATACATACCTAATCAAATATTTTCGAAATCGGTCCCAACCCATACAAAGCAAAGCACACCGACTTCGAAAATATTTGATTAGGTATGTATAGTAAATGAAAACTACCAATCAGTTATTTTTCACTTTTTAGTGCTTTTGTTTGAAGTCGGTTTTTATTTTTTTGCTAAAAAGTTTTTATTTTTCCCTTTTTAGTGTAGACAGTAATAGCAAAGTAAGGATTCTAACGTGTTAGGCTTGTCAAATCAAACAAAATAAGCCCAAACTCAAAGTATCTACTATTAGCCGTTGAAGAGTTCCACCTATCCACCTTCTGGCCTTGCCATCAGATCAGGTCAACAACACCGAACCACTGTACTATCAACGGAAATAGAAATACTTGCAAAGTTTCAAGTCAATATGACAATTTGAAGTAGGTTAAATTCATCATTAGTTGTTTTTGCACCCTTAGGGGTGGTATTTTTTTTTTTTGAAATTTAAATGGGACCAATCTGGAAGTATACCCTTTCAAACAAAACAAAAATTGTCCAAATCGGTTAATAAATGACGGAGTTCTGAGGTAACAAACATAAAAAAAAAAAAAAAAAACATACAGTCGAATTGAGAACCTCCTCCTTTTTGAAGTCGGTTGAAAACAGGCGACCCGCCATCACTTCGCCCCGCATCCTCAAAGATCTTTTTAACACGATTTCATTAACTTAATTTGTATATGATTAACTAACTTTGTGAGTAAACAAAAAGATATCTATTTTTACGACGCGACTTCTAACCGTTTTAACGACTCGTAACATAGAAATGTAGGTACATGCGCTTTTTGTTAAATTAATTTTGAGATAGTTTTAACACCTCCAGGTAAATTTCTAAGAAATTAATTAAATTTCTAAGAAATTTATTGTTAACTGTAACGCCGCGCCGGCGTGTCCGCGGTCATGGAGGGATTAATTAATTTAATCAAATCATTTTGTGCACTATTGAAAAGTTAATGAACAGCCATTGATATTATGTACCAATATTAACAGCACATAAATATTGTATGTATTTAACAAAATTATACATTTTGGCGTCACATCTATACATACCTACAATAAAATTCTAACTAAGCCGAATCTGTACATTAAATATTTTTTTGGGAAATCTTATTGAAATAGTCATTATTATTGATACAGAGGCAGAATCCATAGTTTTTGTAATTTATGTCTGTCTGTCTGTTACCGCATCACTGAAAAACCACTGGAAGGATTTTGACGAAATTTTGAAGATTTTGAATTTTGGGATTTTGAAGAAAAGCGAGGGTGAGTCGCTAGTACTATAATATTTATTCTTATAGCACACTAGCGACTCACCCTCACTCCGCTCAGGTTCGTCCCTACTTCGTCCCTACTTACATTTTAACGTTTAGTACAGATTTCTCAGAGATGAGATATTTTCCCGCAATAAAAAGTATCCTATATGTTGACCCGGATAACCAGTTATAACCATACCAAATTTCATCAAAATCTGTCCAGTGGTTTTCTCGTGATGCGGTAACAGACAGACAGACAGGCAGAAATTCTAAAAACTGTAGATTCGGCCTCTATATCCATAATAATGACTATTTCAATAAGAGTTTCCAAAAAATATTTAATGTACAGATTTGGCTTAGGTACTATTTTATTATATGTATATACCTATGTAGATAAGTGAAGAATTCTTATATCATAAAAAAAACCGAGCAATCTCACTTGTGTCTTCTTGTACGCTTTAAAGCGAATAACAAGAAAATTTAATTTAATTAAAACATTATAAGGACATTGTTTTGTACTTTTGAATTTCTTATTAATAAAAGCATGTTTTTTAATTTTTATATGTTATAATTTATTGCAATAATATCTCTCTTAAAGTAACGGAAGACGAGGAGAAAGAAAACTTTTTTCGCAATCCAACCACTAGTAATCAAATCGAAAATAATAAACTCAAAAAATATAGGTACAATACTAGCAACTTACCCTCGGTTCGCTCGGGTTCATTCCTGTCCCCCCCCCCCCCCCAACGTACGTTCACCTTGTCGTGATGGGGGGCTCAGTAGTGCCCGGCAATACAGCCGGGCGCGAAGCCAAGAAACGCACAGGGAGGTGGCCCACTTCGGTGGGCGGTGGGAGGCGGCCCTCTTCGAGGGGCGGTGTACCATGCGGGTTGCTCCTGGTACTTCTCTGATAGCAGAGTGGACCTTGGAGCAACCCCATGGTTGTTGTGGTCTGCTTCGGCAGACCTGCCGTCGGGGCGTCGTAGTTAAATGCGTAAGCGATCCTGCGACGCCCCATTAAGACGGGGGAAGGTTTTGTTGGGTTTTAGTGGGTAGTACTGGCTTTATTACGCCGATGAGTCCCACACCTCGTGAGTAAATGCATTTCCCAACGTTAAAAAAAAGGATTCGTTCTTGTGTTAATTCTCCATTACAAACTTTCATCCCCACTTTCACCTCCCTAAGGAGTGATTTCCGACATAAAAGCTATCCTATGTCCTTCCCAGGATCTCAAACTATCTTTTTACCAAATTTCATCTAAATCGGTTTTCAGGGTCCAGGTCAGGTAGTTCCCGAGATTACTTCCTGCAAACAAACTCACAAACTTACAAACCTTACCTCTTAATACTTTCTTAGATTTACGCGAATATTTGACATTTTAAATAAAACTATCTTTTCGGATTTTTTCGCGGATTTATTTGGATTTTTGGTTCCCGACGTTTCGAATGCTTTACAGCATCCATGGTCACGGGAGAGACTGAGGTGTTAGATATCTCGAAGGTATAGTTGTTACAGACAGCCTACCCACAAATAACAAAATGAAAATTGCAACAATTACCTTACAATATTTTTTAACTTTAAACATTTTTATAATTTTAATTAGTTTTATAATTGAATATGGAATATTATTTATTTATTTTTTGCTGTTTTATTATAATTATTACATTTTTAAAAATATTAATTAGTAATCTATATTTAGTGTAAATCCGCGAAAAAATCCGAAAAGATAGTTTTATTTAAAAACCTTACCTCTTTATAATATTAGTAGAGACTAGAGTGGATACCTACTATTAAAAAAAGAAGAATGAAGTAACGAGTACGTACGAATAAAATAATAATTAAATAATATAAAATAGTTCGTATAAATACAAATTTTTATAAACAAATTGTTAGAAACAACAATGATATTGAATTCGTTTAAACAACGTGTACTCGTAGAGAGTGCTTAGTTAGGCGTCACAAGATTCACCGGGGCTCATTTCCGTCCCAGTTGGGTGAAAAAGAATGTCCTGTCGAGTACCGCGTAATTACGACTTTGATAATAATAATTGCACTGCTATATTATAAACATGCTGGAGGACTTTCTATATTGTATCGTTTTACACAGTTTTAATTTATGTAATTGGATATTGTTTTTATTAAAATAAACTAAAAATTAGATTATTATCAGGACTTTGAGCTTAAAAGGGATGAAATTATTATGTTGTAAACTATTTCATTCTATTATAAATTTTGTAAGAGTATAATAGAAATCAGACCTAAGGGCATGAGAAATATAAAAATTAAAGACATAATGAACTGATGTAAAATGTTTATCAAATATTATAAATATAAAACATCCATTTGAATAGAACCAAGGGCATGCTTTACTAACAACCGCCTTTTATTAAATAGTTTATCATTTGTATATAAATATATAAATAAATAAATAAATAAATATATATATATATATATATATATATATATATATATATATATTTATAATCACTTCTATAACGATATATATTTCATGCGAAAGTTTATTTCTTTGTTTGTCCTCCTTTAAGCAGCAACGGAGCAATAGGTTTATGGGCCGGATATTGGCACAGGATACTCCAGAGACATCACTATAGCCAACCAAGTGATTTCCGTACATTATTCTGTAACTAAAGGCTTTAGTTATTATCTAATAAATATAAGAATCATATTATTCTATTTTAAAGAAATCGTTTTGGTTTTCTAGTTATTGTGAAATATCTATGTATTCAGCCCTTTTTAACGTCCCACTGCTGGGCGCGGGCCTCCCTTCAATACCAGGGGGATCAGGCCATAGTCCACCACGCTGGCCAAGTGCGGGTTGGCGGACTTCACATGTTTTTCGAAAACTTGCTAAGTTCTCTCAGACATGCAGGTTTCCTCACGATGTTTTCCTTCGCCGTAAGGCAAGTGGTAATCATATTAGAAATGATTCGCACATGAAAATGTCAAAGGTGCGAGACCCGAGATTTGAACCCGCTTCACTCGGTTTCCCAAGCGAGCGCGTTACCACTGGGCTACCACTGCCTCAATATCTGCCGAAATATCTATATGTATCGCTAAATTTGCAAATTAATATTATTTAATAGTAAGTAAAAGACATCGATTATAAACTGAAAATTGAGTTGAGGAACGTCTAAGATTTCTATCACCCAAGCTGCAATTTGGAACGCAGTAATACAATTATGTAGTTTCTAGCTATGTATCAGACAGCACAATATAGCTCAGTACGTGTAGAACAAAACTTTCTGAGAGAAACAGTTTCATTCAAATATTACATGAGAATTACAGGATTAATGCTGTGTTATGTACAAGAAAATTACTAAACTAGAACTCAATCCATACTAATATTATAAATGTAAAAGTGTGTTTGTTTTTTTGTTTGTTTGTCTTTTTTACACGTCGAAACGGCTTAGCGGATTGGCGTTATTTTTTGTGTGAAGATAGTTAGAGAACTGGAGAGTGATATAGGCTACTTTTTACCATGGTAGATTATCTCTTTCCCACGGGAAAACGCGTTATAATACAATCCAAAAATTATTTATGATCAGAATTACTTGAAACTTGGTATAAATGCTCTTCAATACAATTAATTAAATACGTGTTTCAGCATTTTTCAAAATTCATCCCAGAAGGGGGATAAAATAGCGGATGGAAGTTTGTATGAAACCTCCCATTTTTGAGTTTTGTTTTTTATAGTTTTAGCGCGAGCGAAGCCGCGGGTTGTGCTAGTAAGATATAATTCATGTTAATTTTCGACATAGGTACCTTTCACACGAGCAGGGCGACAAGACTACTTGTAACGACGATTTAATGAGCTGTTACCCTTATAGTAACATTCGACTGCCTAGCCAATCCCTTTAATATCATAAATCTTTATATGATCTGTGCTACTATATACATATGTACCTAAATGCGAAAGTTTGGATGGATGGATGTCTGTTCTAGAACGGCTGAACGGATGTGGATGAAATTTGGCATAGTGATAAATTATAGGTTGGGATAGCACATAGGCTATTTTTTATCCCTTAAAAACGTATAGTTCCCGAGGGATAGATTGGTTGATTAGACGACATGTTTGGCTCAGCTTGTAGTGACCCTACTTGCTGCGCCAGCGGTCGCGGGTTCGAGTCCCGCTGGGGTCATCATTCACTTGTGTGATGAGCATGGATGTTTGTACTCCAGTCATGGGTGTTTATATTTATAATATGTATATATTTAAAGTTATATATGTATAATGTATCAACTATCTAGTATCCATAACACAATCCTCGTAGCATACCATCGAACTAGGTGGTATTGTGTGTTAATGTCCTGACATATTTATTATTTATTTATTTTGTTTTTCACTAGGATGAACCCGAGCGAAGCAAAAGTAGCTAGTATTCTATTAATTAAAGAATTATAAAAATAACTAGAAATGATTATAATAGTCCACAAAACAAATATTGTAGCTTCAGAATGATTTAACCCTTAGCTTAGTTACTTATCCAAATAGGGCATGAAATTCAAAGGAAACCGCGTAACGTAATCCTTTGACAGTGCTAATATCAATAAATTAAGCTTCCCCTTGAAGATCGGGTCTACTTGCCACTCTCGAACCAAATTCTACGCTGAAACAAAATTTAGCTAATCACGATTTAGTAGAAACATAAAACTGTCTATTGGTCAGAATTTAAGCTCTAACACATACATTTGCTAGAGAAATTACTTACCTTGATTCGAAAACTTTGCTTTATATGTTATGTAGTTTATATTATACCGTCCATTTAAAGAAATGTTCAAAAATAGACTACGCCATAAGGTATGTGGCAATTATTCTATTAATTTATGTAGATTAATGTTTTTTTTTACTTACGAGTAACTGATTTTTAGAGCATTTTTTTTTCTTATTGTGAGTATACATTATTTTAACATTAAAGTCTATAACTCTTCTAATATTCAATGACTAATTAACGTAGAATAAGTATATGAAATTAATTGATTATGACACACCAAAAGGAAGAAATAACTAAAAGCTTGTCACTTACACTCGGTACTTAAAATTTTAAACACATATTTTTGAAGTCGGTGACGAAGACGCATTACAAATTTTGTATAATATTTTTACTACATTTAAATTTAATGCCTTACATTCCATCCGTATTAAAAAATATACAGGCGTTCAAAAATAATAGCTAAAAATAGTAGGCAGTCATAATCCTATAACTATGTTAAACCTTATCTATATAAATAGAACTACTTATCCAGTCGCAGCAATCAACGTTCTCATGTAGCTGTGGAACTTAGAGAGCTAATGTTTTGTCAGTGTATTCATGTAGTGACCTAAATTACTGTTACGAAAGGAATTTCAGATATTATAACTCCCAAAGGATAAAAATGGCGGCGAAGTTTTAATAATATATATAATGTTACTAGCGACATATCTTCGCTCCACTCGGGTTCGTCCATAGATACGTTTTAACAAATAGTATGAATGTCTCAGAGATGACATATTTTCCTGCTGTAAAAGATATCCTATATGTTGACACTACCCTCTTATCAAATTTTATCAAAAACTGTCTAATGGTTTTCTGCGTTCCCAGACAATAATTTAATGCGTTCCCAGACAGACCGAAAAAACGGACCGAAAATCTATAGGCCTCTGTATCGATAATAATAACAATTTCAATGGGATTTTCTAAAAACTATTTAATGTAGAGATTCGACTGAGAATTCATTTTCAATTCGAATTTTTTTATACGTATAAATTACTCTTCGACATAATTCATTAAAAACGTCCTTAGTCTTCGGACATATCAACGTATTTACCTTGATATGTCCATTTATTTAAAGGATTTATATCATTATCTTGTATATTTTAATATGAAATTACAACTATGTTCTTCTTGAACTCCACGTATCACAAGTTTTGCTAAACAAAATTATCGTATATATGCAATACGAGTTCACCTTATGCATTCATACATTTCAGTTATTATATTTAGACACTGAAACTGAAATTTCCATTTTTTACCAATAGAACACTTCAGGCAAGAAAATGTAATTAGTATTCAATAATGATTTCTTATAGAACTTTGAAGATTATAATTTCCACACGACGATCACGATATTGGATTAGAACTTACTCAATATAAATGTAAATTTGGTATATTCCTAATCCTATCCTATTAATAGATCCCATAAATCCTATTAATGTTATAAATGTGAAAATTTAAATGATTGATGTCTATACTAATATCATATAGTAGCGGAGTTTGTTTGTTGAAACGCGCTATTCTCAAGAACTACAAATCCGATTTGAAAAATTATTTTTTATACTGAAAATGACGAGATTATAATGCGACAGCTCATAATATCATCCTCTGTATGAAAAGAACAATATATAATATTATATATTAAATTAATAATTATATAAAAATAACCTAAAAGACATAATAACACCTCATCTTATCGCCTCTACTGGTGACAGGAGAGCTGGCGCATTTTTCGCCCAAAGAATCGGCATTGCCATTCAACGGGACAATGCGGCTAGCATTCTTGCCACAATTCCATGCGAACATGACTTGTACAGTAATAACTGAGTGTGCATTTGTTTTGTATATATAATTAAGTATATTTGTAATTTTCTTTATTGTATTTTTTACCTACCATTATAATATAGACACCTAGGCATGTAACTGAGCGAAGCGAAGCGAAGAATGTAACTCGCAAGTAAAAACTATTTCGTTAAAAGTCAGTTACCACATGCTTAAATCATCAATGATTAAAGCGAATCATTAAAAGCGAAAAAAGCCAGTTTCGTAGTGCCAAAATTATTAAAAGACCTCGTTACGTTCACACAAGGGAGGATATTATGATCTCATCATTTTCAGTATAAAAATTACTACCTATTCATTTTTATTCACTTTTATTATTTTTTTTCATAAATATGCTAATTCTACAGAGGACAAGTTTTGAACGAGATATCCTTAAATATTCTAACATCATTAAGATTATGATTAGTAATACATCTAATTTATAATCATTAACTACGAACTTTGACATTAAATAGGTTCAAGTGTGGTCGTGTACCTTACATTTATTTATACTTCGCAAAAGGTGCCGTGGGAGTGCATTATTCTCTGCTTTATCTCTATATACTGCCTTCTTAGATTTATGTGAATATTTGACATCTATACTTAATATTATAAATATGAAAGTTTAGATGTTTAGGTGGATGTTTGTTACTCAATCACGTCAGAACGGCTGAACAGATCTAGAGGAATTTTGGTATAGAGATAGATTACAGTCTGGAATAGCACATAGGCTACTTTTTATCCCGGAAAAATGTACGATTCCCGTGGGATATATTTTATTTTGTTTTTCTAGAGTTTGAAATATTTGATGCTTTGGACACTTCCGTGACTTTAATTGCTGTAAAATATTCAAAACGTCAAAAAGATTTTTTTAAATTGTATGTTTCATGATTTCCCAACACTATATAGATTAGAGTACTACAAGCTTCCCGATTACTAATTCCAAGTCCTTGTATAATTAATTTTATGGATACTGAAAAAGTTCCTGGTGAATAAAACTAATTTTGTAAAATTGTAAAAGAACACTAGTTGTACTGTTACCTGCTCTGTTGTCTCCGGCAAGTAAATAACGATGATTTTGTCTTAAAGAAGTTTATAGTACTACGAATACATAAGAGCAACTACAAAAGTATCTCTTATAGCAATATAATAGTTTAGAACAAGAAAATAGAATATCAAGAACAGCGTGTACTTTAACATATTATGTAAATTAGGTGTGTATTAAATATATTAGTTCTTGTAACTTTACACTCTAATGGTTTAAAGAATTGAAGTAAAATTCTTAGTAGAGATAGCTTATATCTTAGATTATACGTCTAATGTGATTAGTTTTACCAACTGCAATTTCCATAGGTACATATGATGTTCTCCTGATCGATTCCGGCCACGGCGGCCAATCTCATTGAGACTAGCCAACTGCGCAGGTACGTTATAGTGCACAAGTGTACGCGCAGACACAAGTGTTTCTCTATTCCTGTCACTCTCATACTCCGGTGGGACGACCACTCGACACGACCAGTGCGAGTTAAGGCGCAGGACCGACGGCTTTACGTGCTCTCCGAGGCACGGGAAGTTGGCGGTGTTTCACCAAACACCGCCAACTTCCCATCTCCGGGCTGTTACTGAGGTTTACTATACAGGTACATATATAATATATATGTACTTATGGAATCCATTTTAGTGTATTCATTACACACATGATAAAGAAGTTACCAATGACTGTCTGTTGGTATGTATATGTATACTAATATTGAGAACTACTGTACAAGGACTATCTGTACCACTTCTACGTAAAAGCTTACGATACAATACCTATGTATACCAATACCTATGTATACCTATGTATACGAGTATCTACGTATCTTTTTGTAATAAATAAAAATAAATAATTTCTTCATCACAAGTACTTAATATGAATAATATATTTCAATTTGTCTAATAAATAATTATAATAATTTCAATATTTAATATGGCATTGCTTTAGGAGATAATGAAAAAAGAAAATCAAACACAACTTGCGCGCTTCATGAGGTATTTAGTTTTATTTATAAACGAAAACAAGACAAAAAGTGATTGAATTACTAGAACATATCCACCCACGCGTCTTACAAGGCTATATAAATACGGGAGCAAATCGTACGTTAATAAAACAGAATAAAATCTATTTTTAACATGAGTACTAAAATAATTTCTCAGTACATATTAAACTAATTTTTTCTATGTTTAAAACTAGTTTTTAAAGAATTTTTACTTATTACACTATATCTAATGTATGTATGTATGTGCACGCGTAACTACTGAAATTAACCTTGTCAAACGTCCATCGATCGAGTGATGCTTTTCGCGCACTAAGACTTTTTCTTAGACACTAATTCGGCAACTTCTCAGCTATTTTCAACTTATTTCAAACCGGCCAATTTCCAAATACCCGCAAGGGTTCTGTAACAAATTTTAAATAACTTTACTTTAAATTAGATTAATATCTATGCGTACGTACTCTTTGTTCTTGATCCTTAACGGAAACGAAGGCCTTGAGGCTGTAGTGGAAGTGCTGAGGCAAACATTTCAATTGTATCGCGCTACAAAGGCCGGGCAGGAACCCCAGTTGTCCCGTAAATGCCTGCCGATTTGCTTGTCTACTATATTATTAATATAATTTATATTTAAATTATATTATTAATATAATAATATAGTAGATAAATATATATATATATATATATATATATATATATATATATATATATATATATATATATATATATTAATATAAATACGAGTATATGTGACTTTGGACGTTTGATTATCTCCCTGCACTCACAACTACAGTGAACACGCAATCATCCGCACACACATTAAAGGACCTATTTATCTATATCCCTGCATCATTCGTTGTATTCAAAAAGTCCGATATGTTTGATTATATGTACCACTGGCTTTTGTCAGCACCGCTCGCGTATTTTATTTATATTTAAATGCCACCTCTATGAAACCGTAGCATGATGTTAAATGGCCCAGAACTTTCCTCAATAAACAATAATTAATTGAATGCAAAAGTAATATTTCAATTCTGAACGGTAGTTATGAATGGTATGTAATGGTAGTCTAATGGTAGAATCAAACAAACAAAAACTCTCCTTTCTCTTCAACTTCACTACCATTTGTTCACCTAATTCTTTAGGTGAACAAATGGTTCACCTAAAGAATTCTTCTGCACAGAATTAGGGACCACTGCCTTTGTGAATGTTGCATTCCTCAAGCCCTGAATGTCCTATTATATCATTTTCAGTTATTAGTCTCCTTTATCATATCCCATATTACTCCTCCCGAAATCTCCCGTTCCATTAATGAAAATTCTTTGCAAATATATGTGTTTAGTCCTCTAAGAAAATATAATAAGTTAAATAGAAAGATAATGCATTAAAAGCCATAACAAAAAAATTTATTGCGACCTCTGCGTGTCTGTGAATGAGTCTAAAAATTAAACGTTTAATATAATAATTATTGAAATGAATAATAGCTGTCAATGTGAAAATAGATTTAGCTCCGTAGATATGTAAGCAGATGATGTTGGTTTTATTGTTTATTCTGTAAGTATATATATTATATTCATTAAATTATTCGCGGGCCCATAATTCGTCGGGATAGCGCTTTATAGATAATGGATATGAATTATTAAGAGGATTGGATATTACTAATTCAATTTAAATACATTAGATATTGACAGACGAATTTGTTATCTGATAACATCTATCGTTCGCCATGAAATTGTGTTGAGCAATTAAATCTGTAAGAGAAATGTGAAGAACTAGCGACCTAGGCTCGCTTCGCTTGGGAGCGTCCTTAGGTACGTTTTAAATAATTATAAATTACTATTGCGAGTGTACCTGGAGATAAAGAATTATACTATTGCAGAGTTTTCTGTAAGCCATATTAAAACCTACAATTTTCTAGTAAGTACATTGTTCTGATGCATCTTTTAAGGTTTAGGCAGCGTTAGGCATGTAAATTTCTAAGAACAACTCGATAGAACCAGTTATATTGTGTTTTCTCGTGGGAATGAAAGATTTTCGGTTTTCCTGTAGTAAAAGGTATCCAAAACGTTAACCCGAGACATAAGTTATCCCTACACATTTAGTTAAAATCGGTTCAGTACTTTTTGCGCGAAACGCGCTTATCGATTTCGCTAAGTTACCGTTTTATTATATGTATCTATAGATAACTACAAAATTGAATATACTTTTAAATTATTTAATAAACTTTTCATTTAGTTTCTTCCTGGTTAAAATCTGTGCTATTAACAATTTTAAATCTGAAAGATATAATTACAAATTATTAGAAAATTTAATTAATAAACTAAAATTATTTACGTAATTCTATATAGGTTACACTAACTAATTGTGGTTTTCGAATTGCAAGGCAAAAGCTAATGAAGCTTGTAGAATGTGCAGTCAGTTAATAGGTCACTAGTATATTTATGCAAGGAGACATCATATCCACACACTATATCAATAATTTTATAGCCTCGATGTTGTAAATTATAACAATAATATAACTAAGAATTACAGATAAATATTGAATATTATAATAGTAAAATACACTGAAATATATAATTTAATTAGTGTATTTCACTTTACAGTAGGTAAAGCTGTTTATTTACAAAAAAGGTGTACAGTTACAGTGGTAGCCTAGTGGTAAAGCGTGGAAAACCAAGTAAAGCGGGTTCAAATCCCGGGCCTCGCGCCTCTGATATTTTCATGTACGATTCGTCTGGAGAATAACATTAGAACATCTAAGAGAACCTAACAAGTTAATAAAGGATTGAATACAAGATTCTATTTAAAAAAAATTGTTCATAAATAAATAAAAGGAACTTTATTTTTCGAACGTGAAATATTAATTTCAAAATAATTTAAGTAAAATTATATACCACAAGCTACTAACATATAATAAAAGTAGATGTACACTAATAAAAGTTATCCACATATTTAAATAGGCACGATAATTCGGTAAAGCTTCCCAAAACGGTTTATTAGTTTTATTGTGTTGTATAACAAACTAGAAAACCGCCCCTGGGATCAGATCAGCTTGCACAGGGCTGTGCTTAGAATATTTTTATAGGACAATTTATTCCAAAAAAATTCGACCTTAGTATTTCTATAAGAAAAAACATTTAGAATATAGCATTTTTTATTAAGCAATTTAACTCTTTCATATTTTTTATAAGTTTTAGACTATAATACAATTTAAAATTAGCTATCTACACTAATTTTAAATTGTAATATAGTTTAAAACTTAAAAAATATATTAACATTGTACGATACGTTATTATAAAAATATTAAGTTATTATAAAACATATATTAAAGGAATTACAATGCTTAAATATTTAATTCCCATATATATATATATATATATATATATATATATATATATATATATATATATATATATATATATATATATATATATATTTTCAAAACCATAGACTAGATTGTAGAACGGATTGTCTAATGTCAAAGCCCTTTAACTTATAGCCGAGCCGAGTAACCATACGAAAGCATTCAGTCATATTATAAAGAGAATAAATTATTAACTGATATGAATCGTTCATGTTTCAGAATATGCTTAGGGTGTACAAAATCCCGCCTAACCGTCCCTAGCTTTAGTGGAGTCGTAACTGAGTTTCTCGTAAATATTCGGAGATTGGATATAAAAATGGCCGTAAAAAGTAATATCGCTAGATCGGTACGACCTATTGATCTCTTGTATATCTAATAATAATAACAAAAGAATATAAATATCGTGAGAAAATATAGGTACTATCGAATAGACGAATATTTAAAAAAAAAGACCGTACTTATCAAAAGTCCAAGTAAAAATATTTTTATTCATCATGAAATGATGTTATGTTGTAATCAAGATTTAATTTTGAATGCACAGAATCGCTTACGCACTCAACCACAATGTCCCGACGGCTGCATTCCGAAAAACCAGACCCAAGGCCAAGCGTGATGGCGGAAGTGCTCCTATGGTCCACTCTGTTATCAGAGAAGTACCAGGAGCAACCCGCATGGTACACCGGAATGACCGACAACTAATGATAAGGTCAAGACACATCGGGAAGGAAATATGACCTGTGAATAAGCACATAGACTACTGTTAGGAATAAAATATATAAAAAAGTGGCGTTATCTGTATAATATATATACATATATAAGATTAGAAGTACAAAATGCATATAGGCATGTGCCAAGGGTAACTTGTTATATTATAATAATTATGGTGAATAAAATTGTTTTTCCCCATTGATCTAAGACAAAACTTAACGATTCAAATCACATACCGCAGTTTCGTAAGTAGTAAAAAGTGTTTTTATCAATTCAATAGAGAAAACCGCGGGAAATAATTGTAACTCTCGAATTTAATCCATCTACCTACGATGTTACAACAATCATAACAAGAGTTTCAAAACTTTACATTTAGATCTGCCATGAAGTCAATAAGTTTATAATATAAGATTGTTTCCGTGTTCCCAAAGATGAGTTCCTAAGGATCCATGTAAAAGTTTACTGTCGAAATTATGTATCAAATAAGCATTCATTAATATTATGTTCATATAAAGTAAATTATCAATGTACGAGTAGATAAATTTAAGTTGATTACGATTGTAGCTGATGTTTGTACAAAGATTTTGTACCATTTATACAATTGAAATTAAATATTAAAAAAAATATTAAATATGTATATAATTACATTTTAGTATTATATCTTAGTACTTGAATATTTTTGCTTGTTTTGTTTTCATAGCTCTCTGTAATCTCGGTACATCGATTGCCTTCCAGAGAGAATACACTTTTCAGCTTAGAAAATGAACAAGATAACGGAAGTTATTCAGAATTTGGGCTAGTACGTTGAAACCGATTAGCGATATAAATTGGCTTCAGAATAACAATAGGTAGAATACTTCATATCCAAAAACAAAAAGTTCCTGTGATACGATGCATAAAAGTTTTTTATAACAAGGTTCACCTCCACTATATATTTATTTAGCAATTTCTTTACAATATTAAAACCCTGAAATAATATCATATATTTTATTTATAATTTCCCATGATAATACCAAGAAATCAAGTAAGTCAAGCATGAGTCGGATTTACGTAATGAAGGGTTCTGTGCATTATGGAAGATCAATGAAACTTATATCATAATCTTAACATCTCCAGGTAAATTTCTAACAAATTAATAAAAGTAAGAAATCTATTGTTAACTGTAATGTCAGCGTGTCCGCGGCCGTTGAGGGTTAATGTTTACTGCTTCATTATTCCTATAACCTATTATAAAGGAGATACTTATTTTGAAAAAAAAACAGCAATGGTAAGTTTTGAAGTTCCTCAAGTTTTATATATTTTGGATACATTTATTAATTATCATATAACGAACTTTAAGAAACTATTTTTCAATTCAAAATCTACATTGGGTTATGTGTATACACCAAATTTCGATTTAATGTTAGATTCAACAGTAGGATCGTAGAAATATAATATGGCAGACGGAAAGAGGCTGATCATATAAGGCTTTTTTTTTTGCGATACGGAACCCTAAAAAAAATATGGTAAATAAATGTTAATGCAGCGAAAACTAGAATTTGTAACACATACAATTCCACACCGAAAACGTGCGAAAAGTAAAGTTACACTCGGAAATTGAGGAATACATTATTTCCACAAAACTACACTTAAGCTGTAAGTTACATTTTGGTATCATCAGAGCAAAAACCAAATATATTCAGCGAACTGTACAATACCAATGCTAAAATAATGCTTAAAATATATATTATATTATAATTTCTTATCTATAAAAATTATGTATAATATTCGGAGTAATACACGCAACGACAAGTATTTGTTAAAGTTGGGCTAAGCCGAATCTGTACATTAAATGTTTTTTGGAAAATCTTATTGAAATAAACATTATTATCCATACAGAGGCCAAATCTATAGTTTTAAGAATTTTTATCTGTCTGTCTGTTACCGCATCACAGAAAAGCCACGGGAGGAATTTTGATGAAATTTGGTATTGTGATAGCTGGTTATCCGGGTCAACATATAGAATACTTTTTACCGCGGGAAAATATCTCATTTTTGAGAAAAAATACAAAAACTGCAATGTAAGAGTATACTAATATGTAAAACCTAAAAATTTGGTCTTTGGTCATCTGAACGTGGGCGGAGCCGGGGGCAATGCTAGTTAATATTATAAATGTGTAGAGTAGCGTTGTTTTTGTTTCTATGAACAAGCTAATTTCGTTATTTTTTCAAGATTTTCATTTTAAAATAACGCTACTATCCATGGCAATTTTGACAATTTACGAGGCACAGTGTGTAAGTTTGGATACAAGGGTTATACCTGAAACTACTGATCCGACTCTGATAATTCTTACACTAATAAGAACCATATATATGTATACATTACCGCCGAATGCTATGAACTATTTTGAATTTCTATCTAAATGTGTGTACTATCAGAAATCATAATAAAAAGTTTAGCTGCTTTAAGGTTTAAAATAAAACAATCACGCATGTCGCAAAAGTCACTTGGGATAGCACGAGACCGAATCGAGTATTTCAATATAGTTAAACATAAATTGACTACCTGAACGAAGTAGTGGGCTAAAACCAGTAAACAATAGTAGGTATACAAGTATAAATCCATGATGATGTTCTCCTAGCCGATTCCGGCCACGGCGGCCAATCTCATTGAGACTAGCCAACTGCGCAGGAGATATTATAGTGCACAAGTGTGCGCGCAGACACAATGTGTACTCTCTATTCCTGTCACTCTCATACTCCGGTGGGACGACCATTCGACACGACCGGTGAGAGTTAAGGCGCAGGACCGACGGCTTTACTTGCTCTCCGAGGCACGGGGGTGAAACACCGCCAACTTCCCAACTCCGGGCTGTTACTGAGACTTAATATACAGAACGACTCAATAACTAAACTTGGCCCGACCCGGGACTCGAACCCAGGACCTCCGAGTGTGCAGCCGTACATGCTAGCCATCACACCACCGAGGCAGTTGCATAAATCCATACTAATATTATAAATTGAACATAAATAAACTCATTCTCGGTACACGCTGCAGTGTTATGGAACAGACTTCCCAAAGTCCTACAGGAGAGCCCTTCTAATGTTGCATTCAAAGTCAATTTAAAGAAGCATCTTCTAGCTCATAATTGAAAAATATATATCTTTCTGTTTCGTAATAATATAAGTATGTTTATGTATGTATGTATATGTATGTATGTATATGTATGTATATGTATGTATGTATATACTCGTAGTTTTGGTATTTATTTATGCTCTCTAATGTTTATGTATTGTTTATAAGTAATATTTGTATATATGTATTTATGCTTATGTATATTATATATGGAAATATAGTGTGTACATATATGTGTATGTTTAAATATTGTATTCATTTTGTTTTACATATTATGCTTATTCTTATTTATTTTCTTTCCTTTTCTTTTCTTTGCACTTTCTCTTTCTGCCCGCTACTTAACACTATTTCCCACATACATGGGTTGACTGGAAGAGATCTCTTATAGAGATAAGTCCACCTTTGTCCACATCATTTTCTATGTATTTTTGTTTATTTATTTTTTAGTGCAATAAAGAATATTATAAATCCATACTAATATTATGAATGTGAAAGTGTGTTTGTTTGTTTGTCTTTCTTTCACGTCGAAACGGAGTTACGGATTGCCGTGATTTTTTGTGTGGAGATAGTTGGAGGACTGGAGAGTGACATACGCTACTTTTAATCGCGGAAGATTACCTAATTATCACGGATAAACACGTTAAATACAATCTACAAAATATTTATGATCAGAATTACTTGGTATTAATGCTCTTCAATAAAATTAAATAAATACGTGTTTTCCGCAACGCATTGTCCAAAATTCATCCTATAAGAGGGTGAAATAGGGGATGAAAGCTTGTTTATTCTAAATATGTAAGAAAGTGTGAATGACAAATACACTATTCAATGGCGTTTCTATTTCTGCATAAATCTCATTTAAATGCAGCGGTCTTATACATATGGTACCTACGTGCGTCCCCTTTGTTTCAGTGAGTACTTTCCCGAGATGCCTCTGTATTTAAAAGATAGGTCACGAATTTTCTCAACTATAAACAGAACAATAGCATGACTTTTAGTATTTGTAAGTAGTTTTGAAAGCACATAAGAAATTATTATTACTTTGATATCTCGTTGTCGTCAAAGTTATATTTCTACAATGATCATAGCGATTAAGTTTTACATTAAGAACCTTCGTGCGATATGATCAAGAAAAACGTTGAGCGCTTTTACAGATTATTTCTTTTCTTATAAAAGCCATTCATTCCTTCTTCTTTAGCTGTATTCATGTACAACATGAAGCTTAATTAAATGAGTAAGTCACAAAGTATACAAAGTTATTAAATAAATTATAGTAACATAAAGTATAAAGCAGCACTCTGCATTAGTGCAACTCTTAGGAATAATACTATGCTGTGGCAAAAACTAATTATTTTATTTAATTTGCTGTCAATCACAATAGCAAATTAATTATCCACTTTTACCACTAACTGCGAATAAAATTTAAGCTCATTGTTTGTAAGTTTAAAACCGACCAAGTAGCTTAGAAATGTGTATAGAATAAATAAATGTAAATAAATGTTGGGACATTAGCACACAGCGCCATCTAGTTCGATGGTAAGCTACGAGGCTTGTGTTATGGATACCAGATAGTTAATACACTACATATATATAACTTTAAATACATACATATTATAAATATAAACACCCATGACTGGAGTGCAAACATTCGTGCTCATCACACAAATGAATGCCCCCAGCGGGACTCGAACCCGCGACCGCTAGCACAGTAAGTAACGTCACTACAAACCAAACGTGTCGTCGTACGTAAAATGGTCACATATTCGCTTCATATTAAGGCTATTTGTCTTAACATGAAGCGAATCTGGGACCATTAAAAAGCGATATCTAAAATGTGCTTATAGAGCAACAAAAGGAATATATTTGCTTAAAACGCGGATGGCTGCGGATTTCATATACAAGAACAATTTCTAATACGCTTTTCCCTCGACTAATTCTTGACAAAATTTAAACTTAAAAGATATCGAAATTATTTCAAATGTATATTTATACCTACTAATATTATAAATAGGTAAAGTTTGTGAGTTTTTGAATTGTGAGTTTGTGACGTTGTAGGAGGTAATCTCTGGATCTACTGAACCGATTTAGATAAAGTTTGGTAAAAAGAAAGTTTGGGACTCTGGGAAGGACATAGAATACTTTTTACCCTGGAAATCATCCCTTAAGGGAATGAAAATGGGGATGAAAGTTGGTATGAGGAATCAACCTAGGGACGAATCCGAGCGAAGCGAGGGTGAGTCGCTAGTTATATATAAAATATTAATATAAAATAAATATGAAGGTGAAATATTTTGTGGGAGTTTTAGAATTGGTATTTTCAAAAATATAACGATGTCGAGTATACGAGTAGTAGGTATTGGAACGGCAAAGTGCCACTTGTTGGAAAATCTAATTTTATATAATGTCGGAGTATTTTATATTGAAGAATCTAGTGCTAGAATTATTTGAGGAAAAATTTGCATTATTTAAAATAACCCAATAAGACTTACTTGTGTGTCGATAATTATATTATATTAATCTACATAAAAAAATGAAATTTTCTTCGTTATTAAGGGCGCCACCTAAAGCTTGAGCGGCTGGACTAGTTTTTCGAATGTTCGTTATAGTCTCCATGTTGTTTTTAGGGGGGAACTGGAAAAGTTGTCCGGAAAATAGGGAAAATTAGGAAAAATAAATGTGCTTATTTCACAGGATTTTTGTACGAACTAAAAGATCACAAACAAAATTGAAATTTGGACTGGACAACAATGGTCTGGTCAGTTAGTGTATTATTATTATTATTATTATTCATTGTTTAATTTACATTATTAATTATTATATCAATTAAATAATTTTATTTTTAATTACATTACAATCATAATAATATTACAATACTTATTAAGGTATGCTGTAATTTTTACTAAAATACAATAGAAAAAATGTGTATACCTTTGCATATATACGATTATATCACCAAGCTGGAGATTGTAGGTTTAGTTCTCGCAGGTATGCAATGGAATTACTACACTGACCATACAGATCATATTATAAAACAAATAATTGGGCACCATTTACTAAAAACAATATTATATGTAAATATTACCCATAAAGAGATGAAAGAAAATTCAAATACTACGCGAGAGTGTGGTTGAGCACAATATTCGCACTCGGTGAAGCGCGTAACTGCCTTTAGTTGGGAGTGGAGTTGAACATCTCGCTCTAGAAATCATATTGCTTGTGCGACAAGTATCTGAATGAGCGCCGAGGGACGATTTTGCATTTGTTCACAAAAAAATTACACTATTATAATATTTTGTTGCTATTGTTAACTTTAATTTATAAGCGCATAACAATTGTAAATGTTACTTATAATATTAAAGTGTAAAACTTAACTATTAAAAAAAAACCTAACGAAGGTCCAATGAAACACCGGGTTTCTGTGTTATGTTTTCATATTAAAGAAGTGATTTTGTAGTCAAATAAACCATTTTTTTAACGTTGGGAAATGCATTTACGCACGAGGTGTGGGACTCACCGGCAAAGCCAGTACTACCCACTAAAACCCAACAAAGCCTTCCCCCGTCTTAATGGGGCGTCGCAGGTTCGCTTACGCATTCAACTACAACGCCCCGACGGTAGGTCTGCCGAGGCAGACCACAACGACCATGAGGTTGCTCTAAAGTCCACTCTGCTATCAGAGAAGTACCAGGAGCAACCCGCATGGTACACCGCCCTCCGAAGAGGGCCGCCTCCCACCGCCCACCGAAGTGAGCCACCTCCCTGTGCGTTTCTTGGCTTCGCGCCCGGCTGTATTGCCGGGCACTACTGAGCCCCTCCACCACGATAAGGTGAACGCACGTTGGAGGGGTAGTAAAATAAACCATGTGTCAACCAAATTAAAAGCTGGTTAGAATAAAATAAGTTTTTTCTCAATTTTATAAACAGCGTAAAACGTACATTTTTAGGATTCCGTAGTAATAAGGTTCCGTCGGCACCCTTCGGGGTGCCAACGGAACCTTATTACTACGCCTCCGGTGTCCCTCCGTCTGTCAGAGGACGCTTCATGGGTTACATGAAACGTAGAGAGAACGATAGAAAGTTTAAATTTTCACAGAGTGTACAATTCTATTGCCGCTATAACAAAAAAAAATACAAGAAATATCGTTTTACTACTACTACATACATAGAGTAAGAGCCATATTAATAAAGAGTACATGTACGATGATTCAGAACCCTTCGTGTGCGAATTCGACTCGCACTTGGCCAAATTTTTTTATTCTGTAGGCACCTTTTGTTGAAAGTTAGTATACTATAATAAATCACATCTAAATCTAATATAATCTTAAGAAAAGTTCTAAACAACTTATATCCCACGGGAATCTCTTTCTTTTTCGGCATTAACAAGAATTCTCAATTCCAAATATATACATGTAATAAAGTAGTAACAATTTTCTTTAAAAACAATTGTGTAGTACGTATTATGTAACAACAACCAAAACAATAGTTAGCTATTTTTAAACATATAAAATATATTTATTTTTGTGATCGTCTCTTAAAAACCGACTCGATGCCCCACTCGAGAGATTTGGAAGAAAAAGATTGACAATTTGTAGAAAATCGATACAGACAAGTAAACTTCTCATAATAATACTGTATCATCATATAGGTAGATTTATAAAATTTTGATGTACACTGTACACGTATAGACAATTTCGAATAAAATAGAAAATGACAAAAAAAACATAAACATATGTACACTCCTCCTTACCTTTTCCCGATTAAATTATAAGTTTAAATGTACCTAATATTTTTCTGTATACATTTTAGTTTCAAAAAATTGAAGAAATAGTAATTAATAGCTCTCATTATTCCTATAGTTTTTAGATTAATAGTTTGGCTCACTTTCAGTTATGGTACTCTTTAAGACATCTATCTATACATATAATAAAATTGTAACTAAGTCGAATCTTTACATTAAATATTTTTTGGGAAATCTAATTGAAATAGACATTATTATCGCTACATAGTCCGAATCTATAGTTTTTAGAATTTTTGTGTCTGTCTGTCTGTTACCGCATCACGAGAAAACCACTGGAAAGATTTTGATGAAATTTGGTATGATGATAGCTGGTTATCCGGGTCAACACATAGGATACTTTTTACCGCGGGCAAATATCTCATTTCTGAGAAAAACATACTAATATGTAAAACCTAAAAATTTGGTTTTTGGTCATCTGAACGCGGGCGGAACCGCGGGCAATGCTAGTTTTTACTATAACGTTAGATTTTAGATTAGTATTTCCTTATCTTACGGATATATACATACATTTATATAGCTAAAAATATATTTAAATGTCTCGTCATAGTGTAAGTTTTTAATAAATATATTTCAATAATGGGTTATTAATTATTATAGAGTAAATATATTCTTTATGTAACATCGTTCTTTCTCCCGACCGATCAATCGTCATTTCTATTTCCATAGAAGGCTTTAGATGAAAGAAGTCGGCAAATGTAGGTTAGGTCAACGTCCAACGACTGTAGTAAATTATGTATTCAAAAGCTTCGCAAGGATTTTAGAAATACTAAGGTAATATGTAAAGCTATATTAATGATACATACAAGGTAGAGCGAACAAATTTTACAGTATTTTGTTTTAATTTGTTTAAATTAAACAATTAGTTGGTATTATTTATATATCCATATAAATAGCAGTACCCGCGGCTTCGCCCGCGGTCAAACTTACGATATAAACATCAGTTTTACAATTTATATGGAAATCTGCCCAATTTGTTGACATTTATGATTACTGCTCCGCTCCTTTGAGTAGTAGATGATATATAGCCTATAGCCTTCCTCATTAAGCGGGCTATCTAATGCAAAAAAGAATTTTTCAAATTGGCTTAGTAATTCCTGAGATTAGCGCGTTTAAATAAACAAATAAACAAACTCTGTCTCTTTATAATATTAGTATAGATATAACCTAGAGACAGTGTTTATCAAATAAGTTAAAATATATACATGGACACGGTTATTGCTACAAAAAGCATGTCTTTTGCGAATTTTAGATATATAATTAGTTATAGTTCAGTGTCTTAAAGATACTTTCTAATACATCTAAACATATAATAAAATTGTAAATAAGCCGAATTTGTACATTAAATATTTTTTGGAAAATCTTATTGAAATAAACATTATTATCGATACAGAGGCCGAATCTATAGTTTTTAGAATTTTTGTCTGTCTGTCTGTTACCGCATCACATAAAAACTACTGGAGGGATTTTGATGTTTGGTATGGTGATAGCTTGTTATCTGGGTCAACATATAGGATACTTTTTACCGCGGGAAAATGTATCATTTCTGAGAAAAAATATAAAAACTGCAATGTAAGAGTATACTAATATGTAAAACCAAAGAATTTGGTTTTTGGTCATCAGAACGCGGGCGGAGCCGCGGGCAATGCTAGTTAATAATTATTTTTTAGGAAAAGTAACGTTCCCTTGGGCGGTCCTTAAGTTTGAGTTATACAGCCTATTTTTAAGTTCTTTTTTTTTTAGAAATGGGCTCACTCTTGACCTTTATCATAGCTCGAAGGCACAGATAAGGTCTACGATCTAGCGAGTTTGCCCAGGAGAAGCCTGTTAACACGCTCCTTGAATAGATTCAGGTTATACGCACTCGGGAAAACAGACGCAGGCAGCGCATTCCACATCTTGGCTGTGCGCATTATAAAGGATGACGAATAGCGCTTAGTGCGAGTGGTCCGAATGTCAACCAAGAAAGGATGGTATCCTGCAGTACGTCTGGTGTTCCGAT
This sequence comes from Brenthis hecate, assembly GCA_951806755.1. Lineage (NCBI taxonomy): Eukaryota > Metazoa > Arthropoda > Insecta > Lepidoptera > Nymphalidae > Brenthis > Brenthis hecate. The sequence continues at coordinate 2,437,699 of OX638275.1, read as the reverse complement.
AGAAGAATGGCGATGGCGGTATGAGACTGTGGAGCTCGTGGGCACACTCCCCGAAGTACAGTCTGTAGAAAACCGACAGACAAGCAACTTGGCGACGGTGTGCTAAGCTGTGAAGCTTAGTTTTCACAAGCTTTTCGTCGCCGATTAGCTTTTTAGCTCTGCGTTCCACCGAGTCAAGAGCGGCAAGTTGGTATTTTGCAGAGCCATCCCAAAGGTGACTGCAATACTCCATGCATGATCGGACTTGAGCTTTATATAATGTGAGAAGCTGTCCAGGCGTGAAGTATCGCTTAACCTTGTTAAGGATGCCTAGTTTCTTGGCCGCAGTTTGTGCCTTCGACTCGATGTTGTCGTCAAAGTTAAGATTTGCACTTAACCTTATGCCGAGAAGCTCTAGACTGTCGGAAATCTCTACAGGTGTACCACGAAAAGTAGAAGTCAGGCTGAACGGACTCCTTTTTGCGGAAAATAGAGTAGGCTTGCGTTTTAGCGGCGTTGAAATCGACCAGATTGTCATCACCCCATTGTGAGACAAGACTTAAGGTCGCATTTGTACGCTCTACCATGGCCTCTCTCAAAGTACTTATTATTTCCCCTCCGTCCCTTGCACCGGGCACATAGCTCTCTATGACTGTGCTGTCATCTGCATATGCAACAATACCTGGTGAAAGTAGGTCATTGATGTGTAGCAGGAAAAGAGTCGCAGAGAGAACAGACCTCTGTGGAACTCCGGCATCAATAGCCCTTAGATCGGAGGAGCAACCGTCAACGACGACTCTGATCGACCGTTCGGTTAGTAAATCTGATACCCAGTCGCAGAAGTCGGAGGGGATGCCATAAGCAGGAGCTTGCTCAGTAAACTTGGCGTAATGCTTGAGGTAATGGCGATTGGTCGATAGTTGCAGGGATCGGCACGGCTACCCTTCTTTAGTACTGGCTGAACATTGGCAAGCTTCCAAGAATTGGACACTGTGCTAGTTTGGAGAGAGAGGCGATACAAGCGAGTCAGCACAGCAGACAACTCCGGCGCACAATTCCTTAGGACTCTTGCAGGTATACCGTCAGGTCCACTGGCCTTATTCACGTCAAGATTTTGCAGTATTCTACGGACCTCTTTCGTGTGAATTGCAATCTTGGGCATCGTAGAATCACAGTAGGAAAGAGTTGGTGGATGTTCTTTTAGTTAATATACGTTACCACAACTGAAAATTAAGTACTAACATATTTTTTTTGTTTATTTTCAATTAATATTATTTGAAATAGAAAAAATAGCTTCAATTTCTATAATACTAATTAAACTTTTCACATAATATTTATATAATATTAAAAAGATATGGAATAAACTTAATAAGCAATATAATCAGTTAATACGAGTTTGGTGAAAACTAGCGATGAATCGACGCTGTAATCACGTTTTGTTAATTCAATTTCAAATACCACTTCACTACGCGGTTACGAATACCTCATTCATTATTTACCGCTTCATTATTTAGTGCGAGTACTCAAATTTGAATTGCTACACTACACGACATCTAAACCATTCGCATAAGCTTAGTCCTTTAGACTTCTATTACGTATATCTATACAGCTAAATAAAATTGATGCGTCTGTTTGTAATGTCAAAATAACATCTTTTTACTATAGTCATTTGGAAGTAGGTATATACGATAGTTATAACAAAAATACAATTTTTAAAATTTTTGTCTGTCTGTTTGTTTGTTCCGGCTAAACTCCGAAATTTTATGAAAAAGAATAAGGATTTCGCTCAAAAAAATTAAAACGTACCTAGGGACGCACCCGAGCGAAAAGAGAGTATGTTGCTAATAATTTATAATAGATAATAAAATATTTTCTTACGTCAATATAATGCAATAATTTTGAAAAAAATATATATACATATGTATGACATTTTTAATATTTTAATATGAAAGTAAGTTTGTTGGTTTTTTTTCCTTCAAAATAACAGAGCAGCGGATTCATGTGGTATTTTACAATAGCAAAAACAGTTTAGTTTATCAAAAAGTGATGTACATAGTATGTAGACTACTTTTTAAGTTATGTATTTTATGCGAATGCTTGCTTTTGCTTTAGCATGCTTTTGTATATTACATTGTGGTAAACATTTTATAACACCTCCAGGTAAATTTCTAAGAAATTCATTAAAATTCTAAGAAATCTATTGTTAACTAGCACGCCGGCGTGTTCCCGGTCGTGGAGAGATTAACGATTCACAAATATTTTCAATTAACACCCGGATCACAAAAATATAATATAATCCATACCATATACAATACAGTACCCTATATAGGGATCTAATTCGCTGTCTCCAGACACCAAGTTTGATGGCCATGACACCAGTTACCCATTCAACAATAGCTACTTTATAATCGCGGCTTCGTCCATGTAAGATATATTTTCAGTGTTTTCTTTTAAACTTCCCTTTTTGAAAAATGTAAAAATTTCATATTTATGCCTCAAAATAATTGCCGATAAACAAATTTACTTTGAGAAACGGGTAATTCATTCATGAAATTAAGGTATTTCTAAGAATAATTTGAATTGCAGACGAAATGAATGACTTCGTTTAGATGCTGTAAGATAATTATGAAGACTTAGTTATGAATATATAACCACTATAGCGATACGATATTCGCTCTATATAATATAACTACTGTAGAAATACGATATTCGCCACCAAACACAAACCAATTCCAAATTCGGCATTTCCCAAATCAAAGATGAACCCTTCATGAGATAATATCATGTACTATGGTGGAACCTATTGCGTTAGTTTGTATTTTTCAACTTGCTTGTGGTTTGAATTTCTTTACTGTGCTCGTCAAGAGGGCGGACCCGCAAACCCATGTTTTATGTTACGAATTATTCATAGGGTAGTACTTATTTCGGGACTAACTGTCGAATCAGTTCGTACGTAAATTGTGCCTTATACTATTTATGTAACTATCACCAAACTATTTTATTTCTTTTAAATATAATAAGCTAATTTATTTTTAATATTAAATTTCATTACCTTCAAAGGAAAATTAGCAATTCAAAAGTGCTTGAAAATAGTTGCGAGGAAGGTTAATTTTAAATTTATTTTTTTTTAATTAATAATAAATTAAAGCTTATGAAACTTTAATTAAAAAAGTTTTTATTAAATAAAAAATTAAAACTTATAAAGCTTTAGCTTATTTTGAACACTGGTTGAAATCCTAACATAAGTCTCGCACTTGAATAGTTTTATTTATTTAGTTAGTTTATTCAAAGTTCAACCACATATATTTGACACCTACGTAAATACTTTGTACGCCTACTTACGAACTTTGTTGTAATTGAATGAGGCAAGAGATACCCCTATAATCTAATGAGAGCGACATCGAATAAGAGGTTTATAGCACTTGAAAAATTTACTTTGCACCTCTTAGTATGGGAAAGGTGCCATGAATGGGACATTTTTTTAGTGTAAGATTTTGAGCAATAAATGAGGTATTCTAAAAAATCTTTTGTAACTTTAACCTATAGCAGACGCCAGTCACAAACATTCACGCACATAAAATCTTTTTTTTATTTGAGCACTCAGACCATTCCTTACGATTGAGCTTCACTAGTATCGTCTTAGAAGTTCTAAGTAGTTATATAAGTTGGTTTAGTAAACATAGCGAAAATTATACTATGCTTTTTGTAAAACGTGTAAAATTCATTGAGTACTGACAAAATAGCCGATGGACTAACAAATGATAGGGCTTCGTATGTATTTCATATTATTTTGACAGGTAATAAGATAGTAACAAAACGATAATTGTACATGAAATATTTAAAAAAAATTTCTGTTACGTATAGTGTAGAGAATATAGACCCCAAAACAATAGTTATTGAAATTTTCAAAACTAGATAAATCTTTCAAAACTACTAAAAACTACTACAAAACTATGACGCTGCTTTGTCAAAAAAACGTTTTGGTACGTTTACATAGCTAACGCTGGATAAATCTTAAGAGATATATCAAAACAATATATTAGAAAATTGTAGGTCTTAAAAAGGCATACAGAAAAGTCTTCTAAAAACTTCTAAGGTACACTCACAATAATACTATCTTTATCTATCCAAAACGGACATAGAAACGCACCCGGACGAATCGAGGATCAGTCGCTAGTATATTTTTTTGTAGGCAACAACATTTTACAGAGTAGTCTGTGCTACATTGTGGTGTACATGTTAAATGGGTTTTTAAAACAAATGGATGTTTATAAAATGCGAGGCGTCGCGGTGATGCCGTTTTAAAAAATACTTTTATATATATTAATATTTTAATTGATTTATGCAGAAGATGAATAATTTTTAATATACTCCTATAATCTATACATATAATAAAATTGTAACTAAGTCAAATCTGTACATTAAATATTTTTTGGGAAATCTAATTGAAATAGACATTATTATCGATACAGAGTCCGAATCTATAGTTTTTAGAATTTTTGTCTGTCTGTCTGTCTGTCTGTCTGTCTGTTACCGCATCACGAGAAAACCACTGGACAAATTTTGATGAAATTTGGTATATATAGCTGGTTATCCGGGTCAACATATAGGCTACTTTTTACCGCGGGAAAATATCTCATTTCTGAGAAAAAATACAAAAACACAAAAACTGCATTGTAAGAGTATACTAATATGTAAAACCTAAAAATTAGGTTTTTGGTCATCTGAACGCGGGCGGAGCCGCGGGCAATGCTACTCCATAATAATAATATACTGTATGATTTATGAGTTTGAATATTGGAGGGCAAATCCCGACTGTTCAATTTCGCAAATTCTTTCACTACTTAATATAGTACTTGGTGAAATAAACTACTTTTTATCCTAATATATATATATATATATATATATAAAAATATATATATATATATATATATATATATATATATATATATAGCGATAAATTGCAATACCTACCGATGGGCCATCATTGATCGACAAGGCGCTTGCTTGAAACAGCAAGTGAAGCGAAAAACCTAGAAATGAGTTTTTTCAACAGCGCATACCTGAAATAAAGTTTATTTAATTTTATAAAAAGCGAAATTGTATATATAATAAGTAATTAATATTTTGTAATTAATAAAAATGTTTAAAAATACAAAATTAAAAAAAATATACTTTAATAGTGTCGTATAAATGTAGGTAAAGCATTGTGATCGATAAGAACAACCTACAAAAGATATCACATAACTAAGGCATTTAATACCAAAGGATTTTTAATGAAATTTCTATTCTACTATTCCGAGAAAAGTTTTATTTACAATAGATGAAACATATTCTAAATATGGCTCATATAATTAAGGAATTATCAAATCTGTTTATAAAAACCTGTCATTTACGTGTTTATGATATAAACTGGCAACTTACCCTCGCTCCGCTCGGGTGTCTCTCTAGGGACGTAACAGACAGACAGACAGTACAAACAGACAAACAGACAGACAAAAACTTTTTAAATTGTGTTTTTTTAAGTAACGTATATAATTTTATTTGCATTTAGTAAATAGCTGTTATTTTGACATCACAAACAGAGACTTCAGTTTTATATATCTGTATAGATAACTCTATGCACGTACGTCTCCAAAATGCAAACTGTAATTGTATTGAGCCCTGTTAAGGACGGTTCAGCGCTTTTATCGTCAAATCTTCGGTCGCTCAGGGGCCAGGATGTACTGGAAAGCCCATTGTTTCCCTGGTCAATTGTTAATTGGCAAATTAAATTTATACATATTGTCTTACCGTTATTGATATAACCGATATCTCGTTTAACTTCTTTCAATAAATAGAAATTTATCGACGCCTAAAAGATCCATGTCGTAAATATTAATTAAATAAACTAAATTTAATAATATTACGATTTTATTTGCTTCGTACTTTTATCACAATTTGTACTTATAAATGCGAAAGTTTGTCATATGTTGTAAATAAATTACTTGTACGTACAATACAGACAAGCTCATATAATATATACGTATTTAATACAATATTTAATCAATGCACTTAAATGGCCTCCGTAATCAAATATCAAACTGTATTTTAATCAATGTATCTTTTGAAGTTAATTAACACGATTACACGTTTACAAGGGCTTTGTGTTAATTTATTTGCTTTAATTATCTGCGTAATTAAATAACATACACATGATATGTGTAAGCAGCTACAACGTTGTTTTTTTCCTTCATGACACTGAAATCTACAATATTTTATTATGATTTTTTTTTTATTCTCTTGGTTACGGTTTTAGCGGTCAATGTAAATGATACTAGCCATATGCGCGGTAGACATAGGTGCACTCACTGTTCCCTCGCTCTCATCATCATCATTTCTATTGGACGCTCAACCGACAGATAACACGATCGTAGTGAATTCCAACTCCATCCAAGTTTCCAACTCCGAAGACAACTGCTACCAAAGATTCGCTTGGAGCCTTGGACCATATAAACTACAACAATAATAATATTTTAGAATTTCAATCAGATTACCCTAAAATTCCATAAGTATAGTTAGGCATAATATCCTCCATATAATATAGTGATTTATTTCCAACCGCAAAAAAATGTAAAATTTATATGTTTTTTTTTTCTTTAACTCGTCCTTCTCTGTCAACTACTCAACCAATTCTATCCTTGGAACAATTACTGGCTTTCAGATTCCACAGACTGTCGAAAAAGCCTACGTTGCCGACATTTGTTATAACAATACTTAATATAGAAAACATGATTGATGATAAAATATATATATATATGCAAAAACTTAATAATTTATAGGCCGTTTTGATTTCATTTTGTATTTATTTTATCTGCAAAATTAATTCAAATAGTAACTGAATTAATTTATTACGGATTTGTTAATGCAGGTTAACTAGGTAACCTGCAAATTAATTTTTAAAACTATTTAACACAAACACGCTATTTCCAGAAGAATAGTTTTAGAAGAAAAAGGGGCCCTCAAATGGAGGGAAAAAAAAGAGCCGGAGCAAACCAGCTGACAAACAGGTGCCTCCGTCGGGTTCCACGAAGAACCAATCTCAATCCCAATCCCAATCTTCGTGAAGGAGGACTTCTAGCCGCAGGACGACGTGTTTCGGAATTTCCGAAGTCGTTCGCTGACACAGCTCACACATCTGCACTACGTGTTAAATAGGTTTTTAAGTTTAAAATTAATACATATGTTAGTTTTAAGTTATATATGTTATGGGCCTCTGTAACATATTTAAGATCCTTTTGTAAATATTGCCTGAAATAAATGATTAAATTAAATAAAAAAATAATAATAGAAGGTATTTCAAATTTTGCATGACATTTATTTTCTAAGTACGTGTGTACGTGACGTTTCTTTAGTAAAATGTTTGTGACTTGTGACAAAAGTTGCGACTTCAAATGTATACATTAAAGGAAGTGCTTTAAGTTATTAAAGTATGACCAACAACATCCTGTTTCATTAACTTATGAATTCCTATTGCAACTTAAAGTATACTTATGCCCTCTATATATTTCAGATAAAATCTTTGTAAATTAATTAAATTAAAAAAAAAAGTTTCGTATTTGGAGATATTATATTTGTAAAGATATTACATAATAATATAATAAATATTGAATTACAAATTTAAATAATCGAGACTTTTAATAATTATTAGTGGTTAAGGAAATTAATTAATATACGAATATGCAATCATCAGCAATTAGCATCAACGGGTAAGTTATAACTTTAGAAAGGTCATTTATGTAAACAAGCAACAATAAAGGCTCCATTATGCTTTCTTAAGGTACACCATAAAATAAGTTTAGAATAAACAAGAAGGCGTCAGGTAGCCATCAACACTGATATAGTAGTAGCTCATTCACATTGCGCTGTCGTCAAACAGGACGTGCCTTGTCAGCTTTTGTACTTGGGCAAAATATAATGGCTGGTTCTTACATTTTAAGAATTAATAATAATTTTATTTTCATATATTTCAAATAACCTTACTTTGTTTAAGTGCTTCTGTAAATAATACTTACAATAAGAGCTTTATCAATCGACAACGTATTTATAGCTCTCTCAACCTCCTGATATACACGGTACAGTAAGAACCGATCCACACTATAGTACGATCACAATCCATTCTCGGTCCGGCATCAATCTGGTAAAATATTCTTATATAAGAAAAGTATAAAAATATTCAAAAATGGTAAGGAAAAAAAGATATTCCAATTGCTGGAGTGTGATTCGACTAAAGTAAAGGCACTCATTTTGCCTTGTATAAAAATATTTTACCACACCGATATAGGGGCGAGAACGAACCGACATCGCACTATAGTGTAGTTCGGGCATAACTACGAGTAAAAGTAATTAAACGTACGTATGCTGTTGAACCATTAATTCTATAACATACGTATTAAATTCTTTTGTTATTAAAGTAAGTGGAACATATGGTAAATATCTAGTTTTACATCATAAAAATATTTGCTTAAAGATATCTTACGACTTGCTTATGCATTTTATATGCCTTAGTCTAATACATATTATGTAAAGACACTTATCAAGTGACAAAAGTCAAATTGTACCATAGAATTTCGTTGAAATCCGTAATCCAGTCATTCGGGTATAGTTTTATTCGCTAAGGCTTCCGAGAGTTCTAAAACTGCTCATAGATTTTGAACAGCAATTTAGAAGTTTTATTTTGCTTACGCGCCACCATAATAAAAATGAAGATAAAAGTTGTACATTATAATATAAATATTATTAGAATTTTGTCTCATGAAGTTTATGAAGACATTCATACAGTAGACTATAGTAGACTAGCAACGCAACGACAATTTTTATTCTTGGTACTGTTATTAGATAAATGTGAAAATGTGTTTACCTTCAATTTATATATAAATAATTCTTTATGGGATAAAAGTACTTCGCATAAGTCTCTGTTTATTAATTTTTCTGTTATTTTTCGCTTCCGCTTCCATGATATACCTACATAAAAAAATGTTTATTATACGAATAGTATTTCTTGCTTTTTTATTTCTGAATTCTTGTAAAACAATACATCATTTATAATATTACTATTCAGTGATTTTTTTTTAAAAATATAAAAAAGCCACGAAAATAAAAAGACAAAAATCATTAACTTTAAAACTCCCTCTTATAGTTTTAAACTTCATTAGAAAATATTCTTCTATAGTAAATGTGCATAGCCCACATTTAGAACCTTGTCTATTATTCCCGTACACATTATACCGATGTCAACAATGCATCAATCACGCGACATTAAACCAAATAACCACAGCGCTGTACACTGGAGTATGTTGGCATATAATTAATGTATCGGATGCTCTTGTCTGAGGCTACCCTCACGTCTTCACGGCCATTGAAGTCAAACCGCAACTTTATCAACTGCGACGGAAGTTTCAGCATTAACTAATCATGATGTAAGACTCGTTTGTATAACGTACTTTTGCTGGCTGTTTTGTCCGCGTTTATATTTTTATTTTTAACCGACTTCCAAAAACGAGGAGATCCTCAATTCGTCGGAATCTTTTTTTTTTAACCGACTTCCAAAAACGCGGACAATATTTTAAGATATGAATATCTAATAGGTATATATGTATTGTACGTATCAAAATATATTAGATTTGCTTTGCATCGCCTTGCCCCGACTTCGAAAATATCTGATTAGGTATCTATTCTAAATGAAAACCCCCGTTTAGTTATTTTTTACATTTTAGTGCCTGGAAGTCGGTTTTATGATCGTTACCATTTTATATACTTTCTCTAAGAATTCCATTTACGCACACCGCTTACGTCTGCAAGTTTAGTAGGCTAAATGAGCTGCAATACCCACTGAAAACCGAAGTATCGTTAGGGCGCTGTAAAATCATTTTCGTTTTCGACTATGACCCTCGAGTCCTGAGGAACCAAGTACCTACTAAATTATTATATATATTATTATAGCCAACTATGCTCCTCAAAGAAATCAGACCACATTTGATCGCATATCTCCACTCTTTTATTCATGTGATCATGACACATGATTCGCATTACGCCCGGTCGGTAGGTATACTTAATGCGATCGAGTTCTCAACCATGTAATTAGTAAAGCTTAGATTTCTATATACAACTTTGTGCGTTATCTATTTATTATATTTTAAACTAGCGACTCGTCCTCGCGGCGCTCGGGTTTATCCATAGGTATGTTTTATCGATTGGTATCGAATAGACAGACTGAATATTATATATACATTATACATACGTACAAAATAAACACTTCTGAACGTTTCGATTTTCCAGCTATTTTTTTTTTTTTTGGTTTTCCCTATTTTTTATACTTAAACTACCCCTGACATACCCCCAAAAAAAAAACTTTTTAACAAAAAAATAAAAACCGACTTCAAACAAAAGCACTAAAAATTAAAAAATAACTGATTGGTAAGTTTCATTTACTATACATACCTAATCAAATATTTTCGAAGTCGGTGTGCTTTGCTTTGTATGGGCTGGCACCGATTTCGAAAATATTTGATTAGGTATGTATTTAATAGGTAGGCTTTAATTACTTAGCCAAAGCACACCGACTTCGAAAATATTTGATTAGGTATGTATAGTAAATGAAACATACCAATCAGTTATTTTCAACCGACTTCAAAAAGGAGGAGGTTCTCAATTCGACTGTATGTTTTTTTTTTTTATGTTTGTTACCTCAGAACTCCGTTATTTATTAACCGATTTGGACAATTTTTGTTTTGTTTGAAAGGGTATACTTCCAGATTGCCAGTTAGATCCAGATTGCCAGTTAAATCCAAGTTGCCAGTGGTTCGGTGTTGTTGACCTGATCTGATGGCAAAGCCAGAAGGTGGATAGGTGGAACTCTTCAACGGCTAATAGTAGATACTTTGAGTTTGGGCTTATTTTATTTGATTTGACAAGCCTAACACGTTAGAATCCTTACTTTGCTACTACTGTCTACACTAAAAAGGGAAAAATAAAAACTTTTTAACAAAAAAATAAAAACCGACTTCAAACAAAAGCACTAAAAAGTTAAAAAATAACTGATTGGTAGCTTTCATTTACTATACATACCTAATCAAATATTTTCGAAGTCGGTGTGCTTTGGCTAAGTAATTAAAGCCTACCTATTAAATACATACCTAATCAAATATTTTCGAAATCGGTGCCAGCCCATACAAAGCAAAGCACACCGACTTCGAAAATATTTGATTAGGTATGTATAGTAAATGAAAGCTACCAATCAGTTATTTTTTTACTTTTTAGTGCTTTTGTTTGAAGTCGGTTTTTATTTAATTTTTAGTGCTTTTGTTTGAAGTCGGTTTTTATTTTTTTGTTAAAAAGTTTTTATTTTTCCCTTTTTAGTGTAGACAGTAGTAGGATAGTAAGGATTCTAACGTGTTAGGCTTGTCAAATCCAACAAAATAAGCCCAAACTCAAAGTATCTACTATTAGCCGTTGAAGACTTCCACCTATCCACCTTCTAGCCTTGCCATCAGATCAGGTCAACAACACCGAACCACTGTACTATCAACAGAAATAGAAATACTTGCAAAGTTTCAAGTCAATATGACAATTAGAAGTAGGTTAAATTCATCATTAGTTGTTTTTCCACCCTTAGGGGTGGTATTTTTTTTTTAAATTTAAATGAGACCAATCTGGAAGTATACCCTTTCAAACAAAACAAAAATTGTCCAAATCGGTTAATAAATGACGAAGTTCTGAGGTAACAAACATAAAAAAAAAAACATACAGTCGAATTGAGAACCTCCTCCTTTTTGAAGTCGGTTGAAAAAAGAATTATTCAAATCGGTCCAGCTGTTTTTGAGTTTTAGCGAGACTAATGAATGGTAATTGATTTGTACATACATATATACATAGATGATAACGCGTTTACTTGGGAAACCAAGAATAGCGGCTCAAGCCCCGGGTCTCGCACCTCTGATATTTTTATGTAGGAATCATTTTCGACTTGAATTACGATTGTATAATGATTACCACTTAAGGCAGTGGTAGCCCAGTGGTAACACGCTCGCTTGGGAAACCGAGTGAACTGAGTTCAAATCCCGCGTCTCGCACCTCTGATATGTTCATGTGCGAATCGTTTCCAACATGATTAGAATTATATCCAACATGATAAGAGTTTCCAACATTATTATTATTATTAGAACCTAGCAAGTTTTCAAAAGACATGTGAAGTCCGCCAACCCGCACTTGGCCAGCGTGGTGGACTATGGCCGGATCCCCCTCGCATTGAAGGGAGGCCCGTGCCCAGCAGTGGGACGTTAAAAAGTGTTGAATACAATGATTACCACCTTGTATACGGTAAAAGAAAACATAGACAAACATAAACGTTCATGTCTGACAGAACCTAGCAAGTTTTCGAAAGACAGATGAAACACCAAAAGGATTAATTACATTGTGCCCCATTAACAACCATGCTTGTAAGGTGTTTTTTGATAACAAAAAAATGTGGCCACGTCCTTAGTTAATGACTTGGACCACATCCGGACAAATGACCAAATCGATATAATTAGTATGCCTCTGACACTTCCATAATTGGGTGGCAAAATTTGACAAATACATAGAGAACATTGTCTTGTTGGCCTGATTATTATCTGAAATGATAGAAGGCGTGACCTATTGCCTACGTTCGCTATTGTACTTCTTATGATTAATGATATGTATTACAATCCATTTATCTTAATTAATGACCTGATTTTGTTTGATTATTTGTCACTTTATCTAATTTTTATGTACTAAACAAAAGTATAAAACCTGAAGACTATTCCAACAAATAAAGAGATTTTTGTCATGAAGTTGTGTGTGCTATTTTTCATTATTTATTTAAGCAACTTAAGTTATGGGTATTGAAATTCCCAAAATAAAATAATTAAATAAAAAAGGATATTTCTAATCATTTTCGAGGGACTTTTAATTCAATGTCAAAAATAAATCGCAAATAATAACAAACAGAATAATAATTATTGCCGAGCAAAGGTAACGAGAATGACATTTAAAGTAAAATGTTTATGGCTTGGCTACATAATACTGTGTCACCGAGCTCGAATTTATCACACAGGACTTTTCACACAAAAATAAATTAAAATTGAAAAGTATCCAATTTCACGCAATTCTAAGTCATTGGATTCATAAAAGAGGATTTTATTTTTCTCTCATGAATGGAACTCATCGTCGTTAGGTTTTTGCATCTATAAATAAAATTATAATAAGTTTTTTTTTAAATGTTTTTATTAGTTATTTTTTTTTTCATCTGCATAGCCCGGCTGATATTTAAAATACTTGACTAAGCAAAAGAGCTTTTAGAGTCGAGTAAATAAAAGTCTTACAAAAATTAATATAGTAAAAAAATTTGCAAAATTTATTTTCGTTATCTAAACTACATCTTACATGACATTGGAGTAGGGAATACGATACGAATACGATAATTTAATTAATGGGAAATATTAATCCATTAGAAAAAACAATTAATATAAAACAATATGAAAAAAAAACTACGTGAATATAAAATTTAAATAAGATCCTACATTTAGGAAATAAATAAAAAGAAAAACAGTAAAATATCTACGAGTACATACATATATTTCGTGCGCAATAAAATTTATCAATCGATAATACAGCTTTTTAACATCACTCTTATGTCATTACCAACACACTTGTGTTCCGTAAATTAATCATTCGATAGGATAAAATACGGCTTACACATAAAACGTCCCTCAGCACCAATTGAGAGGTTCAAGTGCTTGCTAGAGTACTCTCTATATCGCCATCTGATGGACGGCTATGAAATTCATGTTATACCAATATTGAAAATACAGAAACAATGAGGCTTTTAATAATAATAAATACGGAAGATTGTGGACCGAATTTAATTATCTTAATACCACATTAATCCAATTATTAAATTTAAATATGGACAAACAAATAAGATGACATTAAATTTGTAATTATTAAAGTTAAATTGTTAGTTTTGTCGCTTTAAAAGAAAAAGATGACTTGAAATAAATTCCAACTTGGCAAAGTCACTGTTTCTAAAAGCAGTAGATTGTCACAGCGAGTAATATGTTTCCGTTAGCGTGATTAATTGAAAAGTATATAATTTTAAAACTACAGTCATATAACAGTGCCAGTGATAAATATCATCACTATGTTATGGTTTTTATTAATATTTTTAGCTAAATTCTATGACAACGGAAAAATAAAAAAATAAAGTTGTATAATAAAACAAAATTATTACCGTAGGTTATATCAAGTTTGAATCTTTTATTCTTCTGTCAATTATTTTATATACTAATAAGTATCATTAACGGTAAAATCATACATACACGGTACGGTAAACTTTACCTTGAATACAATATCTACATACATTTAAAAGTTTTATTTATTTATGACACGTATACATGGTGTTATTTTTGCGGTAAAAATAAAATGTGTTATTGGATAAAACATTTAAAAAAGCCGATTTATTTATACTAAAATTATAATTTACAAGCCCGATTCGAGCTTCTAATTAAAACCTTCAGTAACTTTTTGACTATATATCAATCAGTTGCTCCCTTTTTGCGTAAATAAACAATTAACTGACAAGCATACTTTCATAGTTATTATAACTGCAATAATATAATATTAATAAGGATATTTTTCCTCTTTACAAAAAAGTTTTTTTTCAATTACTTGAACTCGTACTAAAGAATTTGTGTGTGACTTGCTTCATACTCTGCTTTCCACCTGTAACAAGTCGCTGCGTATTCGATCCATTTAAAGAAAAATAAAACTTGAAAGTCGTGTATGCAAAATAATTATAATAAATTAAATTTTCGTAAATTATATTATCAGTAATAGAATTCCGATAGAAATATACATCATATCATTATTTTACATCATTGCATAGGTTCTAATCGCATTAAAATATGCATTTGGTAAATCATTTCGATGGCCACTAAGGCGCTTATCACGTAATATAAGGAATAATTAACTAGTACATTTTGTTCTCAAAATGTCAAACTATAGACCTTAATAGAGCGACCGCACAAACATGAATAAACTAAACGTAATGCCTTTATACCCTCGCCTTTAAAGCTGAAAGGAGCGATTCGCGGTTTGCCGAATTTACCGGGAAAATGATAGCTATTTAAAGTCGCTCAGAATTCGAACTGAAGATAAAACCCTAATTGCTGACGTTATAATGTATTTCCAATTTAAATAGTAGTCTTTTCTATATAAAAATCGATTTAGAATGAAATTTAAAGAGAAATTTTATTATAAACGGCTTTAATATAAACTTATTGGCAGATTTTTTTTTTTTTAAAACAATGCTCATACGAGTAGAAGTTTCAATTAAAAATAAACATACCTATGTCAGTTTATGTTTTTATTTTCCATAATAAAGCCTAAGGTACAGTAATTTTCTTTTAATCGGTTATTTATAACTCTAAAGTAACATAATTGCAAACAAAAATTGTATTTTAATTACAGTATTTATTTTTAAATGCAATAAAGAATAATATATAATTTATTGAAATGTTGAAATATATAATATGACTTTTTATTGAGTTTTTAAATAAAATTATAAGTTATCTATACATATAATAAAATTCTAACTAAGCCGAATCCGTACATTAAATATTATTTGGAAAATCTTATTCCAATAGACATTATTATCGATACAGATAACGAATCTATAGTTTTTAGAATTTTTGTGTGTCTGTCTGTGTATCTGTTACCGCATCACGGAAAAATCACTGAAGGAATTTCGATGAAATTTGGTATGATAGTAGCTGGTTATCCGGGTCAACATATAGGATACTTTTTACTGCGGGAAAATATCTCATTTTTAAGAAAAAATACAAAAACTGCAATGTAACAGTATACTAATATGTAAAACTTAAAAATTTGGTTTTCGGTCATGTGAACGCGGACGGAGCCGCGGGCAATGCTAGTATCTCAATATAATTTAAATTTGCAGGAAACACTTCTGCAAGTGACTTCACTTATCTGATTACTCAGAAAATAAATCATATTATAAAAAGATCGACTACTTCCTATTGTTTTCCGAGTCAACAACATAAATCAATGCGGGCGTTTAATGTTTTATAGTGCGAGGATTCAGCGTCAAAAGCGCCGTAAATATGTCCCGTGTGAGAGAGCCCTTATGTTTTATGTGCCTTCTCTTTGTATTTTTTACTACAGCTTCTTATTTTAAAATACTTCGTTACTATACGAGTATACTCGTAGATAAAATTGGCACCCGTGTCTGTATGACATATAAACTTAAATTTTGGAAAGATAAACTTAAAAAAAATTTAACCATAACTTAATACTTATAGTATATAACTAGCTTTAGCCCGCGGCTCTACTCCTCTAGTTTATTTACGTACTGATCTAAGTGTCGTGGCGTGAAATAAATAGCAATAACGCCTTATTTGTCGACACGTTTCGCTCAGTTTGTAGTGACCCTACTTGCTGTGCCAGCGGTCGCGGGTTCGAGTCCTGCTGGGGGCATTCATTTGTGTGATGAGCACGAATGTTTGTACTCCAGTCATGGGTGTTTATATTTATAATACATATGTATTTAAAATTATTCAATATGTATAGTGTATCAACTATCGGGTATCCATAACACAAGCCTCGTAGCTTACCATGGAATTAGATTGTGCCGTGTGTCCCAACATATTATTTATAACTTTACTCAAAATAAAGACTGCAACATATGAAAGAATTTATTAAATCGGACAAACGTCGTTGCAGAGATTAGCGCGTTTAATCAAACAAACAAATATATAGTATAAGACTTTCGTCATTCTTTTTTGGCTAAGCATCCTAAAAACAAATTCATCAACTTTATAATGTTAGTACACATAATTTCTATCAATGTAAACATATTAAGCTTTTCTACATAGATCATAGAAGATACAACTTTATTATTACTACTTAAATGTCTTTTGTATTTTTATTGTATACAGGCAGCGCTACCTTGGAGCAGATTTTCTTCATAACAGTAGTCTATATGGTACTTCAGGCCATCGTACTTTCTTAACGTGCGTCGTGGTAGGAGAGCTCAGTAGTGTCCGGCAACCCAGCCGAGCGCGAAACCAAGAAACGAACAGGAAGATGCTCTGATAGTAGAGTGGACCGTTGTAGCAGCCCCATAGCTGTTGTGGTCTACTTCGGCAGACCTGCCGTCGGGGCGTGGTTGAGTGCCTAAGCGATCCTGTCACGCCTCATTAAGACGGGGGAGGTTCTGTTGGGCTTTAGTAGGTAGTACTGGCCTTGCCGGTGAGTCCCACACCTTGTGCCTAAATGCATTTCCCAGCGTTAAAAAAAGGTCATCATACTTTACCGTGTACTAAATTTCATCAAAATATGTTCAGCCTAAATTTCAGCGTGAAAGACTACCAAACATACACACACGTTTCACATTCACAATAGCTATGCAATTATTTACACAAAATAATTACTAATCACATATATCACATCTGTTTCTAATATATCTAATCTGAGATCCCAAACAGCGCGGGCGAAGATTAGCGTTTACTGAATCCCGGGATCGGAATTAAGCGAGTGTAGGCCACATTAGCTGCGCCACCGATAGCTTTCTTAATACTTAAAGACCTTCTACTAAATCCTTAAAGCTGGGATTGATGGAACTTTCTTTCTTTCATGTATAAAGATTTATCTGTTGTAGATTTACTAAACACAATGTCATGTCTATTCAGTTTGAATGACGGCACTGTATATGCTAATATGATAATACTAGCGGCTCACACTCGCTTCGCTCGGGTTCGCCTCTGGAAAAACAAAAACAAATCTATCCCTCGGGAACCGTATATTTTCTGGGATAAAAAGTAGTATATGTGTTATTCCAGACTATAATCTATCTCTGTGCCAAATTTCATCCAGATCCATTCAGACGTTCTGACATGAAAGAGTAACAAACATCCATACATACTCACAAACTTTCACATTTATAATATTTATTATATTATCTATTATATTATTATACAGCTATACAGACTAGTAAGTTGCATTCGGTAACTAGGTCTATCTATATCTGGTTGGAGGAATGTGATTGGAAGGAGTAAAACACATACACTCACGCTCAAACATTTCTACACTTTTATTTATAAACACAATACAATAAACATTACTTCACACATTCCTATTTTTAATAGTAAGTACTTAGATTATTTATATTAATAATCTAAGAGTAAGTAGTAGCACATGAAGTAGTAGTCCGATAAAGTACTAATTTTTTATTTTGTTATTTTATTGAACTTACATTTTGAATTAATTTAACGCTTCTAGTACAAAGTGGGATGTGACAAGCCCCAGTCTTCAAAAAATTACGATTATTTGATAAATATAAATGTGCGGACATTCGTTTTCTTAATAGTTCCAAATACGATATTACTGCATGTCTTGATGCTAATAAATAAGCTTAGCGGCAGTCATCAGGCGCGTTGTTTTACGTTTTAATATACCTAAAATATATGTTTCTAAAGTAAATACGACTTGATTTTGGATAACAATAAAATACGTTTTAGTAGAAAAAAGCTATAATTCAATTTTATAATCAGTTATTTAACTGAAAAATTATATTTAATATCAAATAATAACCGAATTTCGTATTAATAAATTGTATATTGTATTTATTTTTGAGGACAAACATTGCTATATTTACAAATTAAAGTTATCCTTTGAATTATGAGACTATAAAATAAAATTGTTGTGCTGAAAAAAAATATATTTGCGCAAAGTACTAAAGGTTGAAACACATATTTGTGCAAAAAATACATAAAACCTTAGGTACTACTTTCTTTATCAAAGTTCGTTTAATTACGAACAAAAGCAAATATGAATAGGGTATAACTTAGATGAGAGCGCGAGCACGTTCTTGAGGTCGCGATAAGTGGATTATGGAAGAAAAATATTAATCTTGGCGACAATATCCGGCGTGCCGTCAAAATAAATACAGACAAAAATGAAAAAGCGACACTTCAGATGTCACTAATATAATAAATGAAAACGTTTATTGCTATTTGAAACGCAACTACAAACAAGAAACATACGAGTTACAAGAAAATTGATTAGCCTGTTGCGTAAAAATTACATCAAAAATTATTCACTTGGGAGTACCTACTAATTAGGTTTGAATACGGATAAAAACGCACTCTAAAAACATCTTTGCTTCAATACAAACAACTGTCTTCTAGAGGGTTCCATATTGAATTTAAAGTGACGTCACATGGCCCTACATACTTATGTACATACCAGACATAGCTTTCTGAACTTTTGACCCTCCGTAATCGGGTAACAAAAGACAAAAGAGAAAATCCAGAGCATGCTTTTTACACGTTACACTGTCTATTCAGCTAACTGCTAAAGTACTAACTTAGTAACATGCGAACCTCAGGATCTATTGTAAGATATTATTGTGAAAACGAAACGATAATCGTGTCCAGTAATGTAAATTTATAGTAGTAAACTAAAACTAGCAGAACCCGCGGCTTCACTCGCGCTAAAACTACAAAAAAATCTGTATAAAAAGTAGGTTTCTTACAAACTTTCATCCCCTATTTTACCCAGTTATAGAATGAGTTTAGAAAAATGCAAAAACACGTATTTATTTAATTGTATTGAAGAGCATTAGATCACTTTATACGTATTTTCCCGTGAGAATGAGATGATATCCCGTAATAAAAGTAGACTATGTCACTCTCCAGCTCTCCCACTATCTTCACACCAAAAATCACGCCAATCCGAATTATTATAAGGAGGTAAAGTTTGTGAGTTTGTGAGATTGTGAGTTTGTGACGTTGTAGGGGGTAATCTCTTGACCTACTAAACCGATTTAGATAAAATTTGGTAAGAAGATAGTTGGGACCCTGGGAAGGACATAGGATACTTTTTATCCCGAAAATCATCCTTTAAGGGTTGCAAATGGTGATGAAAGTTTGTATGGGGAATCAAGCTAGGGACAAACCCGAGCGAAGCGATGGTGACTCGCTGGTCTGATATAAAAATATAGGTATGAAATTATATAATCATCTAATATATGATAAGGATCAGTATATGGAAAATGAAAACATTATATTTTAATTATAACTTTTAATTACTTTCCTTTGATCGTATAATATCATTAATACAAAACAAAATTACGAGTATATATCTCCAAATAGTAAATATACTAAATTTATCAAAGTAGAAAAAATCTTAATAGTAATAGCATTTTAATATTACGTATAAAATAGAAGCCTCATTGAGTATAATTTGTTTAATACTTAGGTCTGTTATCTTCGACCACGACGACGATATAAAGATGAAGAAACATAGACGACACTGAATAATTCTTAAATCTATATTAACATCTACGGAAGCCATTTTATAACAACAAATAGAATTATTGAAATCAAGTTCTGTTCATTATGTAGTTAGAAAAAATAATTTTTGCGTCGAAATTGTTTAACAAAACAAACATAATACGAAACAATTTTCTTCTTAATGGTTTTAAACTAGACACAACATTCAAATATTAAATTCTAACTTACAATACCGTAATAATAGTGCATAGTAAGTATATTTTTAACTGTGCCTCTCTGTAATACACTGCAAGTGCAAACGGTTGTGGAGTAGTCAATATTACTACCAAAACGACAATTTGCATGCGAAAATAGCACCACTGGGCTTGCGAATGTTTGACAAGCGTAGTTTTATGACCAGTTATAATACGAGTAACGAGTAATGTATTGTTTATTTTTAATATTATACCTATTTTAATAATAAAGTATAATATTTTAAATAGACTTTTGGTATTATTTTATAAACTCTAATAATTATTTGTTAATTTATAGTTTAAATTAATATGTATATGAGGAACATCGTGAGATGTCCTCCTGACCAGTTCGGCCACAGGGTCGATCTTACTGAAAATAGCGGCTAGCCATCTCGTAGGTATTTAAATGCACAAGTGTACGCACGGACACTAGTGCTCTCTATTTCTTTCACTATTAAAGACTGATTTTCTTCTCAAACTGATGGTCGGCGCGGATATGTCAATATGTACTCGTATGTATTATTATGAAGCGTTTCCTACTAACTCTGACTCGTTGTCAGTGTTAAGCTGTACGCGTCCGTACGCGCCTCTATGACCAATCAGCGCCGACGAACTAGGCGCCGATGGTCAGCGGAGAAGAAAACCAGCCAAATTCTGATGGGATGAATTATCGTTAACACGACACGACACAATCGGTGAGAAATCAGAAAGTGAGGTAGGTACTGGTGGATGGTAATAAAGGTAAGGTGGCGAGAAGAAAATGGGAAACTTAATATATAATATTAGAATACACATTTATATAATTATATATGACTATATTTATATAAATATATCAGGAATTAATATATTAGAGGAAATTTGAAAGTAGCACCAGTGACAGTGAAGCTGAGTAATACTAGGTTATCGTAGTATATCATGAGCAGGGGAAAGAGTTAAATAAGCAAGGAGTTACTATGTATGATTGTGAATGAACATAGAATTAAAGTTAGGCAGATGGACTGTGTGAAAGAGGATACGTTTATTACAAGTACACACTCTGAAAATTTGGTGAAAGCTGTGTGTAACGAGATGATGGTTGTGAAAGGTTTGCTGTGCCAACCCCACTTAGCGTGGGATAAAGGCAATATGAAGATATAATATTAAAAAAATGATTTTGTTTAAACACTACAAATATAAAAATAAACAAAAATATTATCAAATTTATTTTTTTAACTCTCATAATATACAGAACCCAAGATGGATTCTATACATTATGAGAATTCTGTACATGCGAATCCGTTTTTGATTATTTTCATTGTTCATACACACTATTAATAATTACACACAAAATAATTCAAATTTACAGTTGAGATTTCGTCAATACTGAAAAATTCATTCAAATTAAAAAAAAATCACCAGTGGAGATTGTTAAAAAAATTGATTCTGACAGATGTACAACCACCATAAATGATATAAGGATTTCGTTTGCCTTGGAATCCTAAGGAGTAAGAATAATGACTAAAGAAATGATAACCTGCGTTTCATTTCCCTCCCTAATCAAGCCTTTTAAACATACCTATAACCTGTATTACACCGCTCTATTATATTAAGATTTATTTACGTTTATCATTAATATAAATATGTAATAAATATTTTCTTTGGCCCAAATAGTCCAAAGTTACACTTACACTTTTAAACTAACAAAAAATATAAAAAAGAACATTAACAAATAAGTACTGCAACAAAATATGTACGTATGCACAAGCTACATAATTCGTTGGCTCACTATTACAAGGTTCTATGTAACAATTTTAGTACTCATTTAGTTATTAATGCTACAAGGTTCTGTGTGTCATTAGCTACAGTTTTGCAAAAACAAACCACTAGATAGCGGCACTTTAACTAAAAAATATTTAATTTTACATAGTTCTATGTTGTTTTTTTTACGATAACAAAATAACGAAGTTCTATGTAAAAATTACTAAACTTCATTAAAATTAACATAGAACCTTGTAATAGTGAGCCAACGAATTATGTAAAAAAAATTTTTGTCATGTCATAACGTCATAGAAATGCTATATAGAACTACATTACACATTTAATAATTGTCAAAATTGCCATTGAAATTATTCCTAATATTTATTGGAATAACACTTTAGCACCATTATTTCTAAAATTTCTAACTTTACGAGTATATTCTGGTTGGGGAAACAAAAAACATCACTCGAGCATTTATTTTTGCCAGAATCGATGAGTCATTGTAATTACATGTTAATTCAATAAGGGACTCGAGCTTTTTCTTAACTAAACCGAAACGACATGTTTATCACTTCATCTTTATCCCTTGCAAGGAAGAATATTGTAGAACAATTTTCTAGCGGTTTTGAATTTGTCCATTTAAATTATATCTATTGTAACGGCTCTTCTCAACAGAATTGCCTTCCAAGCCGGCGATAGCTTTCTGATGGACATGGAATGATACCAAGCTTGTACAAGTCTGTTGATATCAAAAATATTATATTAATTTAATTTTTTGATAGATCAATATAACAATTTCTCCAAAAATCGAACCGATTACCTCCAGATACCTAGTGCACATGATTCATTTATTTAAAAATTATAATTTATGGCACGTAAAATAGTGTACGTATTTCTTATATATTGTTTCACTTATTACTAAGTCTTCAAAAAGTTTTCTAAATAGATTTAGAAAACTGCTTAGGCTTACATAATATATGTAGATATATAGAATAAAAGTCCAATCTAACATTTGTAAAATGAACATTAAAAGTTTATAACACCTGGGTATACTTTTTTAGCTTCTTTACCATCGATCCAAAAAGTACTATGTACACAATCCCATGCAGAAGTTCTCCTAAAACTGTCACCAATTATGTTTAGGTAATTATTTTACAAAAAAAATTAAAAGCGCGCTCAAATGTTCAAATGAGCGCTCATTCGGTGAGGACATTTTTCACTGATGGTATATCTAGTACTTTTTTTGATCAATGTTCTTTATCTTGTATACGGTCAGTGAGAAGATAGTGACACCTTACTTCATTACAACACACATATATAAAAGCACTGATAAATTTAAATGCACAAGATACATAAATGTATTCAAAAAGAAAAAAATAAAGCTTTAATAATAAAAGTAAAAAATATAGCTCACAGTTTAAAAAAACATATTGTTTATCTAATTCGCATATAATTCGCGATCGGTGGACTTTTAGACCTTAAAAATATAATTGTTAGATTAATAGTTTCTCTGGGCATAATAGATATTTTATGTACCAAATTAACTTTATATATATGATTTACCACGACATGTTAAAACTACTTAAAAAAAACTATTTCGTCCGTAAACTTCTGAGATCTTCCACAGGAAGAAAATAAAACTACTTAGTAAATTAAAAAAAAATCTTGGACATTTTTTTTAAAACAAATAAGTAGCTGGTTGGTATTTACGTCCTTTTATAATATCGTAATTAAATGCAGTTAGTATTATGTTGCGTTAAGTTTTACGCAAAAATGCTGATAGGGAGATATCAGAAGTTCACTGACGATATGAAATAACTAATAATATCTAACAATAAAGAAAAAATAGGTACTTTCCTTTTAAAAAGGTTAATCGTGAGTATAAACACATTTTGTATCTCCTTGCAAAATGTAGCCATCGACAGTCAACATTCACACGGCACTCATAACCTTAAACTTAAACATTCAAGTTTTCAGCTTCAGACTTTGGAAAAATATAAAAATATAAATTTGCAAAATTAAAATGAATGATCATTTTAAGTCATTCTCCTTTTTTTTGCTCCATTAACTCTAGGGTTTCATCAACTTTTACATCACTCATTCCATCATCCATTTTCGGTACATCGTCAATACCAATTTTGAGTATTTCTTGAATTTCATGTAAACTTTTACCTTTCGTTTCCGGTACCATAAAGTAAGAGAAAATGGCGCCCGAAAATGCTACACAGGAAAATATCCAGAAAACACCGCAAAGGCCGGAGTTGTTTTTGATCGCTTGGTAGCATTTTGGGACTATAAACCCTAGGATACCACCTAAAATATTTAAAGAGGTCATGGCAACGGCTCTAACATTTAAAGGAAATATTTCAGCTTGAATAACCCCTATGATGGCGTTAAACCCCATAGTGGCTATCACATTTGATAATATTATTGATATGAACGGTACATATCTGAATTTACGTAATTCAGTTTGATCTAAACGAATAACTTCCTGCAAAAAGAAGTAGCTACCCGCCAACACTAAGCATACTCCTGTGCCTAGAAATGAACATATCAATATGGGACGCCTCCCGATACGATCTGCGAATATCGAAGATATGATACCTGAAACAAAAATATATATTTTAACTAACAATGCTATACCAATTTTGACATCACTCAAGTATAATTTTTCCGCCCGTAGAGGATTCTTTTAAGCTTTTTATGTAAATGGAGAAGTATCCCCTTTTTTGGTATTAATTGACATAAATATTTAAGCATATACCAAAAATACGAAAGAATTATTAAAATATCTCAACAAATGAAAAAGTTATGAGACTTTAAATTTGCGTTTAAGTTTGTAAGAATAATTTCGTGGAGTCACACGACCTGAACGACCGTAATTTAAATTAATTTCTCAGTCATTTATTGATATATTTCAATTATTTTTGTTTTACTGATTTATTAGTTTTGATCTATAGTTATAATTCCATTGTGTTCAATATGATGATAATAATAACAGGAAACTTCTTAATTGGTGAAATATATAATACGTTTTAATTTTTGCGTCCCCGCGCACTCTAGCGAAGCGAGCGTTAGGTCGCTAGTACTATAAACGAACAAGGCTACGCTCGCCATTTTTGAAATTAGATAGATTATAATAAAACTTACCAACAACAAATTTAACGACACCAAATATGATAAGGTGCGTCGACAGTTTCATATCAGTGTCGATGTCCTGCGTGATGCGCCCCAAATACTGCTGTATCGTGATAGCGCCAGTCATTATCTGCGCTACTTTCAGACCTAACACAATCATTCAATAATTACTTTTTACCTTAAACCATATAAAGCATGGCGGCATAAAAATCACTTTGATATATCATTCTACACTTTGTAATAATATTCATTTACGGCGATTTATAATTGACTAGCGACTCACCCTCACTTCGCTCGGGTTCGTCCTTAGGTTTCTTTCCCATACAAACTTTCATCCCCAAATTCACCCTTTTTAAGGGATGATTTCAGGTATAAAAACTATTCTCTCAAACTATCTTCTTACCAAATTTCATCTAAATCGGTTCAGCAGTTTCGGAGTCTATCCGGTAAGTACAAACAAACAAAAAATAAATCTTTCCTCTTTATAATATTAGTATAGATTTACTTCTATCTTTGCTTAAAGAAAAAAAATATTTACATTAAAGCGTTCCATCATTTTCCTCCAGAGTAGGTCTTATTTTACAAAATACATGTACTATAAACATCGTTCAAAAAAGTACTAGACACACAGTCAGCGGCAAAAAATGACCTCACCGAATGAGCGCTCATTGAAACATTTGAGAGCGTTTTTTTTTTTGTGAAAACAACTTTAAGCTTGCATTTAAGGATCAATTTTCATTGTTGTATATTTATTTTAATTAGAATAATTACCTAATCACAATTGGTGAATTTTAAGAGAACTTTTGCACGGGATTGTCTCTAGTAGGTACTTTTTTGATCACCCCCAACGTGCGTTCACCTTGTCGTGGTGGGGGGCTCAGTAGTGCCCGGCAACCCAATCGGGCGCGAAGCCAAGAAACGCACAGGGAGGTGGCCCTCTTCGGTGGGCGCTGTACCATACGGGTTGCTCCTGGTACTTCTCTGATAGCAAAGTGGACTTTTGAGCAACCCCATGGTCGTTGTGGTCTGCTTCGGCAGACCTGCCGTCGGGGCGTCGTAGTTGAATGCGTAAGCGATCCTGCGACGTCCCATTAAGACGGGGGAAGGTTTTGTTGGGTTTTAGTGGGTAGTACTGGCTTTGCCGGTGAGTCCCACACCTCATGCGTAAATGCATTTCCCAACGTTAAAAAAAAGGTACTTTTTTGATCGATGACTATAATAAAAAAAATAATCATTCCATTTTCTTGCTACTTATCTGATCCGATCTTATCATCCGATAATCACAATATTAATATAGGATCGTGTATAAAAAATATTAGATTTACATAATATGTACATAAATAATAGGTACATATTACCTTTTGGATGGCTATTAAAATTAACTAAAACAATTACCCGATGCAATAATAATCGGACGCCCATAAGTTTTTCCGCGAAATAAATCTAACGGCGAGCTTGAATTTTTCATTTCTTTCTTCACATTCTGTTTCAACAACTCCAACTCTTCTTCAATATTCTAAAAAAAAAGGTAAACAACTCATTAAAAACAACGTATTACTTAGTCTAGTAGTAAGCTTAGCCTAGTACGTAGTTAGCCTACGGATCCGCGTATCAAATTTAAATGTACTGATACTCAAATGGATTTGTTTTATCTCGTAATAAACGCTTTAATGTATTTTATTTACTTTTTATTTTATCTGTATTTCTTAAACCTCTAGATCAAGAAAATAAAAGATCAAAAACGTGTTGTTTAGGTTTCTATAAGGCACTAATTTAAAAAAAGCTATATACAAAACATGAAAATATAAAGTGAAAATTGACACTCAACTCCGCTTTACAATAAGTACTCACCTTTCCACCTTTTAATTTCATCAGAGATCGTTTTGCATGATCCACTTTGCCTTCCTTCAAGTAATAATGTGGGGACTCGGGTATCCCCAAACATGTCACGAAGAAAATGAATGGTAAAACCAATATGCTATAATTTAACGTAGAGTACGATAAAAATGTTCCAATAGAAATTATAAGTAAGCTTCCGAAGTTAAACATGAATCTAGTACAAATTGATAGTGAAGCACGTATTTCTTTGTCCGACACCTCCGCCAAGTATATGGTCACCACCTGAAATATATGCCATAATATATGTATTTTAGTATAATTAAAATATCAAAAAGTACAAATAGACAGATGGAAATTCATCGCTAGTGCTCGTACAAGACATGTAACACCTCAGTCTCTCCCGTGACCATGGATGCTGTAAAGCATTCGAAACGTCGGGAACCAAAAATCAAAATAAATTCGCGAAAAAATCCGAAAACATAGTTTTATTTTAAAACTATTATACAATATCAAAAATCTCGATGATCAAGACTCACGTTATGGACAAATTAGTCTTTACAGATAAATAAAATTGAAGCGTCTGTTTGTAATGTCGAAATAACAGCTTTTTACTAAATGCATATGAAATTATATGCAGCAGGTACTTATAAGAAAAAGTTTTTAAATTTTTTGTCTGTTTTTTTTTTTTGTTCCGGCTAATTATCGAAACGGCTGAACTGATTTTTACGGAACTTTTACTGGCAGATAGCTGATATTATAAGGAATAACTTATGCTACTTTTATTCTAGAAAAAGTATTAGGGTTCCGCTCAATAAAATTAAAACGTACCTAGAGACGCACCCGCGCGAAGCAAGGACGAGTCGTAAGTATTAAAAAGTTATTTTAAGACGCACGGCATGTATGTATGTATATACTTAAGGTCTGAGTTCAATTAAAGTAAATAAGTATAAGTATATAATACAAGTATGTTTTATACTAAAACAACCATTAAAATAAATTCTCCTTCTTGTACTCGCTAATTTCCAAAAATAATTAGCAGGGCGTACTTCAAATACTTAGTTGTTTTTTAAGAAGAAATATAGCTCAATTTTATTTCAACGGTATGTCACTGATGGTGACGCACGTAAACGAAAATGTTACTGCGGGATAAGGGATAAAACTTTTTTTGGGCGGGGTGTTGTGAGGGCTGATTCAAAAAAGCTTAAAATAATTAAACGAATGCTTACAGATGCGACCAATCCTGTACCAAATCCCCATAGGAACTTCATTAAATACAGCATCCACGCGTGAGCCGCTGTAGCCGCTAAAAGCTGGAAAAAAAAATTTAAACCTGCAGACAACATTATTCTATTACTATATTAAAAAAAAAACAACTTTCCAAACCCACGGCTGTACCCACACCATTTTAGAATCCATCCCTGCAATGGTCGCACGAAACGTCGGGAACAAGGCATTTTGCCATTAATTACGAGTTATCAACGTTCTTCCTTCTTCGTTCATTCCTGTCGCAATATTTTTTA
This sequence comes from Brenthis hecate, assembly GCA_951806755.1. Taxonomy (NCBI): domain Eukaryota; kingdom Metazoa; phylum Arthropoda; class Insecta; order Lepidoptera; family Nymphalidae; genus Brenthis; species Brenthis hecate. The sequence continues at coordinate 2,408,881 of OX638275.1, read as the reverse complement.
TAATACTGAAAGGCGAGAATTTAAAAACTTACATTTCTTTTGGCAACTTGAAGTCTACTGTGCAGAATTTTATTAGGTACCTACTGTTTATTTTTACTGTTCATTAATTACTAAGCAATTGTACTAATTTAAAAAAAAGTGTGTGTGTAATTATGTACACACGTAAGAAGTTATACTTGTTTGGCGTAACAGAACAAAAATAGCTAAAGATTTCATCCCTAATGTTACAACTCTCTGTTTAAAAAGAAATGATAAATTAATAAATTAATTAAATAAGGCATATTACAATTATATATTTATAGAATATGATTTAAGGAAAGAATATAATAATATTATTTATCATTTGTTAGACAATAACAACGGTTATCATGGAAACAAACAGTTATCAGCTAACTTCATCATGTCGCTTTTTGGGTGTCGGTGTGCGCGCGCATCTTAAAAATTTGACTATCAATTTTTTTTTTCCAAACGTCCCAAAAGAAGTATAACTTCAAAAATAACTTTAGTAATTAACTGAAACACAATAATGAAGCCCTATAAGATATGAAAATATATTACATACTAAATATATACTATACTAGTATAATGGAGAGGAAAAAAAATATTGATAATACATATATTATGTACCTATTCTATGAAACTAAACAAAGATAGTGCATTACAAACGTTAAGCGTATGCGGGAGTCGAACCCGCAACTTATAACACATATTATGTAAGTGACATAAAAAACATATTTCAATAGATAAATATTAATCATAAAAAGTTTACTCGAAATCTAATCTTATTTAATTATAACAGTATAATCATAAATCTATATTATTTTATAATCAAATTATGATAACATTACTTTCTGTAGACTAATTAAGAATTTATTTACAACACATTACGATACGTGTGATTTAAGTAGTCCATTGTTGCACGCGTGAGTTATCCCGAGCGTAGCGTTTAGCGCAGATTGTTTAGTATATATGAATGTATGTATGTATGTACATACAAAGAAAATTACAAACCGTTCCACAAGCAAAAGGCGCGGCGCTCGCTAGCACAGTCATCTTCCTTCCGAACATGTCAGAGATAAAGCCCGCGACCAGGCTTCCCACCATGAACCCAGGGGCAGACAATCCCAACATTGTTGAAATTTCATTCTATGAAAAATTCAGAAACTCTATTTTACGTATCAAAATACGATTCTAAAGGAATGAACTTAATCAAGGGACCATTCAACTTTTAAAATCTGAAACGAAATAATATTTTTTTCTACTACACGTTGAAACGGCTGAAGAGGTATTTGAATGAAATTTAATACACAGGTTAATAAACCCTAATAAAAACATAAGCTACTGTTATACATATACGAGTGTGTAATAAAGGTCCGAGCAAAGCGAGTGCAAGTAGCTAGTTTCTTATATCTATACTAATATTATAAATGTGAAAGTTTGTGAGTATGGATGTATGATTGTTACTCTTTCACGCAAGAACTACTGAATAGATTTTGATGAAACTTTACAATAATATAGCTCATACAACAGAATAACACATGGACTACTTTTTATCCCAAAAAAATGTACGGTTCTCGTGGGATAGATTTGTTTTTCTAGAGGCGACAGTAAAGCGTGGGTGAGCCGCTAGTATTAAATATTTTTAAACTTAACATTGCGTCAATTTGCTTTAAGGGCCATTTTTCCAAATAGTAACCTTTTACAAACAGTCAATATATTAGATTAAAATCAGACTATGTATCAGTGGTGTGATTCTTCCCTAATATTAAGAACACATAGATATACGAGTGGCAAATTTTAATCAATGATAAGAAACACAAAACTTACTTCCGTTACATTTACTCCCGTCTCGTTATTTCTAAATTTCGGTAGCACTGGCGTTGGCCACGCTGAAGACACCCCCAACGTAACAGTTGCCAATGACACTGAAAAGACAATTATAAGCTCACATAAATAAATAACATCTATCCATATCCAGTCAAAATTAAATACTTTCTAAAATTAGCCATTAAAATAGCATTTAAAGATTATTATTGGAACCCAAATTTTCATAATCAAGAATATTTGATACGACTAAATAACGATAATCATAACTTTTAAGTTACTTTTGATACGTCTTTTCTGACATTCTGAAAAAGTGTACCTCAATTACAGTATTATAATTTAGTTCAAAAAACGTACAATTGGTAATGTATACGCTACGTACGTTTTTTAATTGTTTAAACTATAATACTGTCACACTTTTTCATAATGTCGGAATAAGGTGACCTTTAAAAAAAATATAGAAAATTGTATGATCTAGAATTTTTTTACGATCTAATTTTTCAATAACACTAACCGTTAATAACTATGAGAAAAAATGCAAATATTAAAAATTTTAACCTTTTGCTTGAATAATATTGTTTACTTGAATTATTGTTTGTATTTCTATACCTGTTTACTGTTTGTTTAATCAAAATAAGTTTGTTCGTATTTGATATTATTTTAGATGAAAACAATGCGGAAGGTACTGCGTAGACATAACTTTAATAGAATCCCGACCGGAACTTACAAAGTTCTAAATCCTAAGTCGAAAAGCTTCTTTTAATTCAAAGAGTTGGATATTAAATAATAAAAAAATATTCTAGAAAATTCCATAATGCTTACATGCAAATGTGACGAAATACTGCACACTTCTTCCGTTCTCCATTTTCTGAAACAATTTACTACTTTATTATTTAGTTCGAGGAATAACTTAGGTTAAAGAACTTAGATACTAATATTAAATTGAATTATTGAAGTAGTAATTAATTAAAACTTTTTAAATCATAGTTCCGTTGATGCATAAGAGCGTTTTAGACGACCATAATCACGACCATGGTCATAGTAAAGATCTAATTACATTAAACAATATATGTATATATGCAATACCGTGCATTACGCGACCACTACGTGACGGCGATGATAATGTACTGACTACTGAGTACTGAGCCTCAGTGACTGAGTGAAGTGAATAGCATTCTAAACTCTTATATCAGCGATTTTCATATAACTACTAATTGGTAAGAAACATTTGAAATATTAAAATTTGAAACCTTAAAATTCATTTTTACCGGAAAAATGGTACCTAGTTTGTTTGAATTCTGAACAGTAAAATACTATATCAAAAAGGGGCCGGTCAACAAATGCTTACCTCCCCAAATGAGATTATTTTCGCAAATTTTATTAAAAATAATTTGCAAATATCTAAATAACGTTTCGTTAATGAAACTTCAATAGTTAGAGTAGACATAGTGATAGAGATTATACTTATAATACAACTCTATACATATAATAAAATTGTAACTAAGCCGAATCTGTACATTAAATATTTTTTGGAAAATCTTATTGAAATAGACATTATTATCGATACAAAGGCCGAATCTATAGTTTTTAGAATTTTTGTCTGTTTGTGTGTCTGCCTGTTACCCCATCACGGAAAAACCACTGAAGGGATTTTGATGAAATTTGTTATGGTGATAGCTGGTTAACCGGGTCAACAAATAGGATACCTTTTACCGCGGAAAAATATCTCATTTCTGAGAAAAATACAAAAACTACAATGTAAGAGTATACTAATATGTAAAACCTAAGAATTTGGTTTTTGGTCATCTGAACGCGGGCGAAGTCACGGGCAATGCTAATTGAAAGTATAAAGGTGTAAGTTATAAAAATATAATACATAGTTGTATTAATTAACTATGTAGTTGATTCGACCTTAATCATTATTTAAAAAAAAAACTACTAAAATTCTACTACTAAACAAAATAAAAGTTAATCGGTTGACAAACAGAGGAGAAAAAGGTACCGGAAGTGCTTTGTCTTTGCCTATTTATATATGGATGGATACATAATTTATGGTTATTGGTCAGGCATAAGAAATCCAATATGAAGCGGCATCGTGAAACGTACAATGGCTACGGACTAAAATTATAAAAACGCGCGGGTAATGGGATAACTTCTGGGAAGTTATTTAACACTAAAAACATTGTTGCTTATGAAGTTATGGCACGTTTAAACTCATGAACTATTTAACTATTGGAGATAAAATTAGTATTAGTTGTATTTCTATTAAGATAAATAATAACATAACATTGTGCTTTAAATAATGTTATCACGTCCTCTCTATCTGCTTGCGATAAATCCGTACGAACATAGAATGTGCTAGTTAGTCTACTTATTAATTTTAGCATTAACACCACCACTAACCCTTTTTTTTTAACGTTGGGAAATGCATTTACGCATGACGTGTGGGACTCACCGGTGTAATAAAGCCAGTACTACCCACTAAAACCCAACAAAACCTTCCCCCGTCTTAATGGGGCGTCGCAGGATCGCTTACGCATTCAACTACGACGACCACCACTAATCCTGACCTTCTGTATGGTAACGATCAGACTGCAAAGCGGAGGATTTAAGGAGTATTTTTTATCTCGGTATTTACTCAAGTAGTGAACTATAAAAAATAGTTCGGCCCAGTTGTCCTTCATACAAAAATGTCAATGATTAATACACAAAAACTATGAGTAGTAACATTAAAAATGTACATATTTAACAATTTAATGCGGTAAAATCTCTCATTTTAATGGGAAAATACAAAATTTAATTCGGGCGCAAATCGCTGATCTATGTTTATCACCTCCAGGTAAATTTCTAAGAAATTAATTGAATTTCTAAAAAATCTATTGTTAACTGACACGCCGACGTGTCCGTGGTCGTGGAGGGAATATCTATGCGTATAATATCTATAGGTACATAGTATAAAACAAATTCGCTGTCCTTTATCTGTTTCTCCACTTACTTCTTCTAAACCACGCAACGGATTTTGAAAGAATAGAAGAGCGATAAACGAGGAAGGTTTGTGGGTATATTTTCTACATATTCTGTACAAAATGCAACAATTTTGTACAAAATATTTAAAAATAACTCAACAGCGTTTTGTTAAAAAAAAAACTGTTTTCGTACGATAACACGGCTAACGCTGGCTAAACCTTTAGAGAAAAAAAAAACATACAGTCGAATTGAGAACCTCCTCCTTTTTGAAGTCGGTTGATAAAATAATAGGTTAAGTCGCTAGTTTGTATTTTTTTTTCAAAAACCTCTTGGTAATATTTATCTCAATTTTAAAGACTGTTCAGACGTAACTCTGACCACACGCTTATACGTATAAAAAAAATCATCAATGTAACAGATTGAAACTCTACCTACCTACCTATTTTTTTATCATTTGACTACAGCGTTCTCACTCTACTACATACGAATACTAATTCTAGCGTTCAAATGAGACACCTTAACTTTCAGAAATATAAGCTCCATTAAATAACTGTATTACGGACGTGACGAAATTATAATGAGTTAATTTTTAAAAGTACATAATAAAATTATTAGTCATTAGAAAATTCAAGATATTCTATACTAAACCGGGACCGTATATTCGATTCAATATAGTACCTAATTGTTATAATGAAAACACGCTACCCAGTACCTACCATAAACACTTCTCAGAATATCGCACACTTACTAGTAACTACAAAGTATTATAAACAAAACCTCTTTATTTAACATACTTAATCGTAAGAACGTATAAAACGTTACATATACATACCTTATAGGAAAATCTAACAAGTCCAGATCTCTACACTGATCTCTACTAATTAAATTCTTACTAAAATAAAATTTAACGCATAATGTCACACAGGCGATTCATGTTGCGGTTTAGTTATCCTAATATGTAGGTACCTAACCATATTAGCTACTATCAGTAGCTTCGCGCGCTTTTTTTTTTATTTATAGTATACATCCCATAACACAATAAAGTTTCAGGTATATAAAATCTTTTAAAAAAAATAAAACCGTTTTCAGGGCACTTAAAACTAAAAAGTAAGAAATATCTGAATGGTATTTTACATTTACAATAAACAGGGTATTGTTAAACGCCAGCCAAGGCAAAGCGCAGGAAATCAGGAAAGTATTTAGTAATATGAATAAATTACAATAAAACATTTTAATAATGATTCAAGTCCGTCTGTCTGTATGTCACAGCCATTTTACTCGAAAACAAAAAAAAATAATTATAAAAATATTAATTCAAAAAATCTCATACGTATAATATGTATCATATAAACCGCTAGACTGCTCTATAGTCAAATTACAAAAAAATAATAATATGGATGGTAATTAAACATGTAATTTAGGCGTGATTTTTTATGTCCACATAAACGTGTGGGTTTGAATTTAGATGTTTCTAAATATTATATTTTTTTGTTTTTTGCTCAAACCAATAGTTGCAGAGTAACATGCTTCTAAAAACGTAAGCAATGTACTACAGAGCACATTTAATAACTATTTTTATGAAGTCGGTCAAAAAGATACTAATTTATGGTAAGACTTTGACTTCTAGAAAATGATTTAGTTTTAGTGATTTAATTTGAAGAAATAAATAATGAAAACTTTTAGTAGTCATTTACTGCTCTTTATCTTTATAACATTACAATAATCAATAATAAATTTATAACTATAAAAAAAATTTATAACATGAAATAAAATTAAAAAAACGAAAGCAAATAAAATAATGGTTTATATATAAACTAATTATTATACTTACTTTAAGTAAATATAAGTATGTTTAGTATACAAGATAGCACCATGTCGAAGATTGACGAACATATATTCGGCGACCAGCGCAAAGACTGTCAGACTCTGAACTCAGATTTTTAGAGTAATTTATTGTATTATTGCTTAAATATAATTATAACCTATGCTTTTGTCCTCTACTTAGTCTCTGTTTAGGTCTACATTTTGTCTAGATGTAGTGTAAGTTACTTTATGGTCTAGAATCTAGACGTAATGTTAAGCTTTGAGTACATCATTGACATTGCATATTACATACACATTTTCTTTTTAAAGTCGTCTCTTTCGTACAGGGTATATCTATCTATTTATCTATCAAACTGTTCAGCCCTTTTTTAACGTCCCACTGCTGGGCACGGGCCTCCCATCAATACGAGGAGGATAAGGATATATGTATATTTTACGGTAAATTTTGTGAAACATGTACCTATGTAAACGATAGTTGAAGCCTATAATTATTTTAATTAATTTTCGAATGTCAAGTTACGTATGTAAAACATAAACGAACCAACAAACTGTGCGTGTTTATTTTAATATAATATGGAACCTATATAAATAGGTATTGTTTTGAGTGATATTTACGTAGATAAACAGCTTGCAAGCGCTTTAAGCCAGAATTACAAACACTGGCCCTTTTTTGTTATATATCAAATACCAATCATTCTTCATCATCAATATAAATAAATTTTAAGTTGGGCAAAGTCATAATTAACTCATTTGTAATAAACCACTGCAGTTAAATACCTTGAACTTAGCACAAAAGTATTTACATATTATTCATTTATGCTTTGTTTAATATTTTATTATCTGTGAATATTCGAGAGTTGACATATTTGCCATTACAACTTTCTGATACTTGAATGAGTGAGTGGACACGACGTTAAGTGTCGTGTGGCATGTTTAAAATTTGTGTTAAATAGTACGAATTAAACTATTTATTGTGCTTCGACTTAGTTATGTCAGAACACGTATTGCCGGCTGAAGAGCCGATTCGGTTCGTAGCCCCAGTAATTCAAGACAATCCTACAGGATGGGGCCCCTGCGAGATGCCGGATCAATTTAGGGACATGCCCTACCAACCTTTTAGTAAAGGCGATCGACTTGGCAAAATCAGTGATTGGACTGTAGTACAAGACAAGAAATATCAGAGTGAGTATCTAACACTGATAATTTATTCAAAAATGTAATCAAGACAAAACACTTTAAGAAACAATTTGAGGTTATTACACTATTTGAGGCTTACTTGAAAATTATATTAAAAGCAACTAGTTTTATCCACAAATTTATTGAAATCATACATTTTAGATAAGTACGCTTCGCAATTTGGCGCTGGATCGTCATATGCTTACTTCCATGATGAGGACGAAAGTACGTTCCATCTGGTGGACTCGACTCGCGAACAGAAACCCCCGTACCAGCGCGGTCGTGCTCGAGGTCAACGTGGCCGTGGTGCTAGAGGCGCCCGTACTCCTGGTGGCATGACTACTTTGAGCAAGGTATTAAATAGAAATGTATTTTCAAAAAAAAACTTGCCGACTGATGGACTACTTTGTATTTATTTCTTTTTTTATTGTAACTACATTTTCTATCAAACTTGTAGTTTCAAAGATACTCTTTATATGATAGCTATTCTACATTCTACAGGCCAGACCTCTTACATATGAGAGATCACTTCTCTTTTGATAATTGTGATGATTATTTTTTTTTCCATTTTTGTTTTATATACTTTTGTGATGCTTAATAAATATAGAGAAGATAGATGATTAATAATTTATATCCTTCTGAAAGCATAAAAACCTGAAAATGTAGTGAATTTTGTATAAAACTATAATATAAATTATATATGTAATACAATGTATAAATTTTTAATATTATTTACAGCAACGTGAACGTAAACTTGGCAAGAGGTGGGGACAGAGAGGTGCTCCTATGAAGATCCGTGATGCATCAGTAACCGTCAGGCCTACTTGGGTCACAATAGAAGATATGGACTTCCCACGTTTAGCTAAGTTGTCCTTACCTGGCATTAAAGAAGGTATTGTTATTATTAATAATATTTTATAAGCTTACTTACCTTTTCTTGAAAGAATAATTCAATTCGATTTTCTTGTTAATGGAGTTGCATTATCATAATGTAGTATTAAATAAAATACCTATATATATAGTATTAAAGGAAATACCATCAGCCATTATTATTCGCTTACTGTCCATTCATATCATTAAAAAAAAGTTTAAAAAAAGTATATATTATTCAAACATGTTACAATGGCTTCTAAGTGTGCCAGTTGAGCACAGATTACTTCACCGATATTATGTAGAATGGAGAAGACACTAAGGAGATTGGATGGTTGAAAAATATTTAATAAATATCAATGCCATATGGTTCTAGAGTTAACTTATATTGTATAATCTGTTTCTTACTTTGGTAAATTTGTTGTTTTTTTTTATCTAAGTCACTTTAATTAGTAGCATACAGCACTCTTACTAGCATTAAATATAATCATACTAGCAGCTTACAATCGCCAAAACAAAAACAAACTTATCCGATGGGAACCGTACATTTTTCCAGGATAAAAAGTAGCCTATGTGTTATTCCAGACTACATTCTATCTCTGCCAAATTTTATCCAGATCTGTTTAGCCATTCTGGCGTGAAAGAGAAACAAACATCTAAACTCACAAGCTTTAAATTATTATATTTATATACTGATTATTATTAGTTTAATACTCTTGCTCATTGTAGAAAACTTATTGTATAATAACGTCTTGTATTATTAATTTTCTAGGTGAGGATATTGTATGTTGTGGTACATTGGAGTACTATGACAAAGCTTATGATCGTGTCAATGTGAAACATGAGAAGCCACTTCAGCGTATTGACCGCATTTTCCATACGGTAAATTTTTAATCAAAAATATTTAACTGAACTACATTTAAAATTTTTAATAGTAAATTAATATCCTTAATATCAACAATTTTCTCATCAACACTGCAACACAACTCAGTCACTTTTGGTACATTAATGTAAAAATGTTTTAATTCTTTTTTATTTCTAAATAGGTGACAACCACCGACGATCCTGTCATCCGTCGCCTGAGTAAGACAACTGGCACAGTGTATGCCACAGATGCTATCTTGGCAACCATCATGTGTTGCACTCGCTCCAATTATTCTTGGGATATTGTTATTGAGAAGATTGGTGAGTGTTGTGAAATAATAACTCTGGTAAACGCCATGTATACTCACATTTACACTACACAGTTCAGATAGGCAGTTATACTCATTGGCAAGAACATATCTGTTTTCACATTTTTTCTGGGTATCTGCAGCCTAGTTCAGCTGCAGAACCTATGTTTCAAATATATGTACCAAATTAGTTTTATTAACCCTTTTAGGGGATAAAGGTACAAAAATAATTGCTTTTTCATTTATTTAATTTCATTTATATCTTAAGTTTCAAGATGCACTGAAATTAAATCTGGCAGTCAATTAGTTTTATGCAGTAGATATGTGCAAAATGTTTTGAACAAACACAATTTTATATTAATTACTATCAAAATAATATCAGAATTAATAAGCAAAATGTTTTTTTTAAATCATTGAGTATATTTTTTTTGTAACAACTAATATTTTTTTTATAATTTTTATAATTATATTTAAAAAATATGTAGTAACTCCAGATGTAAGATTTTACCACTAAGACTAAAGACACTTAATAAAATAACTTCACTAAAAGAGCATTCTCGTTTATAAATATATGAAACAGAAAAATTACCATTGGAACAAATTGCAAAGATCAACAAATACTTTGCAATATTTCAATACTTCAATTCAAATAAAACTATCTTTTACACGGGAGAATCTCTTGTGACCATGATTGCTGTAAAGCATTCCAAACGTCGGGAACCAAAAATCAAAATAAATCCGCGAAAAAATCCGAAAAAGTTGTTTTATTTAAAATTTCAAATATTTGCATAAATCTAAGAATGTAATACTTCAATTCAATTATACCTAATATTTCAGGCGATAAGTTGTTTTTGGACAAGCGCGATAATACAGAATTTGACTTGCTAACTGTGAACGAGACTTCAGTGGAACCGCCCGCAGATGATGGCAACTCCATCAACTCTCCTCGCAACTTGGCTCTGGAAGCCACATTCATCAATCATAATTTCAGCCAGCAGGTACATTTGAAAATCTATGCCTACGTCGTCAATTTAAACTTGTTTGTTAATAAATGAGCCTTTTTATATCCCACTGCTGGGCATAGTCATTCTTTGCAATATGAGGGGGCCATCGTAATTTGTATATGGAAATATTAGTATTGCAAAGTCTGGAGCTTAAACTTGCTTGATTTTCCAAGCGAGCACGTTTTCACTAAACTACCATTGCATTATTGTATTTGTTTGTCTTTATTTAACAACCAAGGGACAATATTTTTTTTTATAATAGTGAGTAATCATTTTAAGTAATTTTTTTGGTAATTACTTCATTCACCATTTTCTTTTTATTTTATAACTGTTGTACAGAACATTTGGTTTCTAATTGAAACATGATGTAATTTATATCCAATAATAAGGTGCTGAAATCTGGTCCTACCGAGCCCAAGTTTAAGTTCCCAGAAGCTAACCCCTTCGTCTCTGAAGAAGAAGACGGAGAAGTGGCTTCTGTCGGTTATCGATACCGCAAGTGGAACCTTAATAACGGTGTTGTAAGTGTTTAATTATTTTGAAATTGCTAGTTTGAACTATACTGCATCAGATACCTATTTAGATGTTACAAAAGAAATAGGTGAATTGCTTCTTTTTTCTCACAAATTCAGCATGATTAATGTATCAAAGTTACTTGTGATATATAGAGCATAGAAGTCAAGAAATCTTTAAATGACGGACATTTTGTATAAGTTAATAAATTATGATATTTATCTTATATGATAGTCCATAGTCTAACACTTCACACTTAATTTTCACAAATATTTAAATGTCCTTGTTAGCTTTTACATTTATACCACATTAATGAGATTTTAAAGAATATTTTTAGCAAAATTTTCTTTTACTAAAATCAATATATGTATACAGGTGCTAGTAGCTCGATGCGAGCACGACGCAGTGATGCAGGGTCCGCAGAACGAGACCCAGTTCCTCTCCATCAAGGCTCTCAACGAGTGGGACTCGAAGGTCGCCAACGGTGTCGAGTGGCGTCAGAAGCTGGACACGCAGCGCGGCGCGGTTCTCGCCAATGAACTGCGTAACAACTCATGCAAGCTCGCCAAGTGGACTGTGCAGGTGGGTTCACTTCGCTTGGACTGTTGAGATGTTATGTGACACTAGATTTTGAGATACTATTGCTCTTTGTGTTTCTGCTGTGTTAAATAAGTATTGCTTATTAGAAATCTAAAAATGGCTACTTTATTGTGTATCAATATGTTATTTTTAGAAATCACTTTTTGTTTTTTTTTTAATTTACTAAATTTCTTATAGGAAGAAAGCTGAAAAGCTATTATATGATATATAAACAACAACTACACATTCTACTTATTTTACTAGTTACTTTAGTAATCCATGTAATAGAGAAGCATTAACATAGCCTTGGATGTGACAGAAATGAGGGCTACCGCGCTTAAATTCGCCGCGAGAGGCGCTAGTGTAGAGTGAGGTCTCTGGATATGTCAAATGACACTAAATGATTACTGTTTGCGAGCTTTCCAATGCGGATTTTCACTAATATTGTAAACATTCCTGATTAATTATGGCAGACACGCTAATAGCGGTAGCTCAACAAATGTTATTCCTTTAATAGAAGAGCTGAGAAAAAGTCAATATTTTATTTATTTTGTTATTATATATTAATTATTATTTAATATAAAATCATAATAAATTGGTGCCGCGCTAACAATATTATTATTATACTAGCATAAAAAACAATTTTTTTTTTATCTTTTATCAATTCTGATATATGAGCTATATATTATTGTAAAGTTTCATTAAAATCCATTCAGATTTTTTGCATGAAAGAGTAACAAACATCCGTCCTCACAAACTTTCACATTTATAATATTAGTAGGATTAAATTTATGGCCATGCCGCATTAACAAATACTTTTTAGAAGACCTTACTCGCCAGTAGCGCCAACTGGTGCCACCAGAAACGATAGCATACCGTCAAAATCAATGGTGATCGCCTACTCTACGAATTTGTATATTAGAACTACAAATTATCATAACGCACAAGTATATCTGTGACTATATTCACCCACCAGGCCCTCCTCGCGGGCTCCGACCAGATCAAGTTCGGGTACGTGTCGCGCGCGCAGGTGCGGGACAACTCGCGCCACGTCATCCTCGGCACGCAGCAGTTCAAGCCGCACGAGTTCGCCGCACAAATCAACCTGTCCATGGACAACGCGTGGGGCATACTCAGGTGTATCATCGACATCTGTATGAAGCAGAAGGATGGTTTGTGGATATTTATTTTCATATTAATACTTTCTTTGATTTATCCGAATTGATATTTTAAATTCCATAATGATTTTAAACATTGTATTTTTTGAAATCGTAGTGTGTTTTTGTGGGTAGGTTTTAAAAAATATTCTAAGTGAAATGAAATAATGCGCTCGTAAATCAAATTTGCGTAATGTTACTGGTTATTGAAATAGGTAACATCAATCAGATGATGAGTTTGTAGTGAAGTATATTCACAGATGGCGCTTTTACTTTTTTGAATTGTATGTATATCACGGTTGAAAAAAGGTAAAATCACAGTTTTTTTTAATTCGAATGCAGGATGAATCTTACAATATTTACCATATGTTAGTTTACATATATTTATAAAATAAAACAGTTTAAGTATTTGCGAATCAACGACATCTATTGTCTATTTAAACAAACAAAAATAGCCCGAATTAGCACTATCCAATTTCTTTGTATGGGATGAGGCATCTGTACTAGTATAATATTATATGATCTGGTGTTTATATATATATATATATATATATATATATATATATATATATATATATATATGTATATATATATATATATATATATATATATATATATATATATATCAATAACAATAAATCCCAATTACAGGTAAGTACTTGATCATGAAGGACCCCAACAAGCCTCTGATCCGTCTCTACGACATTCCGGATAATACGTTCGAGTCGGACGGCTCTGAGGAGAGCGGCGACGAGCCCGCCGACACGCCCTTCGCGCCACTATACTCTTATGGCAACCCTAAAAGGATTTAGCATTTTATACTTATTATTATAGCTTTATTTTTCCACATAACAATTTTCTAATATACATCCAATTATAATTATTTTCTTCCCATTTCTTTGTTATGTGCACCCCCCCCCCCCCCCTTCCCAACAGGGTTAAAAGCCTCCTCCATTCTTTTCCATCTTTCCCTGTGTTTGGCCTTATGCACCCAGTTTTTCCCTGCTGTTTATTATATCACCAGCCCATCTTTTCTTCTGTCTTCCCACTTTTCTTTTGCCTTTTGCACTTTATACTATACCAGTCTTATTTTACATATACAGTTCTTATTAGCCTGGAATTAAACAATCAGCAATGTATCTTATATTTTTATTTAGTAAAATACAATGTTTTGGTCACATTTTTTGTTTTTTTTTTATATATCCATTTGGAGTGAAAAAGTTTTATATAAAAATAGTATATAAAAATTAATAATTTAACATTTTACATAGTTTAATATCTTTAACATTTTATATATTTAAAATAAATTAAATGGCTTATACATATGTGTACATTAATAATTATATTATTTTCAAAATGACATGATAAAAAAGCACAGCCAAATTGAGTACTTTCTCCTCTTTGAAGTCAGTCCCTGTATATTAATAATTATAAATATAAAGCATTTAGGCTATATGATTTAAACATTATACATTATAATATGTACAAGTAATTAAGGATTACATACATATTTTAAGTAAAAATATAATACATTAATGAGTTAATTTTTTTTTTTACAATTAAACCAATGTCACAAAAAACGATAATTTTTTTTATAATGGCACTTCAGAAAATCTGTATTAGTACATGTAGTAGACATCTCTCGTTCAAAGGTTCCAATTTTCTATGGAAGCTGGCATTAGCTACCGCCGCCATTTTAATTTTTTTTTACATATCACGGTTTTTGTTTGTTGAAGAGTTTTATATTTTTAAACGTAGGTATATAAGATTTATGATGCACTGCAAGTTTTAGAAAATATAAAATGGCGGCGATTGATGAACACAAAAACATTCTATCATGGCGGTGGCTTATTATTATTGTGATTATTCGTAAAATTCAATTGAATTATTCTGATATTTATGAAACAGATTCCTTCAAAACAAAACAAGTTACATATAGTAAGTAAATTAGAACAAAGTATAAAAGTATATCATTATCAGCATTTTAAGTAATGTTACAATTTCGAGGTATTTATAAATATTAGTATTACAAAAGTCAAAACGACAATGGATACAACACAACTGGAAGTATCATTCTTAGTTATACGGATATACTTTAGTATTGACTAATATACAGTTTTTTTAGTTTAAATTCAGACTTGTTTTTGTATTTGAATGTTAACACTTAAGTGGATACTTAAAATTATTAACAATATTACATAATGTTTTATGAAAAATATAATTTACAATATTATATTATAGTATAGAAATTATTTTTTTTCTAAATATAATTAATATGTAATAAATACTAGGTTTAAAAATTATCTAATTTTTTTTAAGAAAAACCATGTAATACTTTTAAATACGTACAATTAATGATATGTTTAAGTAATTTTTATGCTATACATAAAAGCACGGTAATATTATATGTAACATCACCATGATAAAAGAGTAGAGATTACTTATAAATATTGTATATATCTTGGCAAGATGGTAGAAAATGTTATCTACAAGATAAGATATATTTTTAAGTGACAAAGTGCCCGCTTTAGATATTTAATATTCTCAGACATGAGGTATATAATGAATTCACATTACATTAATTAATAGAACAAAGAAAAAATTACTCATTTACGTCATTAAGTTTTTCGATTTCCAATGTTTCTTTTACATGTTGCATATCCTGAACCTCCTCTAAGGTTTTACCCTTAGTTTCTGGCACACAGAAATATATGAAAACTATACCCATATAAGCTATACTGGCAAATGACCAGAACACTGTGTACAGACCAAAATTATTTTTTACATTGAGATAAGTTTTTGTTATAACGAAATTTAATATACAAGCCATCATCGTGGCGGTGCTTGAGGCAGTCGTTTTGACGTTTATAGGAAACAGTTCAGCCTGTAATATATATGGTATGTTACCAAGCCCCATAGCGTATAATATGTTGAATCCTAATACTCCCGCAATCGGTAGAACCCAAATACTTGACAAAACAGATGCACTTACATGTTGATAATCTTGTAAATAAAAATATATACCTATTGTAGTTAAGGATAGGGCAACACCGGTGCAGGAAGTTAGTATTAGAATTCTTCTACCAAAGTATCTAGCCAAGAATGTTGCTCCAATACCTGAAAGAAATATCGTATTAAAATTAATAGGAAAATATTGTTTTTTTAATTGGCTTACGTTAAACAATATACCTATGTTACAAATTATTGTAAAATGACATCTTGTCTAAGCTCCTTGACAGAATTAAATAATCTGTAGAAGGTAACCATCCCTAAAGTCGTATGTTTAACGAACGTTTTACTGATAATTTAGCCTGATCATTTGACTTCAAGGTTACTGCGAAAAATACTGACGAAGTATGCATCGTTGTTCGTTCGTCTGTTTTTAAAACTTAACAAAAACAGTAACAATACATTAAAAAGTAAAAAATAACTAAACGGGTGTTTTTTTACATATAGATACTTACCTAATTAGATAAAGTCGGTGTTAGCCGATACAAACCAAACCGAAGCTATTTCGATATGTACATATACATTATACATACATCACAAAATATGTAACGTATTTATAATATTTTGACTATAATAATTAAAGGTTTTGTTATATTTACCTATTAGATATTCATATTTTAAAGCAATGTTGGCAATATCTGTACAAATATTGTACTTAAATGTGAAAGTTTGTATGTATGGATATTTGTTACTCTTTCACGCCAGAACGGCTGAACGGATCTAGATGAAATTTAATATAGAGATATATTATAATCTAGAATAACACATAGGCTACTTTTCATCCCGGAAAAATATACGGTTCCTGAGAGATAGATTTGTTTTTCGAGGCGAAGCCGAGCGAAGCGAGGGTGAGCCGCTAGTAATAAAATATGTCGAGTCAATAAAATATATCGTGTCGTTACGTTTGTACAGATACTAAGATAAGTCATTGCGTATTATAAATTTATTTATTTTAGACTTTAGAGTTCTTGACGAACAAGATAATGCCATAATTAGTTGATTTTCTATTATTGTCAATGGATTACTGTGATTTAGGAAAATATCTTCGTAAAATTTTAAAATTGTTTATAGAGTATAATATTTGTTCAATCACAGTAGTGACACTGAACGATCAATGTAAATGCTAGTCGTTAAATTAACGAGCTCATATAACTTCCTATTTGACCTTAACCTTCTAATTATCTAATGTAATATAAATAAACGATTTTTTATTTGTTTGTTTGTCTTTTACGGGTACATAAACCATTTATTCCTAGAGTTCTCGATGCAAAACAATAATAAAAAATATATGTTTTATTAAAAGTTTAAAAATAACTGTTCAAAAAAATTATTTAAGTGTAAATAAATTGTATCTATTGCCTATAAGTATCTGAAACGTTATCTAGTAAAATATAGCTCATGACATCACTCCTAACGAATTCCCTTGTATGTATAATAAGGCACTCTACACGAACGATCTTGGTATTGAAAGGGGCATTTTATAAGTTTCTAATAGGCGCGGATTCAGCACTAAAGTTTGGATTCTATTATATTTATAATAAGAAAACTTTTTTTGTAGCAGAAGAAGAGTATCTTTATACTTTAAACTTAAAAAAAAGACTTCAAGCTAAACAGCTGGTGGTCACTGATGTTTGGTGAACGCGTACTTTCTGTAGCAGCGTCAGTCCGTTATTTTATAACTGCAACTCGTACTACGTCATTTCTATACAATTTAATTTGCAATAGTTGAAGAATAGAAATCTAAAATAATATATGCGAATTTCATATTTTAATTCCAGCAGTGGTAGCCCAGTGGTAACGCGCTCGCTTGGGAAACCGAGTGAAGCGGGTTCAAATCTCGGGTCTTGCACCTCTTAATTTTCATGTGCGAATCATTTCCAACATGATTGCGACTTTTCATAACGGTGAAGGAAAACATCGTGAAGAAAACCTGCATGTTTGAGAGAACTAGCAAGTTTTCAAAAGATATGTGAAGTCTGCCAACCAGCACTTAGCCCCGCACTGATCCCCCTCATATTGAAACGACGCCCGTGCCCAGCAGTGGGACGTTAAAAAGACCTGAATTCGAAGAATACATACTTACATAACAATTAATTGAGTCATTTCAATACATTTTTAAAATTTCTACCCTTGAACGATTCTAGAATGGCATCTTTTGGAAAGGTCCAAATAACTATTTTTGTCATTTTAAACACGCTCTCTAGCGGTAGCAGTACCGGATTCAACCTTAACGTCGCCCCTGGGTATAGTAAAAAATGCCGCCCTATTATCGAAATTTTGCATAAATTGGGTAAAATTTTGATAAAGTTAATTATTTTTAATTATTAGTTTTTGAAAAATGCAAAAATTTTGGAAAACAAAGAAAGCGTTTTCGATAACGCGAAGAGAACTTTTTCCCACCCTCCGAATTTTGCTGCCCCTAAAAATTTGCCGCCCTGGCCCCTGGCACTAGCCCCGAGTGCCCCCAGTGTAAATCCGGCGCTGCGTGGTAGTTACAACTTATACGTATTAAGCTCGAAGCTATACTAGCTATTAATATAATACTTATCAATAATTCTGAATCACAGAGAAAGCTAATGCTTCCTCTGTGATTCAGAAGCTAGTATTTATGTACGTGTGCAGATCCGGAGGTCCTTTTTTACCCCACTACAAAGAAAGGGTTATGTTTTTCGCGCCTATCTTTGTATGTTTGTAATATTCTTTATTCCCTCATATCTTCACACTCCATGATCATCATCACTCCATTCACTATCCATGTGGCAGTAAAGAAAAGCCTTGTAATACAGACACGCCACGAAAAGTTTTTTAAATATTTGCCGATATGTGTTGATATAATACATACCTGCTCCCAATTGGACGAACCCATAGACGATACTGACCATGGGACCAGATATCTTCGCTGTATGGCGAAATATCATCTCCACGTACGATTGTATGGCGAGACTGCCCGTCATGTATTGCAGGATCTTAAGACCTGAAATATATGGAAAAAATATTCAAAGATGAAAAGAAAACAAGTAAATACATCGTACTAACAGATTAAAAATATTATAACGTAATAAATAAACTGTAATAAAATCGTACTTATAATCTATACCTACTATTTATTTTTTGACGTTGGGAAATGCATTTACGCATACCACCTACATACATGCAGGTAGTTAGTTATGTGGGACTCACCGGCTAGAAAAGCCAGTACCTAGTACTAAAACCCAACAGAACCTTCCCCGCCTTAATGGGAGGTACAGGACCTCTTATGCACTCAATCACCAGGCCCTGTCGCAGGCCAGCCGCAGTAGATCACAACAACCATGGGGTTACTCCAACGGTCTACTCAAGTATCATAAAAGTACCAGGAGCAATCGCTCATCGCTTCGATCAAAAATACTACTAGATATCGGGTCGGCGTAAGAAATCCGTCTCGGTAAATATCAGCTCACTTGCAAAGTGAGCGTATATTTCGATTAGTTCT
The DNA here is from genome assembly GCA_951806755.1 of Brenthis hecate. Lineage (NCBI taxonomy): Eukaryota > Metazoa > Arthropoda > Insecta > Lepidoptera > Nymphalidae > Brenthis > Brenthis hecate. Next base: position 2,389,314 of record OX638275.1, on the reverse strand, counting down.
ATTGAAACACTGTCAACGTAAACACGTTCACAATGCCGCAATATATATTTAAAAGTTGCAAAAATAATGCGCAAAGAAGAAGTTTTTCAGTCAGAGTGTCTTATTTTCGGTAAATAATTTTAAAATTTTAAGATTTAACCTAAGAAATAATATAAAAATGAAATTTTAAACAATTTTAAATCCGCTAAGAACGTTGGCTTAAATCGGCCAATATACGCGCCAATACAAAGAAGCAAACAGAAACAAAACATAACGATTTAGCTCACAAAGCAACAACCGAAAAAAGTGCTTATGTTTTTGATATAAGCTTGATTTTACAATAAAGATTATAAAACTTACGAAATTATCGTAAGTGTATAATGATCATTCAAAGATTTGTGACTTTATTACAAGGTGCTATGGTGTTGATTCGCTTGAAAATAAAACGATTATAAGACTTTGTCTTAGTTCGTTAGTATACAAATGAAGCTGTATAAGTGCATATTCGCGCGGACAGAATTTAGCTTTGATTTTGTATGTGACACGTTATCTAGTAGTATTGTTGATCGAAGGGCCACCAGTATATGCCGCCTAGCGTTTCACGCCCGGCTGGATTGCCGGATGAATACATTACCTACGCGATATACTATCCAACCGTAAATCAATTTTCATGATTCTACTTAAGAGTGTACTTATTTTGAGGGAAAAAATCGCTATAATTTTATTTTATACTAAGGATATAATTTAAAGAGTATTTACTCGTAGTACAGTTAAATTTGACTTCGACACTAACCTGTTACAATGTAAATAGCGTTCCAGTATTTCCTATTAGTGAATAACTCCTTCATACTAGACTCGTTTTCCATGTTCGCTTGCACGTGGATACGCATTGTGTGGATTTGTTCGTCTGCCCACTGGAATAGTTCTCTATTATGATAAATAAATATTACAAACTATTTTTAGATAGATACGAGAACATTGATAATGATAAATGGTACCTAAATAATCCCACGGGAACCGTACATTCTTCCGCAATAAGCCTATGTGCTATTACAGACTACAATCTATCTCTGTGCCAAATTTTATCTAGATCCGTTCAGTCGTTCTGACGTGATTGAGTAACAAACATCAATCCATCCAAACATCTAAACTTTCACATTTACGAGTGAGAATAATGCATATTATTATAGATTCCAATTTTAAATTTCGTTCAAATTCATTGATCCGTTGTAGTGGGGAAGAAAGAAACATAAACCAAAGTATTTAAAACAAAATGTAAATGTTTTTTAAAAGAAGGAAAAAATTTTTGATAAGACCCAAGAGACGCATCCTAAAATATGTAAAGGCTGCCATTAATTTTTGTTAAAAACTAAAATTAAACCTAGTATACCCACATAATACAGTAGAATTTTGCACATACCGCTTCATCTTTAGTGTTTTTGATGAACATAAAATCCTTCTTCGCTGCAGGTACCTTCCCTCGGGTTAGGTGGAAGTATGGCGACTCCGGCACCCACAAACACATTAAAGCGTAACAGATAGACAGCGACAAAACTATACTATTTAACACTTTATATGACACGAACGGTCCTATACTGTACATGGCCAGGCTGCCCAAATTCATCATCACTTGGACCAGCATGCCTAAAGCTCCGCGGATCTCCTTATCAGCTATCTCAGTTAAATATATCATCGTCACCTATAAAGAAATCAAGATCATAATGTTCAAAGGTCAAGATATAATGGTAAATTCACGGCAAATGAAAAAAAAATACATCGAGAAAATAAAAACGATTCAATTTTGATTCAGAAAAGAAATTGTCGCAAAGGTTCTTTTATCAATTGTTCTCAGTAATTTACTTTTTAAATAGTAGTGGTGTAATAAAAAAATGTTACTGAAGATCGCATTTTCAACCTTAAGGACTATATCAAGACACGCGGTAGCGTGTCCAGCCAAGTTCGAGCGAAAGGAACTTACGACGCAGCACCGTGTAATATAATGTATATTTACACGAATCATTTGGAGCCACTTTTCACCTCGTAATAACTCAAAATCTATTTAACATAAAGTCATGAAATTTAGTACATTTATTAAGTCACCTTAGATTAACTAGAATTCCAAATTTCATAAATACAATTCAAACGGTTATTAAGATATTAACGTCTAAAAATCAGCATTTTTATCACGACTGACTGACATAATATAGTAGTAAAACTCACTTCCAGATGACCTAAAAGTTGAAATTTGGTGTCCAGATGGGTAATCGTGTGCATGCAAAGAGAAAAATCCGAAAATAGTAAATTTTTTAAATTAAATTTTTTTTTATGCAGACCTAGCGCCTTCCAAAACATAATAGCAATAGTAAATAAAACTATCTTTTCGGATTATTTCGCGGATTTATTTTGATTTTTGGTTCCCGACGTTTCGAATGCTTTACAGCATCCATGGTCACGGGAGAGACAATCCGAAAATAATCCGAAAAGATAGTTTTATTTAATAATGTCAAACATTCGCGTAAATCTAAGAAAATATTATAATAGCAATAGCTTAACACCTAGTGCCCTTTGAAATATAATAGCAATAGCAATCAACCATTCACATCATCCCTTTGAAATATAATAGTAATAGCAAAAACTTTTTCTTTCTCAGAAGCAAAGGTTCCATGATGATTAGACAACATTTTCCTATTCCGCCTTATCCACTAACGAATAGTCGCAAAATAATGAAGAAAAAAAAAAGATTGAATTTACATGTTACTTTGAAATTATGAATAATAATAGTTTCTTTACAAAAACGTCATGATATCCCATCAAAAACATAAATGTGAAAATGAGAGTCAAATTCAATATTAAGAATAAGCGTGGTTGTCAACTTCATCGACAAAAGAAATGAAATCTAAATGGGTGCCAAGTTCTGTAGATAATCCTGATTTGCGAAGACAGGCGAAGAAGATTTGCGAAAAAGAACTGCAAAAGACAGGCAAAATCTCAAAAACAGACTCCTCTCTTCTCGCTCCTCTCCTCTCCCTTTTATTTTCCTGCAGTAAAAGATATCTTAAATATCCTAACCCGAGTAATAAGTTATCAGTACACAAAATTTAGTTAAAATCGGTTCAGTCCTTTTTTCGTGAAACGCGCACACCCAAACAGAGAAATAGACAAACAGACAACATTTTTCATAATCAATATTTTGGGGTCTATACTATAAAATACGTTACAGTCATTGTTTTGAAAAAATATTTCACGTATAAATTTCGCTGAGTTACTGTTCTATTATATGTATAATATTAGTTATTAGTTTGAATACATATTCATTTATTCACAAAGAATCACTTCGGTTCAAAAATAAAATCATACTCCAAAACATTTATTTACCGTCATTAACGCGCTCACGCACTCTCCTCGCGAAAACTCAGCGTCACAAAGGTGCAACTTCTGAATAACCCATCAGTGATATGAACCTCCAATATTTTTTAAATGTAGTCCGAAGTCATATCTCTAGGGGTTTTTTTTTATTTTTTCGATATCTTATTTCATTTCGGGATATAATTTTTTTCTGACCGAAACCGAGGGGAAAGCGACCGCATTATTAAAAAATTTTCAATTAAAAAAAACCTTTGAGTGTTTTCAATTTTTTTTTTTTGCATTTTGTAACCCTCATTCAAACGCATCTTTTAAACAACATCCCAATCAACCACGTAGTCCCAAAATCCACGACACCAGGGCGATGTCGCACTTTCGCTGAAAATCGGGCCTATACTAAAGCGACAAAAAAAAACATTTTCAATGTTAAAATTCAGGATTATCTACAGAACTTGGCACCCATTTAGATCTCATTTCTTTTTTCGGTAAAGTTGACAACCACGCTTATTCTTAATATTGAACTTGGCTTTCATTTTCACATTTATGTTTTTGATGGGATTATTTTATACTCACTACAGCAGTGACTCCATTTGATATGCCCATTAGCAATCTGGCGAAGCACATAACCAAAGGTGATTTTGTGAACAATATTATTAACTAAAATCAAAATACACTTTTTAGTGAGTCTGCAGAAATTTACCTGATAAATATAATTAAAATTATTAATTAATTTAATAAGTGGTACCTATAAAATTAAAAAAAACGATCATTTACATCTTAATTGTACATGGTAAAAATATATTATTTAATATTTTATTAAAAAAATGAAAATAATTTTATTTTATGGTCTAATAAATGTAATAAAAAAATTAAGATTTTTAAAATGGTTAAATATTAATTGCTAATTGCTATGAAAAACGTACCGCGCCCAAAAGTCCCGGTATAGAAGCACTCAGGATAGTGCGTCGTCTTCCAGCTCTCTCGCTTAATACTTTTCCTAAGTAACATCCTGGTAATGCGCCAAGTGCAGCCAGCGATACCACCCAAGACGTTTGTTCCTATATTAAAAAACTGAACTGACTTCAAAATCACTTAAAAGTATTTCTGTCTTTAGAGATGAGTAATTTTTGATATGAAACATCTATAGCTTCGCGCCCGGCTGGATTGCCGGGCACTACTGAGCCCATTGTCCTGGGCTAAACTAGTATATCCTGACACAATTTGGATGAACCGGTTTGGCCTAGGAGAAAACAGTTTGGCCTGAAATCTAGTTTGGCAGGTAACATATACATTATACACGCTTTGTATTTTTAAATAAAGATTTTCTCTATTACAAAAATCTGAATATTTTGTTTTTAATTATTTCATATTTACTGCCCTTAAAAACTGTTCTGCCATGCATATTTTCTATAGAAAATAGTTTCGATGCAAATATGTTGGGCGTCCCACGACCATTACCATACAGATAATAATATAGATATTAAGGATCTATGGCCTTCGCACATGATGAAGACTATTTAACGCGGGACAAAACGCGCTCAAGCAATATGCATTTTTAAAATTTATCAGTGCAGAATATGCGCAGACGATTTACCTACATGATATGCACTTCGTAAAACATTGTGTGCATAGGCCTTATTTGAGATAACTTGTATGATATCTAGGATATTTAAAAAAATAAAATTAATATGAAAATCAATTCATAATAGGCGAACATACCGTGTAGGTATGTTACATGAACATATTTCTATGTAGACACTGAAATGCTAAATAAAAAATAAATGCTGTGTAGTGTTCTTCTCTTTGAAGTCGGTCAAAAACTCTACATGAACTCGAAACTCATTCATGTCAGGTCATGCTATCTATCATTCTATCATTGTCAATTAGAGGTTGTAATTTTCTTGAACAAACAAGAAATGAACAAACGTTTGCTAGTAACCTGTTTATTGAACAGCGATAAGAAAAGCTGCGTCGTAGCTGTATTTAATTAAAAAAATATTTACTAAGGACGACTATTTAAGATGAATCATATACGGAATATGCATATTTATATATTGTACACAAACACATACTCATATATGTACAGTCGACTCTCGATAATTTGACGCTCGTTATTTTGAATCTATCGAGTCACAAATCTTCAAAATAACAAGAATTTGAGTATTTTCCCCTTGTATATACATATTTTTTTCGAATATTTATCGACTGGACAGTATCCCTATAATTTTCTTATTTAAAACTTTAATGGTTTACATGTATGTAATATGTAGGTATAGATATAATATAATAGAAATTTTAAATTAATTGAAATTTTATTTTATTTTAATTGTAAATTGAGCCGAATCTGTAAGTTGATTTTTTTTTGAAAATCATAATGTAGCAGCCGTTATTATCGATACAAAGGTCAAATAAACAGATTTAGATTTTTTGTCTGTCTGACTGATAAAATTTGGTATGGTGATAGCTCATTACCCGGGTAATATAGAATGTTTTTTACTAAGATTATTTCGCAATCTATTAGAAAAAAATACAAATACTTTAAAACTAGTTCTAGTAAGTTGCATAAGTTTTATAATTTTTATTGTAAAATCAACCTTATATCAAAAACCTCAAAGCACTTTTTCCCGTTGTTGCTTTGTGAGCTAAATCGTTATGTTTTGTTTCTGTTTGCTTCTTAGAATTTGCGCGTGTATTGGCCGACCTGGGCCAACGTGTTCAGCGGATTTAAAATTGTTCAAAATTTCAGTTCTTTTCAGTTCATTTCAAGTCTACTTCGCGAAATCACTATTTATATTTAAAATATATTTTAATAATTACTAAATTGTTATATTGCATTAATTTTAAAAATCTATTCACTAACATTATTTTTTTGTCTAAGATAAAAAATAACCGATACTTGAAACTTGCCAGTCTAATGCAAAAAGTAGTTCTGATTAAGTTTATTTTATAATACATTCAAACTATCACTAACCTATTATTTTTTTTGGCTACGCCGCAGTTGCGGGTACAACCTACAAGCAAAAAGGAAAAGGCGTCGAATTATATCGTACAATTACTGGACTACGTATCAATTACCGGAACACGTTAGTTAGGAATGATAAATCCCCCATTATAATTTATAATGCTACTAGCGACTCACCCTCGCTCCGCTCGGGTTCGTCCCTGGGGTGGGGTCTGGCAGGACCACCCTTATCCTTATCACTTAGGGGTATGGAAATTAGATAGTAGCCGATTCTCAGACCTACTTAATACGCATATAAAATTTGGTAAAAATCGGTAAAGCCGTTTCGGAGGAGTACGGTAACAAACATTGTGACATGGACATGGACATGTGATATTTTATATATAAGATATAAATTATTTATATTTCTTATATCTACTTTACATAAAAACCTTGTACGTTCGATATAACAAAACAAGAGAAAAAAATACACATTTTCCCTAACATTTTTAAAATTATATTTAAAAAACAATTATTTAACAACATTTGTTTTTAGCATTTAATTAAAGTAGACAATATACTCACATCAGTTATTATTACGTCAGTTCTTCCATAAATAAATTTTGGAATAGCCGGTGAGGGCCATGAGATCACTGCTCCCGTAAAAGTAAAGGCAAATGAAACTGTCAAATAATGGTAAAAGTGAATGGGTATTAGGTTTTGTATCTAATTATAAACATAGAAAGCAATGAATAGAAAAAGAATACATTTTTTTATATTTTTCAAACTTACCACATATTCCCGCCAAATATTGCACTTTCCTATTAGTTGAATTAGACATTTATGTCTTTTTTCACTTCATAAATTATTTCAAAATGAACTATTATATGAATAAAAAAGTCAAAAAATAAATAATTTATTTAATGACTTTCAGCAAAGTTTACACTTCAAACTCATACTTCAAGTAAACAAAATACTTAATCTTATAATACGCCGAAATTCGAATACAAACGTCAAACACTGAATAATAAACTTGTTTATTATTTAGTATTTACCTATCCATTATATTTGAGCTTTATAAACAACCAACACTATTCCAATGAGAGACCAGCTGACATTGGGAACTGGGAAGTGGGAAATGAAAAATAGAGTCCGTCTCACAAAATAAGTTTCGCACACGCGCCGCCGCGCTACTCTGTGTAGTCGCTTCGGTCAAATGTCAATGATCATGCGACGGAATGTTGCTAGCTGCTATGGTTTTAGACTCCCCTAAAATTTCAATATATAATTTGGGAATTTTGTCTTACTGTTATTGTAAATTAAGTTGTTAAAATATACAATAAAATAATACATTGTACACATATTTCACACATCTTGCTTGCTCAAGACCTGAGCCTCAGGTAATAGCAATAAACAACGAACAACTCGTCTATTATTTGTTAGTAGTAGAGTATATATAATTAAAAAAAACAACATTTTAAATTTTAATTGTATAATTATGGTCATCGATTGAGTTTATTCCAGACATACTACAAACACATCTTTTTTTCATCAGAATAAGGTAACAGCACCTAGCAAAGACAATATAGCTGACCTTTCACTTTTTGCCGTGGGACTTCTTTAGTGAGACGGACTATAAAAACATATTCGATCTGTATTTTTATTTGTCATCCATGATCTGTATGACTAATAAAAATGTCTGTGATACAAATTTATGTCTAATTAATCTGTGGCATAGTTGATTAATAAATTTTATGTAGTTTTAAAAAGATAATATAATAAAGGAAGTGGCCAGACAAGCCAAATTTGGCTTTAGGTCACAAAAGTTAAATATATATTTAACTCATGATGTAATATAAAAAATAAATATATATAGCGTACAGGCGAAAAGGAGCGGACGAAATTTTGTGGCCGAGCGGACTAGTGTGTGCTGGCCTTATGGAAATGTACGCAATGTACAAAAAAATTAAATTCAAAAAATTACAGTACAGGAGGTATAAAACAACAACTACAAAATATTATTAACTATCGATTATTATCGACAGTGTATGAACTATCAATTGGTATGCAATGATGTTTTCTCTTTTTATTATATCATGCGTGCGTAGGATTCATACTAATATTATAAATGCGAAAGTACGTGTTTGTTTTTTGTCCTACTATCACGTCGAAACGAGTGGAGGGCAGGAGAGTGACAAACCCTACTTTTTACTGCAGGAGATTATTCCATTCCCACGGGAAAGGATATTATAATACATCCCAAAAAATATCTGTGTTCAGAATTACTTGAAACTTGGTATTAATGCTCTTTAATACAATAAAAACTTGTTTTATCATTTTTCGAAATTCATCCCATGGAGGGTAAAATAGGGGATGAGAGTTTGTATGAAACCTATCTATAAAAGTAATCGGAGCATTGCGTTAGATGTGGCCTCATCTGGAAATACTACTACACCTTTAGAAGGTGGTAAAACGGCTTACGCTGCGTTTAAACTCCCGCTCAGTCTCACCCGAATTGAAATTTGACGACACGTTTGGCTCAGTTTGTGACCTTACCTACTTGCTGTGGCAGCAGTTGCGGATTCAAGTCCCGCTGGGAGCATTCCTTTGTGTGATGAGCACGAATTTTTGTACTTCAGTCATGGGTGTTTAGATATATTGTAAATAAAGTGGTGTTTAGCTTTAAGATAAAAAATAAGAAATATGTATATTTGATTTTTTTCGAAATTCATTCCTTATGGAGTAAAAGGGGGTAATGAAGTTTATATGGGCAAAGAATTATTTATTATCAAAATTACTTGAAACTTGGTATTATAGGGCAAAATGGGGGATGAAAGTTTGTATGAGACTGTAATTAATATGAAAAAAAAGTACAAAAATAATCACCTTTAGAAAATTTCAGTTTTAAAATCACTTTCTTTAAAATGATGTGCACATAGCCTTAAATATAAAGATTGTGATTTCAACAATTTTGGTCATCTTATTGCTTTAGCCCACAATTTCTTCAGTTTTTCTCTTTTGGAAACAAATGATATCCATTTTCTTTGCATCCTGGCACTAAACTATTTATTATTTCAGTTATATTTTAAACAAAATGAAATAAAATCCATCCACGCTTTTGAGCTCTACAACATAGAGGTCTAATGATCGCAACATCTGGGGGGAGAAAAGGGCAAAATTCTTCCCCAATAAACACATTACACATTTAAAAAAGACAGCCATCAAATCAATACTAATAAGAAGCCAGTTTTTTTGTAATTTTGGCGCAAGCGAAGCCGCGGGTTCTGGTATTAGCTATATACTATATAGTTTGTGTATCATTATCAGTGATAACTACAAAAATACAAATTATAGGAAGTTGACAGTGCTTATAAAATTTTGATGAATATTATTGAATATTTTTTTGACAATATGTTTATTAAATTTTGTTAAAATTTTAAAGACCAATATTTTAGCTATTCTCTTGTAATCAAATTAAAAATAATGTCGTCTCCTTTATTGTGTCCTTCTATACATTGATACTTCACAATTGATATACAATTTGACCCCTATCTTATTAACCTAAGCATATTGATATATATTTTAATTCTTAGATTGATATAAAATAAAATTTAAACACATAAAAATAAAATTTTTAATATATTATTAAAAAAAATTAAAATTTCTTTAATTAATCATAATAATTAAAGAAATTAAAAAAATCTTTAATTATTATTAATTATGAAAGAAAATAGAAAGAAAACTTTAAATTTATAAAGGCTACAATTGAATAATCATAGTATAATACAGAAATAAATGAAATAAATTGTATCAATAAAACAAACACTAAGGAAAATTCATGAAAAAACAGTTTAAAAAATTAATAATAAAGCTTTTATTATGTGGCAGAAACATATTACATATTCATTAGAAAAACTAATAATTATCAGGCATTTTGTTCATTATATTAATAACTTGCATTGCTACTATTGGATTATCAGTACATATATCAGTGGCATTATATGGAGGTAAAATTAAAACATTTCCAAACACTATATTATCACCTGATTCTGACACTGTTAATAAATTTTCCTTAAACCATGACATTATCTTCTTTTTTCTTTCTAGATAACATCTTAGTAAAGGAACTGTTGAAACTTTCCTAGCTGGTATTTTTATGTCTTGTCCTGGATTTATTTCTTCTACATTTATTATTGCATGGCCAGGTATAATAGTTGTCTGAAAACTTTCTCCCCTTGATTGTAATATAATAATGCTAAAATAAGATTAAGAAAAGTTAATAAACACAAGTAACTTAAGTTCCTATTAGTATATATTATAAATAATCATACACTTTACCTGTGGTTAATAGGATCAATAGAATGTACAAATCCACATATTGTTAAGTTCTTTAAGAGATACACTTTTACATATTTATTTATAAGCAATAATAATAAGTGAGGATTTTCTTTGCGAGTATTATAAGTAATGCATAAATTCGATCCAATTTCAAGCATTATGCTTTGTAACTAAATGCTTATTATTTTGTGCACAAATATTTAAATAAAATTATTCCACATTTATAAAATTAAATTGGGAATTCATCAATTTAATTGAAATTTTCTTAGCGTAACTTGAATGTATTATTGATTGTTGGTTAGCTTTTATTAACAAAGATATTTTATCGTTTATTATTTACATTTAATCAAGGACCAGGAACAACAAACACAAAGATGTTAGATATGGATAAATAATAAAGTTTTAAGTTTGAACTTTGAAGCTTTATTTGTCAATTGTCATCCATGGTTTGAAGTTTAAAACGGTATCCACCACAGATGACAGAACATATATACTCCTAATCATGGATGACAAATAAAACTCCTAAAATGGAGGTATCCACATTCCACAGAGTAAAGACAAGACTGCACTGCAGTAAGACCATAGATAAATAATTATTATTCACTACATATTATAAAACAAAGTCGTCCGCCGCGTCTATCTATCTGTTCGCGATAAGCTCAAAAACTACTGCACCAATTTTCATGCTGTTTTCACCAATGGATAGAGTGCTTCTCGAGGAAGGTTTTAGTATATAATTTGTTAAGTTTTTGTATACATTAGCTAAAATATAACGATATTTATTGGAGGTGTTGGAAAAAAATTAGACGTCTGGGAGCTTTCAACGAAAACGCTGCCTAAACCCTTTGAGATATAACAAAATAATGTATGATGGAATTGTGTGTCTGTACCTGAGAAGCATAACACTAACTCCGTTTTTTACATTATACTAAATTGTATGTGTCCTTTTTTATAATGGCATTACACTGTTTGTAGCAAACTATCTATTTATTTAATAAAAAAATGACATTTAATAAATAGGTAGATATTATTTTTTTCAGACACCTCCAACAAATATCGTTATAAAGCCAATATGTACAAAACTTAACAAATTATACCTATACTAAAACCTTTCTCGAGAACTACTCCATCCGTTGGTGTAAACATTAAAATCGGTGGTAGTTTTAGAGTTTATCGCAAACAGACGCGGCAGAGGACTTTGTTTTATAATATGTGATGCTTATGTTTGTAACCATCATAAATCTCTGTATTTAAATTAAACTATAACAAGTACTTTTTTTTTTAGGCATGAGCATAATTATTATAAATGCCTCATGAACATTCTATTTTGAAATTCAAGATATTTTAATAAGCATTTAATAAAAAAAGTTGGTTTTGTTTTATATTTTTATTGCATTAAAACTAAGTTCATTTCTTGGCTTTTGCTTCTCTTACAGCTTTCCTTTCTGCTGCTCGTACCAATTGTTTCGCTGGTTTTAGATTACCCTTTTTGCAAAACCTCTGGTTTCTTAAGAACTTGGGATCCATCTACAGAACAAAAATATAATAAAATGAGCATGATATGTATACATTTATTATTCTTCTTTTTAATATTTCTAGACCTACCCGCTGGTCCAATCAGATTCAAAATATAACGGGACTCAATATTCCGACTGCCCTGAGACAAGCCGAAGATAGTGTTGTGGAGGAAGCTAGTTGACATATCAGTAAAAGCATTCCAAGACATGCACGACCTTCAGTAATGAAGTACACGAAAAAGGAGAAGACCACACCATCTAGTTAATGGTGGTATATTCTTAAATTACAAGTGACTACCATCTCACATGTAAACATTGCCAAGACAATAAAAATCCTGCATATTAGTCCTGAAACTGCTATATATATGAACCAAGTTTCATCCACAATCTATTAAACTGTCCAAATTGTTCATCTATATTTAAAATAGAATAAAAATCTAAGTTTGATACATTTGTCTTTAATCTAAGAGATAGATAAGCTATTGAAACTAGTAAACAGTAAATACATTATAAGATATAGTTTATAAAAATTCTATCGAAGTATCCCCATTATTCTAAAAAGTATGTAAGGGTTTCAATTTTGTTAATTCGTCTCAAAATGTAACAAAAAAAATGAAAATGTAAGTAATGGCTTATATTATGATATTGTGATTACGTTTTGTTTGTTTAATGTTTAAATCAAGAAAAACAACTTACGCCAAGTGTAGATTCGTGTCTGAACTTTTTAGGCTTCTTAATACCATTACGGTGAGCTTTGCGGTCTGTAAAATTTGTTTAGGTTTAATACCATTGCGAATTGGCATGATATCGTATAAAATTAAACGTTTGTTTACTTACTTTGGTTATGATTTGTATGGTTTTTTGACTTTGCCATTTTGTTAGATTTATAGTCCTGAAAAAAGAAATTTATTTGTTATCGGATAACTATATGTAAAGAATCACAGAAAACACCATACAACACATTAAAATAGACAGGATTATGGTGATATTTTTGGAATTAAAATATATAATAATAAAACGATTCTAACCTACACGCACAGAGAACTAAAAAGAAAGAGCTGTCAGTTGGGGCTAATATGAAATAAAATGTCACTTTTATGACAATGACAGCTGCTATTAAGTTTAGAATTTTCTACATTTTACTACCATGGATGACAAAGTTTACTACAAGAGGAAGATTTCTTGAAAGGAGGGCGCTACACGTATCGCCTATTTATATTCAGTATGAGATGCAATTGATTATGATATCTCTTTTGTATCTGGTTCTTTGCTTCTGTTGTGTTTGCATCTAACCTGTGCAATGTATTGTACCTGGAAGTAAGGCCAATTTTTATTATTATGCGGTGGTCCTGAGTCTTGACTGACTGATGGATCAACACACAGCCTACGCCGCTGGTCGCAGAAACGTGAAATTTGGAGGACGTATTCCTTATTTGATGTAAGCATCCATAAGAAAGAATTTTTTAAAAATTCATCCTCTAAGTGATTAAAATAGGGGATTAAAGATTGTGTGAAACTCTGTCATTCTTAATGTGAAATACATAAAAAGTGGTGCTTAGCTATAATATAAAAAATTAAAAAATATATTCATTTGAATTTTTTCGAAATTCATCCCTTAAAAGGGTAAAAGGGGCTAATAGAGTTTATATAACCCCCTGTTTTCAATGGGGAAGAATTGTGTCCTCTTCTCCCACCAGATATTGCGATCTTTATAGCTTTTAGTATATTTTAAAACTCATTCTATTATTATTCTTGTTTTCATTTTATTTTAAATTTAATTAAAATGACAAATTGTGCAATACAGGATGCAAAGAAAATAGATATCATTTGTTCCCAAAAGACAAAAACTAAAGAAATTGTGGGCTAAAGCAATAAGACTACATAAATTGGCGAAATCACAATCTTTATATTTATGGCTATGTGGACATCATTTTGAAGAAAGTAATTTTAAGTCTTAAATCGTCTACAAGTGAATATTCTTTTTTAATATTTGTGGTTTTTTGGATATTGATTACAGAGTTTCATACAAACTTTCATCCCCATTTTACCCCCTTATGAGATTGAATTTAGAAAAATGCTAAAACATATATGTATTTAATTGTATTGAAGAGCATTAATTATGTATTTAGAAAAAAATTGACAACGTCAAAACAAAATTTATAGTGTAATTAAAATTTACTTTAAAATTTATCCGAAAATAACATAAAACTTTAAGTAATTGGGAAATGGGCAGGGAGAAGAAAAAGAAGAGCATTAATACTAAGTTTCAAGTAATTCTGATAATTTTTTACCCATATATTAGTTTGTCTATGAAATAACTCCAGTTAACTTATTTAATCTATACAATTCTAATTGACATTTGACACTGATAATTGACATTTGACATCTTACAAAATTACGTGACGTGTGCTTTCTTATGGTCTCCGAAGTCCGACCTCCGTACTCATATCATATATTTATCGATAATTTAGCTAAAATTGCTAAAAAGTAAAAATTTAGTTTCCACTTTGTATAAACATAGAATTATGGTAGTTTTGGAAGGAGATAGTGGAGATGCGCAGCCAGTATCTATAGAAGCTATACAAGATGGAAAAATAACCAATCCTTTATCATTAGAAAGTATCCTTTATAAAATAATAATACATAGTAACGAAAATTTCTCTTTGTGACTAATATTATTAGGAGTGGAAATAAGTTGTGCTTGAATTAAACCCTAAAAGGCAAAGATATTGTTAAGTTTAAGTTGCTTTTTAGTATGATTTATTCTTATTTAAATTTTTGATTAATATGTTATAACTTCCTGATGAGACTATGGAAATTGCACAGAATAGACAGTAGTACTGATGAGTAACATATTATACAGAAAAGAAGTTGTGCTCTTTTGATCTTGAGGGAAGTAGGTATTATTAATATTTATTGTAGTGATGTAAATATTGTGCTATTTCTAATTACCTATAAAATTTTAGTGTATCAAAAATTCTTTTGATATTGCTAAGTTTTGTTTCGAGTTTTATCAGAATCCAATATCAGGATGAACTGACAGAAACACTATTAGAG
Organism: Brenthis hecate; assembly: GCA_951806755.1. NCBI lineage: Eukaryota > Metazoa > Arthropoda > Insecta > Lepidoptera > Nymphalidae > Brenthis > Brenthis hecate. Next base: position 2,374,119 of record OX638275.1, on the reverse strand, counting down.
ATTATACTTATTATACTTATTTTCTAATATCACACATAGCCAAAAAGATATTGATTTTACAAGTTTATTGTTTTCCAGTCCAAAAACTTTGTTGAAAATTTTCTAACACCATTTGCAAATTTAACTAATATTATTTTTTATAAGAAGACTTGTTTGTATAATAAAATAAACATTATACACAAAAATAATATTTCTTAACATGAATGTAGTTTTCCGCATAACCAAGGATGCTCAACAGCAGCATGGTCTTCGTCATGGAGACTACCAAAGATACCGCGGTTATTGCTCTCGCCGCATTCGCCGTTTACGTAAAGTGCTTAAAATTCCTCAGGTATATTCTTTTATAGAAAAACTTTGTTTTTTTAGTTGTCACTTGTCAGCCTGTTCATAAAACGTTGGGTGCCATAAGGTTAATATTTTTCTGCAAGTTAAAATAGAAGGCTATTGCTTAATAAGACCATATTTTTATTTAATACTAAAGACTTCCTAGCTTCGCTCATATTAAAATCCATTGTGTGGTTTAGAAGAAGTAAGCAGAGAAACAGACAGAGGCAGACTGTGACTTTATTTTATACTACATATCGTCGCTGTAGAAAGATAACTTTGTGTGTCCAAAGATCCAAATTTAAAAAAAAACGAAAAAAATGGTTCATTTCATCAATGTTTAAAATAAAGAGGTTTTCTGTTCTTATATGTACATAGTTACGAGGTATTCATTCTACATCGACGATATGTATAGAAGATATAGACATAGATGAGCAACATGCGCCCAAACTGAATTTTGAATTTTCCCATGAAAATAAGTGATTTTGTCTAAATTATTAAATAGAGTAGACTCGATTATCCGGCCCTCAGTTATACGGATTCGCGATTATCCGGAATACCCATGGCGATCAGATAACTATACAAGTCGAATCTATAGATGCACGGACATGTCAGAACTGGCGAATAGAGTGTGATAGTGTGTGTTTACTACAGCTAAAACGAATTCGTGATGTAGCAGCAATAGAAAAAGTGGCTTATGTCAAATGACAATTACCAAATATTTTAACCCAAATTAAACTGAATATTTATTTCATGATTACTAATTAAAAATTACCAAATATTTTAAACAAATTAAACTACGCATATGCGTACATATGTATGTATGTCCAAATTTTATTTCATGATTAAGGTTGCTGTATTTTAGTTTAGGAAAATATGTATGCACCTACGTATATATATGAAAATGTATCTGTTAATAATTTCTCAATAAATGTTGATTTGTATTTAGTTGATTTTAATTAAACACCAACATTAGGTATTACGTAATATGTAATATGTACGAAAAACCGTTTTTTTCATACATTCGATTATACGGATTTTCGATTATTAGTCCGGATAATCGGAGTTTCCACGTAGATTAATTTGTTAACCTACTACTAATATTTTTTGTTTAATAAATTATAAATCATGGAAATTTCTGTATATGAGACAAATCGGCCGATCTAGTTAGTTTATCCGTGGGAATGAGGGATTTTCCTGTAGTAAAATGTATCCTAGTTATTGACCTGAGTAATAAGTAATCACTACACAAAATTTAGGTAAAATCCATACAGTACTTTTTGCATGAAAAACTGTCATTGTAGAAGAGTGGATATTTGTAGAAAGTTTTATAAGTTTTTTTTCAAATATCTACTTTATCTATACATATAATAAAATTGTAACTATGCCGAATCTGTACATTAAATATTTTTGGTAAATCTTATTGAAATAGACATTATTATCGATACAGAGACCGAATCTATAGTTTTTAGAATTTTTGTCTGTCTGTCTGTTACCGCATCACGGAAAAACCACTGGAGGGATTTTGATGAAATTTGGTATGATGATAGCTGGTTATCCGGGTCAACATATAGGATACTTTTTACCGCGGGAAAATATCTCATTTCTGAGAAAAAATACAAAAACTGCAATGTAAGAGTATACTAATATGTAAAACCTAAGAATTTGGTTTTAGGTCACCTGAACGCGGGAGAAGCCGCGGGCAATGCTAGTATTACAATAATATTTTTCTTTCTAAATTCAGGGTGATAGACGCCATTACCGCCGACGCGATGTGACTTCGTCGCATTTGACGGCTAATAATGCGGAGAACCGTTTGCTTTGTGTGCCATTACTACAAGCTGAACGAGCCTGGGCCCATGCCATGCAACTGCGACAGGAGGCCAACACTGAACCCAGAAAGAAGTTTCACCTTGTCTCTCGTTTAAAAAAAGCATGCGCGCATGCGCATTTGCTTTTGCAACTTTGTGAAGTAAGTTTTAATTATTTAATCAGTAATAAACTTACTAAATACTTATATTTTGCATGCTCAAAAATTCAAGTGAAATAGCAAATCCCAGTCTTGCACCTCTAAGTTTCTATATGCCAATCATTTTCAATATGATTTTCACATGCCACCAGTATGGCCCCGATCTCCCCTCATATTCAGGGGTGACCCGTGCAGCAGTAGGACGTTGAAAAGGGCTGAATTATTTTTATATTATAATATTTAATAAATTAATATTAATTATTGATGACTTATTTAATGTTCTATATACTATATCATATATCATAATAATGTATTATGATTTATTTTCCCTTACAAAGCAAAGTGGAGCTTGCAACGCTCGCACGCAGTTAGAAGCCGGCGCGTACGCGGCGTGGCTAAGCGGCGTGCTGTTGATAGAACTGCAACAATGGCGGCCCGCGGCAGAGAGCCTGCAAAGGGCTCAAATTGTATTGGAGAAATTAAGTGCTGCCTTACCAGAGGAAGAGCGAATTGTGTATAAACAGAAGGCAAGTTTTAATTTTTGATATCTATCTATTAATTATTGACTGAGTGATTGAAGTGTCTCTGCTTCAAGTCTGGCAAAATTTGCTTTCCTCTGTCAGTTTGATGGTACGGGGAGTACAGGTCATATTTTACAACAGATCTGGACAAAACTTGGTATACAGGTTTTACGACTTTGTAAAATATTTTGCTCTCGAGGATTTTTGATTAACGGGGTACTTCGTCTAAAAAGGATTGATGAGATTAGCACGTTCAAACAAACAAACTCTGCCTCTTATAATATTAGTATAGATTATAATTATTTTTTATTCCATTTTATAAAATATTCAATGTCTAACTTAAATTAGTAAAAAATTGTAGACCACACTTATTAGCTCCTCATCCTATAAACTTCTTCGATAAATAGATAATATTATTAAAATCCAAAAATTAAAAAAATAAACTCTTTAGCTTAATATAAGCGTGTAGATCGTATCTAAATTCAACTGATATTTTTTTCTCAGGTGGATGAATTAAAACCTAGCTTGCGTTACTGCGCCTACAACATCGGCGACGAGTCCGCCGCGGGCGACCTCCTAGCGATGCGCGGACAGGGTCTCATTGAGAATTTAGACACTCTCATGGCTCAAGCTAAGTATGTTAACTTTACATCGAATTTATTTATTTTTTTGAAAAACTAATACATATTGTAATTTACATAATACTAGCAACTTACCCGGTGCTTCCGTAGGTATGTTTCAATTTTATTGAGCAGAACCCTAATCTTTTTCTAAAATAAATCTAGCGTAAGCTTAACCTTATAACATCAGCTATCTATCAGTGAAAGTCCCGTCAAAATCAGTCCAGCCGTTACAGAGATTAGCTGGAACAAACAGTCAGATTTAAAAATTGTGTTCTTATAAGTACCGTATATAATTTCATATGCACTTAGTAAAAAGCTGTTATAATGTCAAACATTACAAACAGACATTTCAATTTTATTTATCTGCATAGAATAGATTATCGATTTACCCTCGCTTCGCTCGTGTGCGTCGCTGGTACGAGAACGTTTTAAATAGATAAAAATAGTTATTGCGAGTGTACCTTATGATACAGACGCTTAGACCAAATGTGTTTTTTATTTCTATGAATTTATATAGAACTGTCTTAAAAACAATTTGCGTAAATATAACGGTATTAATTAACATACCTTGTGATTTATTTACAGAGAGTCTCGTTCAGGAGTGATGCACGAAGTAGAATGGCGCGGTCGCCGCGTCACCGTGCGGCCTGAGAAAGTGCGTCTCTTCCTCATAGCTCTTCAGGACCTGGAGAAGTCTGTAGCAGGCGCACCCAACGTGCAAGCTAAGATCGACATCCTCGAAAACACTCTAATGGACTGCAAAGACGCCATATCCGCTCTAAAGGATGAAATTAAAAACGATCCCAAATTAAAGTTACAATCAGAAACTCAACCGACATCGGGAATTAATTATTTGCTGTCGTACTTGATGTATCTACGTCTCGTGCGTACCATAGAGAGGAACAACTTGCTTGTGCAGCAGGCGGAGGAGGCGCGCAAGAATAACATACCAATCGATGGTAAGAAAGTACGTCCTCAAGACCTCACCCGGCTGTATGAAATCATCCTGCAGAATTATACCGAACTGCAACAACTGCCTGGCTTTGAAACTGACGCCACTTATCAGAAAGAAATCGAGATGGAACTAAAAGCCTATAGAGCTTTCCGATGCTATTACATAGCACAAGTGCTGACTACTTTGCGACGTTTTAGAGAAGCTCTAGCTATGTTAGAACGCTGCAGTACTTACACGAGCGAATCACTCGCCAGCAAATTGGCGGACAAACAATTGGTAAATAAATTAAAGACATTGCAAAAAGATATCGAGAGTTGTAAGTTTGAAGTTCATGCCGACTCGGTGCTAGAAGATGACGATGAGGAAGACACTAAATATACAAGTGGTAGGTCTTATAAGGACAAGAAACCCCTTGTCGACCGTCTGGATGATTATCGTGAAGAAAGTCAAGTTTTAACGAAGAACCCTAACATATTTAAAATGCCCCCACCAATGGAAGCCGTTCCGTGTAAACCGCTGTTCTTTGACCTGGCGTGTAACTTCATAGAGTTCCCCAATTTGGACGATAAAACTGGTGCAGCAAATAGCAAGAAGCAAGGTGCAGGCATCACTGGACTTGTCAAGGGCTTCCTGGGATGGGGGAAAAGTGACAAATAATTTTTTTTTATTCATAGAAATGGTATAAATATATGCATTATCTTAAGAGTTTTTTAATCATATTTTATATTCATTAACAATTCTAGTTATATGTATTTTTTTTAAATATTATGTGTAACTATAAACTTCAAATCATCTAAACTCAGATATTTTTATTAGTTATTGTTACAGCATTTTGTATATGGCACATATTTTTTTAAATTATATGACATTTTTAAAAGGAATGTTGAGGGTTTGTGTCTTATAATAAAACCAATGAAGTTTTTCTATAACAAAAAGAATATTTAACGTAAACTAAAGAAATTCGTTCAGTTTTGAAAGTACAAAAATATAATAAACATTTGAAACAATATATTTTACACTGTGTTACATTCTAAATTTTAAATAATCACATTCATTTTAACCGCGACGTTGAAAATAATTTAGTTTATCATTTACATTGACAGAATGTTCTACAACTATAAAAAGCTAGGAATTGCCATTTTCTTAATCAAAATTTACATAACATCAGAGTCAAGCACGTCTGAGAGCAGTCATTATCGACTTAACATGAATCAAAATTTTTCGGTATAAAGTTTCTTTAAGAATATGATATTATTCACTTTGTCAATTCATGTCAGGTCAAATAGTCTCACAGATATTATTACATGGCAATATTGTTAAAACTGTTGGCAGACCGCACTTAAGTCCAACCATTTTGTAATTATATATAAATCAACTATATCAAATAAATATTACCTTTATTCTACTTTTTATTTATACAAAATTATACAACCGCAACCGAGACATAAACTGCAAATATAAAATATTATCAATCCCTGTTCAGATTATGAACTAGTATCGAAATGATACATGAAGTCCGTATATTGTAGTAAATACATTTGTAAAGCTTAAGTAATTTTCTATGAAATAAATCATATATGAATATTACAATACATAGCTACATATTCCAAACTTGCATCTCAAAATGTGGCAATGATACATATGTATATTAAATACAAATAATAATTACTGCACTATGCAAAAAAATATGAAGCACCATTAGGTGATGTTTACATTACGTCAAATGTCTAAACGGTGACCGATTAGATCACAGTATAAGAATCCATACAGTCAGTGATTGTCTATTTATTTTAATACAAATACTGCCAAATCTATCTCTGAATGGTTCCCAAAATAAAGCACTGGTGTCTCGTGGCAAGTTACAGTTATACCCGTCGAACCTAAAGGCGTTTCCCGACTATCATATAAAAGTTAGTAATTCTCACCTCAAGGGATTGCCCTCTAGTTAGACTGTATGGATTAACAGACTGCGATTACACTGAATATATCTACATACGGGAACACGGGGCGGGTCTGACTGTTCCGGGGCGGCGTCAGCGAGACGCGAGCGGCGGCCAGTGCGCCGCGTCGTGCGCGCCGCGGTCGGCCGGCGCCAGCAGCTGCCCGCACGTGCCGCACACCTCCAGCCGCGCCGCCACCTCCCGCCCGACCACCAGCTCCTGCTGCTTCGCTATATCTGGCAGTAAAGCCACCAGGTCCGGAAACACCGACTCTAATTGAGGACCCAGAGCCGTCTTGCAATGTTGATAGAACTCCTCCGCTCCTATGATGCTGTCGCGGAAGGCGCGCGAGGCGACCTTGAAGTCCTCGACGGCCGCAGCGCCTCCGAGGGCTACTGCGAACTTCTTCACCAGCGCTCGGTTTCTCATCTCGAAGTCTGGCGGTGGTATGTAGGTGTGCACGGGCGCTGGGAAGGTCTGACCGGCCGAGTTGGTGAATGTCATGCCGTCGCAGGGCGGGCGCTTCTTGAAGCCGGGCGGCGCGCTGCCGTTGTGTAGGCGCGGGGGCGGCGGCTGCGGGATTGCGGCTGTTTCTCCACGCGGATTCAGAGGCGGATACTCTTTCAGCGCTAGAGAAAAATCTCCATTACCAGAAGTCTTCTGCACGTTCGGTGTTGTGGATGTGGGTGTGTCACTTATCGTCTTTATTTTCCTATCGGACTCCACACTGCTGTTGTTATTATTTACACTTGCATTTATGTACTCATTTTTTATTTTGATATCGCTCATGCCGTTGACGAGATTAAAATCAGCGGATATATCCTTTTTAGTATTTGAGTTCTGCTTCTTTTTGTCCTTTTTGTTTTTGTTTGTCTCATTGGGAACATTATTGTTAGAAGAGATCGATTGATACTGCGGTTGCTGAATCTGCATCTTCTTAGGCTTCGACTTGTTGACTGGCAAGGTTGGGAAGTCGGCCACGGGGTTGAAAGCCGGTTCACGGGAAATTGGTACGGGCTCAGGTCTCGGCTTGGCTTTCTCTTTAGATTTCGACACAGTGATCCATTGAGGGGGCGCACTCGGCACAGACGTCGACGACAACGCAGGAAATGCTTCTGAACTCAGCTGCATCTTCTTTGGCTGGTGATTACTTTGATTGTTCTTAATCACTCGAAGTTCCTCACTGTTGATCATCGCGACCTTTGACAAATAAGCCATGGAAATTTCATTATTCATTTACAATTTACAATAGGAGTTAGTAACCACATAGATTTTTTTGAGATTTAGACATTACAATATCATTATTATCGTGAAAATTGCCTCAGTGGTGTAGTGACCAGCATGTACCGCTGCACATTCGAAGGTCCTGGGTTCGAGTTCGGATCGGACTAAAGACGTCGATGCTACGCCTGATCTCTCACCGGACGTGTCAAATTATGGTCCCATCAGAATAAGAGAGTGAAAAGAACAGCGTGGTATCTATATATTTCATCTACATCATGGTATATATATATATATATATATATATATATATATATATATATATATATATATATATATATATATATATATATTTTGTGTACTATAATATACATAACTAGCCTCAGTGAGATTGACCGCCGTGGCCGAAATCGGTCAGGAAAACATTAATCAATCGATTATCACAAAGAAAGAAAAAAATCAGCAAAGTATTCACAGAATTTTAAATTATTAAGCCAATCACAATGTGAAAAAAAAAATTGTTTTGAAGACATGAATTTATAGGAGAAAAAGAGAACTCAATTTTTATTGTATCGTCAGTTTTATCTGCCAAAGTAAATAATTATTACACCTAGAAGGTATACACAAAATATATTGCAATTGCACACTACATAAGAAATATATATATATATATATATATATATATATATAAAAATATTCCAGCCAACCTAAGTGGAGGAATCTGTATACGACATATTTGATATTAGGCAGTGTACTTGTTAAATATAATATACGAGTCCTTACATATGTACATACATACCAGTGGCGAAGAGTGAAATTTGAACAAAGGTAAGCCGTTCTAAAAATATATAATTTTTATATACATATTATTACAGAAAGAAATAAAGCTATTATTATTATTATTATATATATGCACACACACATATATATATTTCCAAAAATACGTTTATACATTTAAAAAAATAAATCTATGTAAAATTATAGCAAAATAATTTTAAGGTAAGACATCTGTATGGACTCTTCACCACAGATACATACCTATATACATATATACATACATTATGTATATAACTATGTAAATACCTTTGATGGTTGAACAGTTCCAGCGCCAATACTGGGGTGATCATCCCTAGCGATGCCAAGGGAGGGGAAATCATCATCGGAGAGGGGCGGTTTCTTCTGCGCCGGTATCGATATGCGGTTGCCGCTGGTCTGCGTCAGACGGAAGTTGCTCGCGCTAGGCTGGCTGTGCAATTGGATAGACACGCTCGGCTTTGATGACGCTGTGAATTAATAAATAAAATAAAAAAAATGTTAATAGCTATATTAAATAAAAATTCTTATGGTGAAGTAAAACATTGTAAAGACACCTGCTTGTCTAGTGAGAACGTAACACGTTATCGAAAGACATGTGATATCCCACCAACCCGTAGTTGGTCAGCGTGATGGTCTATGGTCTGATTCTCCCCCTCGGAGTCCCGTGCCCAGCAGTGAGAGATGCCCATATTTGACAAAACGGCGGTGTTACCTCCATTGGTCTGTTCTATTTTTAACCCCCGACGCAAAAAGAAGGATGTTATAAACTTAACGTGTGTATCCGTGTCTGCCTGTGCCCAAACGGATGAACCAATTTTAATTTAGTTTTTTTTGTTTGAAAGGTGCCCTTACTTTTTTTTATTAAAGAGATGAATTTTGAAAAACGCTATAACACGTATTTATTCAATTGTATTGAAAAACATTAATACCAAGTTTTAAGTAATTCTGATCACAAATATTTTTTGGGTTGTATTATAACGTGTTTCCCCTTGGAAATGAGATAGCCTTACGCGGTAAAAAGTATGCCTATGTCACTCTCGAGCTTTCCAATTATCTCCACACAAAAAATCACGGCAAACCGTCACTCCGTCTCGACGTGAAAGAACAAACAAACACACTTTCACATTTATAATATTAGTATGGAAATATGGATAGTAACTCAAGAGTGTGTATATCGTAGGTACAAATACCAGTGCTGCCAATTGGCGGGTAATTTTAGGCGATTTTTGATGGCGGGTAATTTTGGGTATTTGCATTGAGCGGGGTCAAAGCAGATATATTAGTTTAGCTAATTAATTTGATATTATTTTTTTTTTAAATGTTTCATTCAATAATTTAAAGCTGTTTAATTGAGAACTGAGTGCAACGACTTCTTTTCTAACATTAGTGCTTTCTTTTATTCTACATAAAACATGAATAAATAACTAAAAAAAATTTTTTCCGGGTACTCTGTTCGTGGTTGGCGCCGGCGGGATAAACCGGGTATTTTGAGGTTCATTGGTCGGGTAAATCAACGACTGTCATCTGGCAGCTCTGACATATTTGGGTATAGCTCACAGTTGCGCAGCAGCGTGGCGGCGACGGGCGCGGCGGCGCGCGCGGGCGGCCGCGCCGGCGCCGCGCCGTCCAGCGCCGGGAAGTTCTTGTCGTTGCGCGCCAGCCCGTCTGCGCCTGTGCGTATAATAAAATATACAAGTAATTAAGTGTCGACAAAGTCGAATAAATCCGTATAACAGCTAGTATATTGTATAGACGTGAAGTACCCCTGAGCGAGCGCGGCGGGTGCGGCAGCAGCGGCGCGGGCGCGGGCGGCGCGGCCGACAGGCGCGGGAACTGCTCGTCGCTGCGCGGGTCGATGGCCGCGGGCGCGGGCGCGGCCGCCGCCGGCTCCGCGCGCTCGCGGTACTCCCTGTCTCTGTCTCTATCTCTGGGAGAGTTATGTCAATTAATTATTATTATTTCTTTGTTGCGGCTACAAATAAGTGTCACTTCGATTATTTCTCGTATATTGTGATTTTGAATTTATATTACGTTAACAAAGTTTGATTAAACTTGTTTGTTTAGTATCTTCTATGAGTGTCATATTGGAACATTTTACTTCGCAAATGTCGCATAGAATTGCGAAGATACGTTATATTTGTTATATTTATTATAAGTTGCAAACTGTAAAATATCATTGTATATGTATGTAATCGTGTATTGTGTACAACTTGATAAACCAAATAAATAAATAAATATTTAGTACGACGGGCAAAAGAAAAAATATATCACTAGATTTGACTATGTATATGAAACGGAGCGATTCATATTAATGAAGTTCAAAATTTATTTAGATTTCTGGTTCCCGACGTTTCGAATGCTTCACATCATATTCTCTTCTCTTCTTCAGGGTGAGACTCAAAACGTCAATTATTCGCGTAAATGAAATAATTTTAAATATCATTTGACTTAAATTTTACAATAGTTTAACTACAAATATAATACGCACCTAGGCGTTCTCTGCACGACGGGATGAGGGGTGATATTGAACTGTAACTCCAAGGTGCGCGCCTGCCTGGTGGCGCCCCGCGGCATTCCGCGCCCGTGCACCGTCGCCTTGTGGCCTGCCGACACGAATAATCAAACATAACGTAAACCCAAACAGAATTAATAGTACAATTTATTATAAATACTTATATATATATTAAATTACCTATAAAATACATAATATAAAAAAAAATATAATACATATTTGGGAGTTGAAACTACTCGCGTCCGTAGTTAAAATCCTGTACATATCACTCGCTTACTCTATAATAAAAGTTTAAAGAAACCAAAATAGTGCAAAACGGACCAAACAAAATATAACAACTAAGCTGAAGACCGACTGGAATGGGGCGACGCACTGTGGACGCCCTCTGCCCCACCTAGGGGTAATAGGACCTTAATGATGGAAAAACTATTATATATACAATTCGCTTTGTATATAATTGAGCTACCAATACATTAGAGTAAGTTTTAAAATAATAAGAGTACAAAGCAAGAATGTAATAGTATACTGTTGACTAGATAATGTTTGCCATAGAAGAATGTTTAGAAAACAATATAATATTTTTAAAACTTTAATTACTTATGAAGTAGCAAAATAACTTATAGCACCACCGCTCACCTATCCAACATATAAAAAAATGGGTGCGTGTAACCTTTACGCGCGGTTGAAGTAAAACTTCTTCGGTAAATATCGAAATATATCAAAACAAATCAATAATTAAATAAGGCATATTAGGCATATCACAATCATATATTTATAGAATATCATATACGGAAAGAATATAATATTATATATTTGCCAGAAAATAACAACGGTTACCATGGCAACATAGCAATATATTCTATCTCATTCTCCCGCCGGCTTAATTCTATTTATTTATGTGTTTGTCTCTTTTTAGTGTTTCGTTTCATCATCACTTCAAAATATTAAAAATATTAACTAACCCTTTAGGTCAATTTCACTCCTAAACACGGCTGTCAAGTGTTGCCCCGCACACTCTCCCTCTTCACACAGATAGTGCTCAGTCCTGAAGTGATGCGCGAGGGCGGAGTGAGACGCGTAGTACAGGTTCCTTCCATCCGCATCGCATAAGTGACAATATAGATGCTCCTTTCTCAAATGACGGTAAAGTTCATCTGCATCCATAAAACGCTCCTCACAAAATTCGCACAATGGATGTCCCCTGTAATAAAAATATAATGCAGTAGAACTTACACTCAATACATACATAAAATAATATTGTTTGACTTGAAGTAAATGTCATTGTAAGCAAGTGTATGTTGAGAAGAATGTTAAAGTCATCAGACATTTTGTATGGTTAATTTGAGAAATTTTGTATTGTTAATTTGATAGGATATTCTTTTTTGAGTTTCTTTCAAAACTATTTTAAATAAAACTATCTTTTCGGATTATTTCGCGAATTTATTTTGATTTTAGTTTTCCGACGTTCCGAATGCTTTACATCAATCATGGTCACGAGAGAGACTCGGGAATCTCTCTCGCGACCGCGAAAAAATCCGAAAAGATAGTTTTATTTAAAATGTAAAATATTCTTCTTAATCTAGGAAAGTATTATGATTTAAAAAAGTTTGAAATATATTGTTGTACAATTTTAAGCAATACAGTTATATTTAACTACTAAATATTTAAAAGTAATAGAAAAAATCAGTTAAGTATTACTAATAGGTAAAATAAAAAATAGTAGATGTAATTTTTCAGCTCAATTAATCATATTATATCATTGTATACATATCTTAGTAGCGCCTCAGCCTCACCTCTTTCGGGTTCATCCCTAGGTGCGTTTTAACAATTAATATGGAATGAACGATTAAAATGGATAGACTATATATAATTATATACATAGGTATGATGAGTTGTTGAGTTGTATTATAACGATTTCCCATGGGAATAAGATAATCTCCCGCGGTAAAAAGTACCCTATGTCACTCTCTAACTATCTCCACAAACAAACAAACACTTTCACATTTATAATATTAGTGTGGATTACTATCGTACCATAAATGCGATCATTAACTAGATACTAGATAGTTATTGTATATATCTTACCTGTGGGAAGTGTCATCTAGATCACCTTTCCGTCGATGGTGAGCAAGCTCTTGACGAGTATAGCACTTTCTTTCATTGGTAAATATCTAGAAAACAGAATTATATACATAATATTATAAGCACAAACAATTATTCATTCCTTTCTGCCAAGGGAATATTAAATAATAAAATTTGTTGTCTTCTAGACAATCTATGAGTGATGAATAAAATAGTAATAACAATGAGGATCCGTAACGTTTTTAGTTGAGAGTGCAGATTTATAGAGCTAAGAAATCCTTAACATACAGTGCAAACATTTTTGTTCTACGACAAAAATTGACGTAGTTATGAAGAAATTACTAGCGAAGTTCACTGCGTGGCCGCCGCGATGGCTGTGACGTCATAGTGACGGTCGCCGCCAGTAAGCCGCTGGCAGCAATAAGGCGCGCAGTGTTTTAATGTGTTTGAAACAAATTAAGTGTCTGATTTGTGTCTAATTCGCCTTTTTAATTACGTACAAATATTGTATAGTGCCGAAATGTACAAGCATTACTTTTAAAACGCCAGAAAAACTATTTTTTAACGTACCGAAGAACACAAAACTTCGTAAAAAATGGTTTTCCGTTGTAAAAAAGAGATGATAAAACTCCACCCTCTGCCCAGGCTACAAGACATTGCTGGGAAGATCATTTTGATGTACGTAACTACATAACTATACTTATTATTTAGTACGAGTAGATATCTACATATACATATAATAAAATTGTAACTAAGCCGAATCTGTACATTAAATAATTTTTGGAAAATCTTATTGAAATAGACATTATTATCGATACAGAGGCCGAATCTATAGTTTTTAGAATTTTTGTCCGTCTGTCTGTCTGTTACCGCATCACGGAAAAACCGCTGGACGGATTTTGATGACATTTGGTATGATGATAGCTGATCCGGGTCAACATATAGGATACTTTTTATCGCAGGAAAACATCTCATTTCTGAGAAAAAATAGAAAACTGCAATGTAGGAGTATACTAATGGGTAAAACTGATGTAATTTTCCATATCTTCTTTTAACTGAAATATAAAATATACTTATACGAGTATGTATATTTTAATTTATTTGCAAAAATATTATCATTCACTATTTGCTTTTTATCTAACCAGTTTTTGTATTTTTAAAAATTCTAAAAACTATAGATTCGGCCTCTGCATCGATAATAATGTCTATTTCAGTAAGATTTTCCAAAAAATATTTAATGTACAGATTCGACTTAGTTACAATTTTATTATATGTATAGATGTAGATACTTTCTAAATATAATTACTTAATATCTTCGTAAGTTATGGTCCGATTTCGATAATTCAAAAAGATATGATGTTCTCCTAGCCGATTCCGGCCACGGCGGCCAATCTCAATGAGATTAGCCAACTGCGCAGGAGATATTGTAGTGCTCAAGTGTACGCGCAGACACAAGTGCACTCTCTATTCCTATCACTCTCATACTCCGGTGGGACGACTACTCGACACGACCGGTGAGGGTTAAGGCGCAGGACCGACGGCACGTGCTCCACGGGGGTGAAACATCGCCAACTTCGAAGCGTTATCTTTATATATATAATTCTTCTGTGAGTGTGTATGTCACTGAACTTCTCTCAAACGACTGGACCGATTTTGATGAAAATTTTTCTGTGTGTTCAAGGGGATCTGGGAATGGTTTAGATTCACAATTTTGTCCAAAAAGTTTGAAATTTTCAAATTAAAGACGTGTAGACAGGACAACGTCTGTCGGGTCCGCTAGTATCTTATAACGCGATGAACTTCGCTTGCGCGGCCACACTTTTTCGGTCCACAAACTTCGCAGCGGACATAAATTAAGGGTTGCGATGGATTTTCGACGTGGATTGGAGTAACGAGAAGATTTTAGAATTTATTGCTAATTACGAATCTGTGCTGATATTATGGGACCCGAAAGCAATCGGCCACAAAAGAAAGAATCTCATATAATATGATGCTTGGGTTAGCTACCATAAAGAGCGACCGCGGTGTCCATTTTGTGTTTTGCGTTTTTAACTTTACAACGATGCAATGTGGCCACTCACATTCGCCGTAGGTCGAAGACGAAGTTTTGTCGCCGGAATATTATCGCAATGTGTGCGGCCTTACCACAACACATATCATCTAGTTCTTACTTTACATAGTTAAATACACTATCTAACTGAAGTACTAATCAAATAGACTACAAAAATACCATTATAAAGCATTACTTAGCAGTATTAATTTTGACTGTTTGCATTTAGATAATACCATTTTATATGATATGTGAATATACTAAAAACATTTAGATATTATAGTGTCAAATAACATAGCTTGATTTTATAATAGATGGTGAGCCAACACTTTTTGGTTTATTAAGTGTATTTACTATAGTCAGTTTGATATTTCCTATTAATTCTTAGATCAATAATCTGAGTGATATAAAACATAATTTGCAATGTTGAACCTTTGTTTTACATTATTTACCTCCAATATTACATTGCATAATATAATAATTTATACAACAAAATAAACTATGGTGAAACATTTGACTATTTTTTTCAGTTAAAAGTGCTAAAATTGAATATCATATTTGAATTATTAATATGATGTGAAGTTTTTTTCAGGATTTTAAATAAATTTATCGTTTCAGATTTTTGATTGCTAACATTTTGAATGTTTCATAGCAATCATGATCATGGGACAAATATAGAACCTTTGAGATGTCTAAAACCTTAGTCTCTCCCATGACTATGATTGCTGTAAACCATTTGAAACATCAAGCTTTATTTTATTATTCAAAATTAAAAGAAAAATAATGTATGTTTTAACAAGGTATAAATAATTATTAGGCCGCATAAGCCACATACTTTTTAATTTTCTTTTATGTTTGATAGTTATTCTGCTATTCGAAGCAGAGACAAACCCAACAAATCAAAAATAATGAAAATCAGTCTAATCATTCTTGAGTTATAAATAGTGTAACTAACACAACTTTGTTTCCACTTCGCATTCGCATAAATCTAAGAAAATATTCTTCTTTTAAGGCTTATGTATATATTTACATACCCTTAAATGTTTCACGCAGAGGTCACAAAAGTAACGTTCATGCACCTTCCTTATATGATCACTTAACATGTTGAATGTACGAAAAGGCAATTTATCACATAATTTACAACGGTTCTCAAGTAAGTTTTCATAGGCTTCTTTAATCTCTTCACTACAAAATCCTATTTTGAACTGCCTTTCAAACATTCGATCAGAAAATACTCGATTGTGCAATGTTTTGTAAGGTTGGACAGTTTCAGTAAACACCACCTGCAAATTTAAACACAATAGTTTGATTATTGAAGAACATTTAATTACTTATAATAATAACAATTAATGATAGTAGATATTGTTTATATTTTATGAACAAAAAATTGAGGTAAACTATATAACTACCATTTGAAAATACACAACTTTAATGTATGTGTTTGAAAAATAATATTTATAATATAACTTTATTTAACAGAATTTACATTGTATCAATGAGACTTTATATGAAGTAGTTCTTCATTCTTAATTAGATTGTATTGATCATAATTAAGTACATACCCTAGAAAGATCATGGCGACATATAGGGCATTCGTTTGTCAGGCACAAAACTCGCATGCGGGTTGAACATTCAAAACAGACAGGATGGTCACATTCGCCAATTGAGTAATACACGACATTCTTAAAACACACTACGCAAGTCGTGTTGTCGTTCATTTGAGATTCAGCCATGATTTTCACTGTAGTTTGCTAAAATAATAATATATATTCTTTATTATTTAGCTTTTTATATAATCAAATACCAATGTTAATGGACAAATACCTACCACAAAACAGTTTCTTGGGTCCCAGATGTTAAGAAATAACGGACGAAGGCGAACCTGGAAAAAAGCTCGGGCGACGAATTGACAGATGACTTTTTTGACATTGGGATTTGGGGCTACCAGTACCAGCTGCATGATTTTATCTGAGGAAGTCATAAACAATATTAGTCCAATCGGAATCCGGTTTGGGAAAAAATATTGAAAACCTGAAGTTTTATGATTTTAAAATGTTAGCAGGTATATAAAGAATAGAAATTCGTAAAATGCCCCCGATGTCCAGCTACCCCCGAGAAATGGGGGGACGCAAAAATAGTTTTTTTTTCAATTTCTGGCTTACTGTGACGTTCTATAAAAAATGTTTTCTACAAAAGTTGTAGGTCTAGTAAAAATCTACAACTTTTAAATAACACTTTTTACAATAACCTCAAAGTTTTGAGATATTTGCGAAAAACTCGGTTATTAACTGTTTCTTGGTTTTTTATTTTTAATTTCTAGAATAATCTTTTGATTTCCATAAAACTAAGGGAATGTAATCTTTGAAATACATATAATAAATAAAAAAATGAAATTGAAATGTTTGGCCATTTTCGAGAAAAGTATGTTTTATGCCTTATAATCTCGTGAGGCTGAAAATCACCTCCAACTTCAAGTGGGCGTTTACATTAAAATTTTGTGTTGTTCCATTTTCAGATAGGGCTCATTCTTTTTCCGGGGCAGAGGCTGACTGCTACCGGACGCGTCCCCCGGGTGGCGGATAGGGGAACACCACTCGCGACTGTCTGGACCCGACAGGAGCTTGTGGTACCGGAGCAATCCGGCGCGGACCAACAGCCAGGAGGGGAGGGGGGAGCGGCGTCAGGAGGGCGCCGTCTCCTTCTTGGAGGTAGCGCGGTGTCTCCGGCCGTTTCGCGGTAGGAGGCGCTGCGCGGGCCGCGCTGCCGGGGCTAGCCCGTCGGTGCGGCGGCTGGAGCGGGGCCAGTTCTGGTCCTGCGTCTGGCGTGGGGTGTCGGCAGCCATCTTGGTCCGGAGGTGGGCCGACGGTAGGGGGGCCGCGGGGGAAGAGGAGTGTCGGTATTGCGATGCGCCGCTCGTCCCTATCTCCCGCGGCCTAGCGGGGCCGTCACCGTTTGATGGCGGACGCGGTGGGGCTGCAGGGGAAGAGGAGTGTCGGTGTTGCGTTGCCGCTCTCCCTGTCCTCTGCAGCCGTTTGGAGGTGGCCCACTTCGGTGGGCGGTGGTTGGGGTTTAATGGGGCTGCTCCGGGTACCTCTCTGGCATAGCAGAGTTGACTGTGGAGCAGCCCCATTGGTTTGGTGGTCTGCCTAGCGTTTAGGCAGACCTGCCGCCGGGGCGCCGTAGTAGTTATGCGCAAGCGATCCTGCGGCGTCCCACTAAGGCGGGGGGAAGGGATGTCGGGTTTTAGTGGGTAGTACCGGCTCGTCTAGCCGGTGAGCCCCACATAACCACCTGAGGGATCAGGTGGTATGCGTAAATGCATTTCCCGACAATAAAAAAAAAAAAAAAAAAGGGCTCATTCTTTTCGTCTTGAACTCTACTTTTTGAAAATATAAAAATATTATATGGTCATATTGCAAAAACACCCATAAAATTTTTATTGTGTAAACTACATTTTTTTCAATTATCATTGAAGAAATACACTTTATTGACCAAATTTTTATACGCCCATTACACGAATGTTTTTTTCAGGAAAAAACGAAAGAATAGTGTCCTTAAGTTTTTAATTTGACGCTCATATTTATACAATGTCGCCGTAAACATTTCAACTTTTCAATTTGATGAGTCGTGAAAAAATAATTAAAGTTAGAATTCACGTAAAATGGTGTATTTTGTATTTTTTTGCCATAGAATTTATTTATGATATATTTTTTTCAAATTTATTGATATTTTATTAGTTTTTGATTGATTTAGCAGTTAATTTTTTGATTTTTTTGAAAATAATAATTTTTAAGGTAATTACAGAAAGAAATGAAATTCATTCATACTCTAATCTTGTTTATATATCAGTTAAAAATATATTCAAAAAAATTAAGTTGGTATTTATAAAAAATAGTCATAGTTTTGTTAAAAAATCATAAAAAAATGCATAAAATGAACAAAAAACATTTTTTACTAAACTCTTTATGTCGATTTTTTCCTGAGATATTTGACTTTCAATAAAAAAGAATCCTCCTATTTTTTATTTATTTAATGGATGCACAGTAGAGGATTATTTTATAAATTTAAGTCATATTTCTAAAAGGATCTATCATAGTTTTTTTTTTACTTTTTTTTTTTCATTTTTTACATTTTTTATGATTTTGTAACAAAACTATGACAAAATTTTGTAAATATCAACTTAATTTTTTCAAATATATTTTTTATTTAATGAATGTTCTTTTTTACTAAAGAATGTTCTGTCCGATTGACTTCAGCCATAGTGACTAGATACTTATATAGCGCAAAATATAATATAGTGCTGTTGTGAACTACTCACGACATGATTAGATACCATAGAGTTCATTATTTAAAAAAAGGTTAAAGAATGTCCTTCCATCCTGGAATATCGGACCCTCCTGAGTAAAAGTGTTCTGTGGTCAGACCAGTGTGTAGCGCTCAGCCCTAGACGATGGATACATCGTCCTAGGTTTTCAGCCTAATAACAGTTTAATGGAGTGTAGTCTCTGGTCGTAATTATATTCTACTAGCATTGCCCGCGGCTCCGCCCGCGTTCAGATGACCAAAAACTAAATTCTTAGGTGTTACATATTAGTATACTCTTACATTGCA
Source organism: Brenthis hecate (assembly GCA_951806755.1). Taxonomy (NCBI): domain Eukaryota; kingdom Metazoa; phylum Arthropoda; class Insecta; order Lepidoptera; family Nymphalidae; genus Brenthis; species Brenthis hecate. The sequence continues at coordinate 2,354,495 of OX638275.1, read as the reverse complement.
GTTTTTGTATTTTTCCTCAGAAATAAGATATTTTCCCGCGGTAAAAAGTATCCTAGGATCGCGCGCTACATCGCCCGGTTTATATAGCTTGAGCAGGCGGTCGAGCGATGCGGGGCAGAGGGGATGGACTCGCCGTAGGCATCTCAATGCTCGCCAAGCATTAAAAATGTTTCGCTACTAATTACTTCTAACAACGATATCTCAAAAACTATTCATCTGATTGATTTAGTGTAAAGAGCAATTTTAATCTGCATTAAATGACTAAGCTAACTAAAATATTCATTTGGATAAGGATTAATACCGAACTAAAGAAAATAACTTTGAAAATAACGTAATGTTTTTAATTAAAAATGTTAACATAAAAGTGGTTATTGTAAGTCAACCGTAAGAGATAGAGATATGCTATCGCGGACTTTTTTGTAGCATTTTTATAGATTTTGAATTCTCTAGTACATTACTTAACTGTATCTTTGCTAGTTTACGCGGCGTTCGCGTGGAAAGTTCCCATTTGGCGAGATTTTTTGCGACCTCTTCAACATTTGTCGCCGTATTTCAGCTAATTTACATAAAAGCATAATAAATTATATACCTAAACCTTCCTCAAGAATTACTCTTTCTATTGTTGAAAACCGTATAAAAATCCGTTCAGTAGTTTTCGAGTTTATCGCGTTCAGACAGACAGGAGGACAGACAGGAGGACAGACAGGAGGACAGACAGGAGGACAGAAAGACGCGGCCGGGGGACTTATTTTTATAATAAGTATAGATGTCTATGGTTGTGAATTTCATTCATTGTCTATCAAGAGAAATTTAAATTTTGACATTTCTGACGGTTTACCGTATCACTTTAAATTTGAAAAATATCCTGTTTTGAAATATAATAAAATAAATACGTTTGTGACTTTGAATATTAGAGTAATTTGTAAATGTTAATAAATTTAGTGAAAATATGTATTTTCAAGTAAGTTACTAAGTTATAAGTATATACTGAGATGTATTATAGTATCCACTTTAGTAAATATTAATAAGGTACTTACTTGCATATTACTTTTTTAGATTGAAAATACACCAGAACGAATAAAGAGAGCTAGAAAGAAGGAAATTAAACAAGATGAATTAGTTAAAGAAGAATGTCCTAGACTCATTCTTGCGCCTTTTTCAAAGTCTCCTCAAGTGGTTTTTGACAATGTCCTAATCGGGACTACATGTGAAAAATATTTAGAAGTTTTAAATCCTACAAAGAACACTCAACAGGTAATATTACTTAATAGGCATATTTTCGTAAAAAATAATTGTATTTCAGTTAACAAAAACTTTGTTTTTAGTTTACATCTTAGATCAACAAATGTTTAGACTTTTTATCGTTGAAATTATTTAATTTTTCCTTTTAATGAATTGCTGATAATTATATTTATATAATTCATTTTTTAATATTATAGATAACACTTGGTAAAGCATTACCACCGGGTCTTATCATTCAACTGCCTGGAGATTTCTTGGAAGTAGAGCCAGAGACATGCTATTGTTTGTCTTTGTTATGGACACCAACTCAACTGACTGCACTTAGGGAGACTATTCGCTTTACAAATGAAAACAGAGGCAGATATGATGTCATAGTTGTCCTTAAATCTGTTATGGTAATGAAAACATTTAAATTAACAAATTTACAAAATATAAATGGTACTGATGATTTGATATTTTACATATTAAATATTATAACTTGAGTGACATATCCATAATAGAAACCCTCGGTTAAGGAAAAATAGTTGTTAGAATGCGTGTCTAGTATTTCATTTCATATCTATTGTAGTTTAAACATATGATCACAGATTAAACAATGAGATAAAGGGATTTAGCCTAAAAAATTTTAATTTATAAAAAATAGTACATATTATAATGTTACTGTTTGTCTTTCGCTGCAAAATTTTTTGGGAGCTGTTGTTGTGTATGTGTGATAAGGAGGCAAAACAACCAAACTTATTATAACATATTACATTATAATCGGATCAACTTCAAAAATAATAAAATATGGTAAAATCTATACTAATATTATAAATGTAAAAGTTTGTATGGATGTTTGTTACTCTTTCACGCCAGAACGGCTTATTGGATCTAGATGAAATTTGGTACAGAGATAGATTATAGTCTGGAATAACACATAGGCTACATTTAATCCTGGAAAAATGTATGGTTCCTGTGGGATAGGTTTGTTTTTGTTTTCCTAGTGATAAACCCGAGCAAAGTGAGGGTGAGCCGCTAGTAAATAATAAAATTACCATTCTTATATAAATATTTGATTGTCAAATTAAGACTCAAACCTTCATCTATGTTGTATAATGTTGGCATAGAGACCATTTATAAATGAGAACCTAAGGGAATTATCTAATTTCTGAAATTTAAAATATTTTATTGAGCATTAAATTATTACAATTTTTACTGAATGTCATGAGTCTACTACCAGCTCGGAAAGAAGAAGCCTCAGACCTGAGAAGAACTGGCGAAAGAAACTCAGAGGGGCTAATATTAAGTTATCTTTTTTTTAAACATGTTATAAAAAATTATTAACTATTTTTTTCTATATTTTAAGATAATTTTTATGAAAAAGAAATTTTAATGAATTTTATAACTTAAGTTTTAACATGGATATTTTTTTTCAGAGTACCAGAAACAAGAATAATCAACCTAAGTTTAAAATATCTCCAGGTAAAATAAAGAAAAAAGTTGGTAAAAGGTCTCCAGTTGCAATATACAAGAAAAAGGTAGAAGCTATCATGAAAGTACAAAAAACTGTTGAAGTTGTCAAGTCTTCTCATTACAAAGTCATCAACCAAATGACCAAAGAAAACGTACCATCATACAATAATTGTTTAAAGGATTCTAACATAAAAAAATGCCCCTTCGACTCACCAACAAGCATAGACTTAAGCTTTAATACATCTGAAATTTTTTCTAATGTGTTACGCCAAAAAGGAGATACATTTCATCAAACATATGATAAATCTTACAGCACAATTAGCAACGAAAAATGTAGTGAACAAAAAAATATTCTCAAACCGTCTAATAAACAAATTTGTAATACATCAGCATCAGATATATTTGATAACTTGACATTTACACCTCTAAAAAGCATTCCATCTAAAAGTGAAAAATTGGACAAAGGTCCTAAGATAATTTTGAGTGTTAATTCTGAGAGTGATTTTGATGACAGTTTAGATATGAAAAGTGGGAATAAAGAAAATGAAACTCATTCCATCATATGCATTACATCGTCTCAGCCGCCGAATAAGTGGTTAACAGTCGATCAACAATACAAATATGAAAAATATAATGTCCCGTGTACTGAAACTCCAACATTACCAAATAAAAAAATTCCAAACACATCTTCACCAAAAGAGTTCAATAGTCCAAACTTCTCTATCAATACAGAATTTTCACGGATAAGCGATTTATCATTTTTCCCACAAAGGTTTTCAACAGAACGAAAGATTGTGCCCAAAATAAATAATGAAACCCATGAAATCATTGATGACTCAAATATCAACTTAAAATTAAGTTCAGATACTTACACAAAAGAGTCTCCATTTACACCATTTGACTATCAAATGTATCCAGAGTCAAGACCGTTTTCACATTTAAAAGAACCTCCTGCAAAAATATGTCGACAAGCTTTGTTTAAGGAATATCAGCAAAAAGAAGCTGAAAGAAATAATTATCTGCGCTCTGAAAATTTTTTATGGCATAATGATTTAAGAGCTGATATAAGGTCGCCACCTCGGTCACTAACACCTCCACTACAATCGATTCCAGAAGAAAGTGGACATTTTTCTGAGATGCAGGTCTTAGATAATACAAATAAGCAAATGGCTACATTCACAATCAATCGTACTTTCGAGAAACCCTGCGATAAATCGTCTGCATCAATAAATCGACAAATGACATGGTCCAAAAGAGCAGTGAGGGCTGAACCAGAGCTTTGGAAAATCCCCACACCGTTACCTAAGAAATCTCTAAAGCCAAAAATGAGCATCAAAAGTAAAGAATCTTTAAGCGGAAAATCAAACCATACATTCGATAAAAGCAGGAATTTAAGTCAGTCTACAGTGTTTAATCACTTTGAAAATGTGTACTCTCAATCTTTCACTGTTGATCCATTTTTATCATCCACCTATTTTTATGACGAAGAAGCGGTTGATAAATTTGAGAGTGAGTTCAAAAGATGGCTAAACTACATACTTACTCCACCAGCAGATCTGGATAGTAATGTGGAGCAAAAAATTGATGTGGGTAAAGCTTGGATTGAAAATCGAAATAAGGAAGTGCCTGCAGCTCCTACTAAAGAGCAGGTCAGCAGTATTTACCACAACAGCCAGAGACTAGAAAGTTTGAGGCGATCCGCGAGAGCGTTACTGCTAAGTCCAGAAATTTCTCAAGTGTTCATGAAGTTAAATGTCCAAATAGAAAAAAAATTAATTACCATAAGAACAGATAGAAATCTTCATTTAGACGTGGGTTTACAAAAAATTATCATGGAGTTATTGTTGTCTTACAATCCACTGTGGCTTCGAATCGGCCTTGAAGCGATTTATGGCCTCGTCTTACCTCTCAAGTCTAACAGCGACATTGAGGGTCTGACCACCTTCATCATTCAGAGAATGTTTAAAAATCCTCATTTAAAAAATAAACATTCAAAAGCGACAGCACCGAACATGCTTTTACCGGCCTATATGGAGGCTATTAAAAAGTTTACGTTGAAAAAGTTTTTCATGTTAGTATTTTTCTTGGACCAAGCAAAGCAAAGAAAAATAATTTCACACGACCCTTGCTTATTCTGTAGAAACGCGGTATGCAAAGAGAGCCGGGAAATAGTTATACGGTTTACAAGAGAGCTGATTGCTGGAATAGGAGACATCACAAAACATTTACGTCCACTCGGCTATGTTGTTAGCCATAAACAGTCTTACTTGGACGAGTATAAGTATGCGGTACACAATATAGCTACTGATATCAGGGATGGAGTGCGGCTTACCAAAGTAATGGAAATCATTCTGATGAAGAACGGCTTGCTGAGTCAACTAAGAACACCTGCGATTTCTCGTCTACAAAAGATACATAATGTGCAAGTTGCTCTAAACGCTCTAAAAGAAGCCAATTTCGTTATAGTTGGTGATATATCGGCAGTGGATATTGCGGACGGTCACAGAGAGAAGACTCTATCACTGTTATGGCAACTGATACATGTGTTCCGAGCACCGCTATTTGAGAAAGCAGCCAACGTCATACAAATATGGTGGCGAAAGAAGTATGAAGTTATTATTGAGAAAAGAAAAGAAGAAGAAAGAATTTTGGCAGAACGTAATACAGCCGCTAGTGTTATACAGTATTGGTGGCGAAGGATTCAATATAATCGTATGGCTGAATACAAAATGCTACAAATCACGACAGCTACTACAATCATACAGAAATATTGTCGAATGTGGATTTGTCGCAGTCGTTTGAGAAAATTAAAAACTAGTGCCATAAAAATAGCGGAGTGGTACAAAAGTATCAAAATGATAAGGGAAGCAAAAGTAATATTAACAAAGTTACGAAAGAAAAGCGAGGAATTGCGACACAAATCAGCTACGTTAATCCAAGCTAATGTTAGGCGTTGGTTGTGTACGAAGCAATACAATATCGTTCGAACGAAAATCATTTTGATTCAAAGTATGATTCGAAAGTACTTAGTACGAAAATGGTACACAAGTTTGATGAAATCAGTGCTCTGCATTCAAGAAAGATATAGAAATAAACTGTTGATGAGACAGGAAATGCAGAAGTTTAAAGTAAAAAGAGAAAAGGCCATAATTATACAAAGTTATTATAGGATGTACAAACAGCGAAAATATTACAATGGATTGAAAAAGTCAGTTGGCTGCATAGAAAATCGGTATAAAGCGCTTCTTGTGATGAGAAAAGAAAGGGTTCAATATTTGAAGCTTCGATTTGCGGCTATAAAGATTCAGTCCATATTCAGACGTAAAATGTTGCGTGCTGATTATGTTCGCCAACGTAACATAATTATCAATCTTCAAAGAAAAGTGAGAGCTAACCAGGTGATGAAGCAAGAAAGAGAAAAATTTTTAAGGCTTCGAAATTCAACTATCATATTACAAACCCATATCAAGGCCTATTTAGCTATGAAATCGGCTCGACGGGATTATGTTGCATTAAAAAAATCAGTTATAACGATACAAAAGTTTTTCCGATCATATTTACAAATGAAATTTCAAAGATTGGAATATATTTCTTTACGAAACACTACAGTTTCAATTCAAAGGCACTATCGTAGTTTATTATTAATGCGTCGTGATCGTTCAAATTATTTGAATCTTAGAAAATCTGCTGTGGTTGTACAGAGAAGGTACAGAGCGTTATTATCAATGAGATTTGATAAAAAAAGATATCAAGAACTTAGAAATGCATGTATTGTTCTACAAAGGAGGTACAAAGCTTTAATAAAAATGCGTGAATATAGATCTGAGTATATAAAATTAAAGTCATCATGTCTTGTAATCCAAAATGCTTACAGAGCATATTTACAAGGAAAAATTCAGCGGGAAATGTATCTCAAACAAAAAGAATCTGCTATCAAAATTCAAAGTTGGTATACAGGGTTGAGAAAGTCAAAAGAAATTAGAAAACAATATGAAGAAACTAAAAAGGCTTGTGTTACTATACAGAAAGTGTATAGAGCTTATGTATTAGGGAAAATTCAAAGGCAAAAGTATCTAAAAATTAAAACGGCAGCAGTTAGCATACAGAGATATTATAGAAGTTATATAATAACGAAAACAATCAGGGCGGAATTTATAAAAATGAAAACTTCTACTGTCATAATACAAAGATTCTACAGGTCGTATTTAGAAACGAAGAAACAAAGAGCTTTATATATAAAAATGAAACAAGCCGCAAATGTTGTTAAAAATCACTATAAACTGTATTTAATAACAAAGAGAGTAAGGCATGAATATTGCCAATTGAGATCTGCGGTAATCACTGTACAGACAAAATATAAGAGTATTTTAGCAATGAGACGTGACAGAGCTGTATATTTAAGGATGAAACTTTCTGCAATAATTGTGCAAACAAGGTACAGGGCTCTACAGGCTATGCGAGAACAAAGACTAGCTTACTTACAGCAACGTTCTGCAGCGCTTTGCTTACAGAATAGATTTAGAGCACAATGCATCATGAAAAAAGACAGGAGTAATTATTTAAGAATAAAACAAGCTTGTTACAAAATACAAATATTTTACAGAGCATATAAAATAGGTTCACTGCAAAGACAATATTATTTAAAACTGAGAGAATCCACTACTTTAGTGCAACAGAAATATAGAGCAATAGTGTCAATGAGAACAGAAAGACATAGCTATATAAAAATGAGATCTGCCGTGTTAACGATACAACGGAGATATAGAGCTCGTCAAATGATGTTACTAGAAAAATCTAAATATAATAAAATATTGACATCATGTGTTACTATACAGAGATTTTATAGAGCGTGCACTTTGGGGAGGAAACAAAGACAACAATTTGTTACATTGAAATCTGCTGTAACATTAATTCAGCGACGTTACAGAGAAATTTTAAAAGCGAGACAAATCAGATCCGATTATGTCCGTTTACGAAATACAGTTATTCAAATTCAACGTTGCATTAGAACTAGAAATATAGCGCGTGTGGAAGCTCGTAAGATGGCAGTTAGTAAAATTCAAACATGGTATTTAAGTATCAAACGTCGTGATGAATGCCGCTCCCAATACTTATATACAAAACAAAAAATCATTACTCTACAGTCGGTTATTCGTATGCATATTTGTCGTTTACGCTACCTTGTGATGCGAAAAGCGGCTACTTCTATACAAAGATTTTATCGCCTCTACAAACTGGCTAAATCAGAACGAGAAAACTATGTGACCTTTAGAATTTCATTAATAAAACTACAAGCTTGTGTTCGAAGTTTCATTGAAAGAAAACGTTATTTGCGTCTGCGATCCGCAGTTCTAGTAATACAAGCGATATACAGATTAAAAAGGCATAAGATTTTGTTAAGCAAAAAAAGAGAGGAAGCGGCTGTTAGCATCCAAAAGAATGTTAGGTGTTATTTAGTGAGATCGTGGTACAAGCGATACATTGAACGAGTAATTTTAATTCAGACATTATGGAGGGGAAAACTTTTAACAAGACTGATTCGTGACGAATTTTCACAAAAGAGGACAATAATTTTAAAATTACAAGCTATTATTAGAGGATATTTAGTAAGAAAAGAAGTAGAACATAAGAGAGAAAATCTATTGAGGTTGAGGGAAAAACAACGTCGCGACTGGGCTGCGTCTAAAATTCAGGTAATATTTTATATATAATTTTTTGTTAGCTTTTACTTAATTTGTAAGGTTCTTCATATCTGATGTTTTAGAACTCTTATAGGACCACCCATGTCTGTTCGTCATAGCATATACATATATAAAGTATTAGATGAGAGAAGTTAAAATACGTATCACATATCTATAAATTCAGCCGACCCAAAGACGAAAATATAGTGAAAAAAATTGCCTCCATAACTCTACATAGCAAGTAACGCACGGAACACCCGTATATGAGAGTGTGACGCGCACTTGACCAATTTTGTAGTAATAAACTAAGTTATTATTTATTCTAGGCACTTTTCCGTGGGCATAAAGTTCGTTTGGCAAGTGACAAGCGTGCTAAAGAACTCCGTCGCCGGTGGCGTGATGGCGCCCTGCGCTCTACGCAGGAGTCGCTCAAAGAACGCAATGAGGAGGCCATGGACGTGCTCCGCAACATGGCCGATATAGAGACGGTTATCAGAGCGTTTAGATCATTGGGTAGGTTGTGTACATATTGTATTGTAGGTGAATGTTATTGTGCTTTTGAATTGTCAAATGTATGAAGCAGTCAATTTTTTTACTTAGGACACATAATGTATCTTTACGAGTAGGGTTCTGGTATTAAAAATTAAAGCACAAAAAAAAGATGCTCTTCACTCTCAACTATCCAACAGGATATTATTATATTGCAAAAATTGTCTATTATAAAGTAATAAATAATTCATTTTTATTCGAATTATTTTACGCGATTCTATATAATGAGCAGAATAATATGTTTATCACAAATATACTAAAGAGACCTACAAGTAAAATAACTGTAATATGAATCTTGACCAAAATAAGGTTTATAAAACGTGTTTGGTTATTTCTTTCAGAACTGCTTACTGAAGTGATGCCAATGATATACGACGCCAATGCCTCGTCGATCGTGCGCCGCGTCTACATCTACATGTCTGTGACCAACAGGTCTATTTCTAGTGTCGAAGTATTAAAATCCGCGGCATCTGTTCTCGTTAACTTAGCTAGGTATAGAGTAACTGGACCTAAAATATATGCGGTAAGTTATAATGCTTTAAAACACTAGTTATTGTAATATATAAACACATATTACTAATTATTTATATTTTTAAATTATTTAAAATTTAATATTATAATGGGGAGATTCATGTTTTTTTGATGAATCTAAGGAAGTTAATATTACGTGACTATATCCGTACGTCACGTCGCAATATCGCACTCGAATCTATTTCATTATAAATATATTCTTTTTGGTATATTGTCACTTTTTCTCCATTTTAATAATACTAGCGACTCACTCTCGCTTCGCTGGGTTCATCCCTAGGTTGATTCCCCATACAAACTTTCATTCCCATTTTCACTCCCTTAAGGGATGATTTCCGGGATAAAAACTATCCTAAGCCCTTCCCAGGGTCTCAAACTATGTTTTTACCAAATTACATCTAAATCGGTTCAGTAGATCCAGAGATTACCCCATCCAACACAAACTCACAAACTTAACCTCTTTATAATATTACTACAGATAATGCATATGTAGCAAACACTTAGACGACGCGGCAATTAAGAATGATGTAATAAGGTCTATGCTTCATATTCATAATTATGTATCAAACAAAATATTCTGTTTTGTAAGGGCATATGGTTAAAAATAGTAATAATTTAGTAGTTCGACTTTTTGTAATGTTTTCAGAGAGAGAGAATTCCTCCAGTTCTGAAGTTCATGTTGCGATTCAGTAACAGCGAGACACAACTTTTCTGTATACTATCAACTTATCTATGGCTGTTCTCGAAATATGATGAGCCAAGAAAGGTAAGTGTTAAATATAAAAAAAAATGTAACTCGCCCTGAACAATAGAGCTAAGGTAAAATAATAAAAATATTGTTTTGTATTATTTGCAGGACTTGAAGGAATTTTTGCACATCCCAGAAAACTACAAGATACTGGTAACAATTAAAGCAAATGTTATGCGCATGAAGAGAATGGCAGGTAACGCGAGAAATAAATTTAATACGCCCCAGCCTTCCAAATTCGTTTCTCATACTATGAATCAGTCCGTACGGGTCAGTATGAACCATAGTATTTCTAGCAGCAGCAGTTACTTACTACCAGCTCTAGAGACGGATTATGGTATCACCAGAATCGATAAGCCTCGATATTTTGAGGACCCTCAACAAGCTATTATTTGCCTCTTTGATACATATAATTTATAATATTAATTTGTTTATTTAATATTAATATAATACTTATGTTATACAATAAGATGCATGTATAATTAAATTAAACAATTTTAATGTAATAATGACCAATTTTATTTGAAATTAAACTTTTCATAAAACGAATATCTTTTAATTGAATTCCGAACTTTTAAATATGTACCGGTAGAATGGGGTCTATTTGAGACACGAGGCTAATTGGAAATGAAATAAAAATAATAATGCATTCCTAATATTTTTTAAATCTGTGAACGCAGATATAACTTGTCGCCATTTTGCCGTAGCGTAATTGTCGATTCAAATTAACCAATCAGAGGAGTTCATTTATCAGTCGTCAAAGAAAAAAACGAATTTGATTTGTGTTGACTAGAATTGAACTCAAAAGTTATGATTTGCCTGATTTAAATGCGACTTTTCATCGTTTAAATAATAGCTAGCCACTCGTTCGTCGACCTATTATGTGATACTTTTTGATTTACTTGTCATACTTTTACGCTTATGGCTTCAATTTTATGACTAAACTTTAAAAGAAATACACATTATTTAATAATTATGTTTCAAATGTTTTTATTTAAACTTTTATGGGACTACCCTTAGAATGCATGGAATAAGATACATTTCTGTACAGTTTGTGCCTAATTCCATCTAATCTATAAATAAAAAGTTCATGGAATAAGTATGGTCAAAATAAGAAAAACTACCACCGCACTCTTATTCGTGGATTACTAATAAAACTGATTGTCTAAATTTGTCCGCGGTTGCCTTAAGTATTTTATATGTAACGGAAATTAACTTGTCACTATTTTTATTATTCATCTATGGTGACCTTAGGGTAACTTAGTCTATGGACTATTATTACTCTTTTTGTTCTTAGTTTGTGACTATGACAGAACTGTCAGTTGTCACTTATCAGCTTCTGTGCTGTGTGATTTATTTACATTTAATGTTGTTATTTTTCTTCGTTCTTGCATGTTAAAAAAAAGTTTGCAAGCCTTTACTAAATATTAAGTCACAATTTTAAATACGAAAAGAAAATAAACACATCTAGAATCTAAAGAGTGTTTACCGTTTTCCATGGATGAATTTGTTAATTATATTCTGCTTATACTAGTGATACTGCCAGTAATTTTGTTTATAAATTTATGGGCAGGCATAGGATGGGAACTTTTTGTAAACAATTAAAGAATGAGAATAGAAGAATTGAAATGATTGAAATTTCTCTTCCGTTACAACATTGCAATAATAATTATTCCGTACTAACATAATGCATAATTTTAATAATTTGTCTGGTATATGTAGTGTAATAAAACTCTTGATGTGATTTAAATTCTTTTATTTATTTTGTAACATGTTATAAAACTTTGTCATTATTAAAAAAAGTAAGTTGTAAATAAAGCTATCTATTTTAATAATTTAAGATTATGATACAAATAGCTTTGGTAAATGTCATTTTCATAATTTGTTTTATCACATATGTACATATTTAATATTTGTCTTATCAATACCAATAAATTAGATTCATATATTTTTCTTCATAATTTATCAGGTCATTTTGTATATATTATGGTTAAATTACTTAAAATACTTTTTAATCTTGTATGGCATTGGTTTAAACTAACAGTAAATCATTTATTGATATAAAATATCCTAATGATTTTAAAACTAAAAAGTATTATTTAACCATAAAATAAACCATTTTTATTTTTAACTTACTATGCCTTTTTTAATAACCTACCCAGTTATTAAATTGACTTAACCTGCATGTAGGTAACATACTCTTGCAGGGGTCTTGTGCACTTACAACATCTGTGTTCCAATAATATCCCAGCATAGTGTAGATTCGGTAAATAAGTTTCACAATCCCCTGCCTAATAATTGTCAACAGACAACTCATGATGGCTTTCCCCTGTATGATATAAAATGCTATAATATACACTTTTATTATCTAAAACATGTAATACATAATATTTTATACAATTTTCATCAGATTAGCCTCAATTAAATATTAACATAATTCGAGGGTTTACTGCGAAAACCAGGTAATTGCAGTTAAGCTAGTTTTGAGTTATTGCGTTTTGAAAGTTTATACCTAATAAAAATGCTATAATTTTAGTGAGCCTTAAATACTGTAGTAGTCACAAGTTAGGATATATAATAAAGATTTTATTTTTGTGTAGTCTTCGAAGTGTATGAAATAAAGAAACTCATGAATGAGGTCGTACAGTTAGTTTATGATATTTTAGCAATAGAGTATTGAATGATTTGTTGTATATAACAGTTTTTACTTTGTTATATCTTCTAAAGTATTTAACGTAGCACTAAGCCGGTTTTACCAGTATACAGAGTTCGAAAAGATAAGAATTTTCATTTATTTAACTCATTTTTGCCAAAAATGTAGTTTAGCAGGTTTTCGCAGTAAACCATATAATAATATATGTATTAAAAATCTGCAAGGAATCATACAAAGTAACTGCAATATATTGTGTAATATTAAGCACAAGATCCAATATTAAAATTAAATTAAATTTCACTAGAAAGAAGTAGCTCCTCCATGCCCATATGTCCTCGGTGCCTCCATACTCTATATCTGGCTATGTCTTTTCTTGTCACCATTCCTACAACCTAAAAATTGATTAAGTTTAATTCATAAGCTCTATAATAATGTCTTTAGGTAAATTAGTTCTATTATTAATTTAATTTATTAAAATAGTATTCTTGTTTATATTGTAAGTAGGAAACTGTGTTAAATAAATTAAAGTGCTGTGCAGTTTGTACCTGCTCGGGTTAACCTCACAAATAGAAAGAGGAAAAGAGGTTTAATACAGAGGCTGAATCTAATTTTTAAAATTTTTGTCTCATGGAATGCATCACGAGAAAACCTCTGATCACATTTTGATGAAATGTGGTATGATGTTAAAATATGTTCTATGGTTACCCAGGTCAACATATAGGATACTGTTTACTGCGGGAAAATATCTTATCTCTTAGAAATCTATACTAACCGGCAAAACGGACTTAGAGACGAACTCGACCGGAACGAGGGTGAGCTCCCAGTAGGCTATAATTTATGAACATTTTGCGAAAAAAACCAACAATATTTATGATAGTTTTTATTATAATTTTTTTCATCATGATACCTTACGATGAAGAACTGAAACATGAACGTCTGAGAAAACTTAGCAAGATTTTGAATTTCATGTAAAGTCAACTAACTTGCACTTGTACAACGTAGTGGTATGTATGGCCATTGGCCTGCTCTCTCATTTTGAAGGAAGGCTCATACCAAGCAGTTAGACATAAAAATGTATAAATACGAAATTAAAGGGAACAAAATTTAAAAGAGTTACCTCATTATGATCATTAACAATAGGCAAGTGACGAAGGCCGAGTGCCCGGAACAGCCTGAAGAGGCGCGGCAGCGATGCGCGGTGCGGGAGAGTGTACGGCGACGGGTTCATGAACGGCCTCAAGTCTATCGTGCATGTTTTCTCCCAATCCGAAATTTCCAGCTGTATGTTTGTTTATTATTATGTGTAGTATATTATGAGTATAAAAAAATGGAATAGTGTTTATTTATGTTGATATTGACTTTTGAAAAGAAACTTTAAGCAAAGTACCCTATGTATTATGTTAATGATAAAAAATTATACTAAGGAAAAAAAGGCTGTCTATACTGTCTAGATAAATTAAAAATAATATTTTATGTAATTTAATATTAAACAGGCGGTAATAAACAGAAATAAAATAACATCCCAATAATTTGAAACTTTTCTGTGAAAATTCTGTAACTATGAATAATGATTTTCAATATTATTTTTTATTATATATACATATTACATACCTCATCTATCGAGGGGTATCTCGGATACTCCCTCCTGAACATGTCCATGTCTACATTGAAGTTGGACCACGTGGTGTTTGCGTTCTCATTATAAATCTGGTTTTGTAATAGAACAATCAGTTGTGATCGTAAGATGAGTCCCCGCAGTCGTTTGTATGTGGTTACTTCTGCCTAAAATTTGCATATTATATAAATTCTTTAAATATTTAGGAATACTAAAGCATTTCTTGTATCTTAGATTCGAAGGCATTAAACTTAAGAAGATTGAGATATATGTAAGTTCTTTCACTACAGACTAGTTTTTAATTTAGATTCAGTCTTTACTATTAAAAATAAAATCATTAAAATTGCCAAACAAAACGCGATCAGAATTTGTTCAATTAATAAATTATAAATAGCTGGTTCTTAATATGGTAAGGATAGAAATTGTAAGCAAATTATTAAAAAAATCATAGAAATATGACCTTGTCCTGTATTCTAGAGTTCTTTATTTATTATTTAGAATGAAGAGCGAGTCGCAAGTAGCTCATTTTTGTCTAGACTATTACTACTAACCATAATTAATATTTGTTTCGAGCAAAATACGAACTAAGAAAGTTACTTTTCGACTACACCAGATATATAAACTACAATATTATAAAGAGACTGAGTTTGTTTGTTTGAATGCTTTAATCAGGAACTACTAATCCGATTTAAAAAAAAACCTTTTTGCATTAGATAGCCCGTTTATTGAGGAAGGCTATAGGCTATGTATCATCATGCTACTATCCAAGGGAGCGGAGCAGTAATCATAAATGTCAACAAATTGGACAGACTTCCATATATTATTGTAAAACTGATGTTTAATTGGAAGTTTGAGCGCTAGCGACGCCGCGGTGAAATATTAATTTCAATTTATGTATAAAATCATGTACTAATTTTAAAACCATTAAGAATTTGAACTTTAAATTTAAGAAATATATTCGTTATTTGATGATCCTAACATTTTACATGTGACCAACCTTACCTTTGCAAGCTAATAACGTGCATCAATTTGATCTTATCGGTATAGTTTATTATATAGAAACACTCACATCATCAGCCAACGGCGGGTCCACCACCGGGAAGCCATTGTAGGACACGAGGCGCAGTATCTCCACGATGTGTCCGACGTTCTCGACGGTGCGCAGCGTGAACACCGGGTGCGACATCACCTCCGACGCGTATATGTTGTGCGCCAGCGGCGGCGGCTCCCACGGCAGCAGCGGCACGCCCGCCAGCTGGATGTGGATGTCGTAGATACCCTAAAGAGAGAATCAATAAATATATTGGGACATTCACACAGCACCATCTAGTTCCATGGTAAGCTACGAAGCTTGTGTTATGGATACCAGATAGTTGATACATTACACATATATAACTTTAAATACATACATATTATAAATATAAACACCCATGACTGGTGTACAAACATTCGTGCTCATCACACAAATGAATGCCCCCAGTGGGACTCGAACCCGCGACCGCTGGCACAGCAAGTACTCAAGTCACTACAAACTGAGCCAAACGTGTCCTTAAATTACAAATATATAATAATGAATCAATATGAAGGTATTTTTCTGGGAGGCTCGGCGATTTCAGCTACGGCGGTTAATCTCACTAATACTAGCCAACTGCACAGGAGATATTATTGTGCACAAATGTACGCGCAGACACAACGTGCACTTTATATTCCAGTCACTCATCCCGGTAGGATGACAATTTAACATGGACCGACGGCTTTATTTGCTTTCCAAAGCAAGGAAAAACACTGTCAACTTCCCAACTCCGGGATGTTAGTGAGATTTTCATAAGAGAAACAGTCAATAACTAAACTTGACTCAACCCGAGGAGTGGAACTCAGGACTTTTGGATTTGCAGCCGTACATGCTAGCCACTAGACCACCGAAGTAGTTATGAATATATGCTGTATTGTAAACAGGAAACAGGATAAATAGCGGCGTTATCGCTTTGAGTGATAAACTGAGGGGATTCGTTGCTAGTTTTTTAATAATAGTCTTGGTTGGTACACCTACAATCTACACGTATACCTAATTTCACACAAATCCATTGAGTCGATAAGCGTGAGGAAACAACAAACTCACAGATTTTCGTACATTTGATTTCAGTGGATTTTCCGGTATGATATTTATTATTCCTTTTGTACTCCTTAAGCGGCGACATTTCATATACCTTTCCTTAACTTATATGACCATCAATCTGTCTGGACAAAACTTTTGTTTTTTCACTTTTGCGCCAGGTCAATCAGCATAAATTAAGCCAGATAAAAGAAAATGTTGTTTTACTCAAACAATATGCTTTGAAGATTATAAAGTTAAAGTATTTTTCTAATCAGTTTTATGACTACCATAAAATCTAAGTTCGCTTTATTTTTATCTCTTATTGTTCTAATAATCTTAATTTTCTATAATCTATCAGTATACCAAATAAGCTAAATCTGTTACTGTGATGTAGGTATAAGCTATATCAATGCAAAGTTTCATCATAATCCGTCCAGTAGCATGAAAGAGTAACAAACAAACATCCATACATCCTCAAAAAATTTCGCGTTTACTATATCTTTTATAGTAAAAAAAATCACTAAGAAAGAAAAAACTATTGGTATATTTTTGGATCTAACAAAAGCATTTGACACTGTTTCCATCCCTAACCTTCTTCAGAAATTACACCAGGTGGGTGTACGAGGAGTAGCAAATGATATTTTTAGGAGCTACCTCGAAAATCGTCCACTGTGCGTTGTTATCGATGGTGTTATGAGTGCAGAGGAAAATATAGATTTTGGAGTACCTCAAGGCAGTGTCCTTGGGCCAACTCTTTTTCTCATTTATGTAAATGAACTGTCCAAACTGAATTTACAAAATTGTAAAATAACCTCATATGCCGATGATACAATTCTTCTTGTTAACGGGAAAAATTGGGCTGAAGTTACAAAATACGCTGAATCTTCATTATCTGCTGTCAATAAATGGTTACGCAAAAATAGTTTAACTTTAAATTTAGATAAAACGAATTTTATAACCTTTGCCCCTAGTAGTATTTCTCTTCTTTCTCCCCCCGTTAAAATTTTTATTTACAATCCAAGTTGCAATAGAAATATCGCTTGTAATTGCAGAAGTATTAATAATACCAATCAAACCAAGTATTTAGGCATATACATTGATAGCACCCTTTCATGGCACGAACACATTAAAGTTACCTGCAATAGACTTCCGAAACTAATATTAGTCTTTAAAGGACTTAGAAACTTTGTTGACTTGTCAATACTTAAGAAGGTATATTATGCCCTCGTACAATCGATCTTATCATATTGCATCACTGCCTGGGGAGGAACTGATAAAACTAAATTATTGCGTTTAGAAAGGGCTCAAAGATCTATACTCAAAACAATGAACTAAAACCTATATATTTCCCAACCGTCGAACTGTATAAAATTTCTAAAGTACTTTCTGTTAGAAAATTGTTTTTACTCCAAACCATACTACGTAAGCACTCACAATCACCTTTTGATTACCACTTGATCTCTAATAAACGCAGATCGGATTTAGTTTGCAAAACAATTCGTATTACATCGGCTTTGGCTAAACAGCATTATGATTTCTTTTCCCCAAATTTATATAACAAAATAAATAAAGTTCTTGATATATATCCCCGAACCTTACATGAATGCAAAAATATAATTACAGCTTGGTTGTTAGACTTGACATATGAGGAAAACGAGAACTTACTAAAATAGGAACATTTTATATGGCTGACACACACGCACACACACACACACACCACACACACACACACATACACACACACGCACATACCGTCAATCTACTTATACTATTAATTTAACTTTTAAATCTTATATTGGATCATAATATTTTTTAATCTGGAGGTGGGCGTTAATGACTACGACACAGTTTTAACTAATGCAGTCATTATCGAACATAATTTTGTAAATTGTAATCTTTAAAACGTGCCCAATAAAGATTTTTATTATTATTATATTATTATTAGTAGGAAATAAAAAGTTATACGTGGGGGTACCTCCGTGAAGAAGTCGCCAGTCCACTTGGCAACGACGAGGGTGACGATGAGCGGCAGCGCGTTGGAGATCTGGCCGGTGGTCTCGATGAGGATGACGGTCAGCGAGATGGTCATGCGCACGACGCCGCCCAGCTGCGCCGCCGCGCCCACCAGCGCGTACTTCGCTGGGTTTATCTCCTGTACGGTAACATGTATTCAGCCCTTTTTAACGTCCCACTGCTGGCCACGGGCCTTCATTACGAGGGATCAGGCCATGGTCCACCACGCTGGCCGGGTGCGGATTGGTGGACTGCACATATCTTTCGAAAACTTGCTAGGTTCTCTCAGACTTGCAGGTTTCCTCACGTTGAAAATATCAGAGGTGCAAGACCCGGATTTGAAACCTCTTCACTCAAATTTCCCAAGCGAGTGTTACCACTGGGCTACCACTGCCACGGTAACGTTACAGTATAAAAATCCACACAAATTTTCACCTTTGATTTTAATAGATGCCGTCAAATACAAGAGTTACCAAACACGAATTTTTATGACGAAAGATTTAGCAAATAACAGAGATACCAGTCAACCATAACTACATTTCTTGACTGTCATTTAAAAGTAATGGAAGGGGAGTCCAAGAGGGGATTTTTGCAGTTACTCCAGCGCGGCAGATTAACATAAGGGCAACTTTGCACTGTATTGAGTACCTCCATGATATAAGTCCTCATATAAGGGTGTGCATCTAGGGCAGTCGATCGAAAAAAAAAATTTTGATAAGTTAGAAATACTTGAAACTGTCAGATTAAGCTATGGAGGGCTAATTACATCCTAAAAAGTGTGCAATTCAATAATCTGCCGATTTCAAGCCGAAGAGGCATAAATCGACTATAAAGTTTATGTTAACTTTCATATTTCGTAAATATTATTTTATAACAAGAGTAAATATTGAATTATATATATAATAAAATTAATAGTTGGCTAATTTAATTTCTTTTCATATAAACGTATTGTCTCACGTAATATGTACTACTCAAAACATTCTTTACACTATGTTATTTAAATAAATAATCGCCACATCCTAAAAAGGCGATATAATATGGAACATACTGTAGATTAAATCATAAACTTACAGTGTCAGGCAGCGTATATTGAATCAGTATAGCTAACAGTCTCCCCCAGCCAGCGCCAGTCAGCAGGTTAGGTATGAAGAGACCACTAGACACTGCAATGCCGAAGGTCCAGGTGGAGAGGAGGAAGTAGCACACCACGAACACCAACAGGGACCAGGGCTTGTACGAGCCCATGGGGTCGTGGAGGAAGGAGCGCACCGAGGCCTCGGGGGTCTGGAACCAGATAGCGGCCACCGTGTTGTATTCTCCGTCCGCGCAGAACAACTGTAAATAAAAATTCTAGTTAACCGTATGAAATTAAACTTAGGATATTAGTATATAAAAATCAAGCCCACTGATGTGAGATATTTTGGCAAATAATAATAATAAACACACTCAAACAGAAGCCTAGATTTGATCCAAATCCGTCAAGCCATTTCAGCGAACAAAGGATAATAAATATATATATATACACACACAACACACACATACACACAATCATTCACAATTATAATAGTAGTGCCATTGAAAGATACTAATTATGATCAGCATGTTTACCTGCAAGGGCACTTTAGTGGGGTCCTCCCCGAGCGGGCGGCAGTCGTCCAGCAGGAACATCATGAGGAAGCCGCTGGTGGCCGTGACGCCCGCCACCAGGCACGCCTCCACCACGCGCAGCCACGGCGCGCTCACGTACCTGTACCATCCAGACCACACACATGACACATGCACACACACATAGAGAGATAGATAAAAGGGAATATACGTGTTTTATATTTATACAAAAGCTAACATCGGTATATAATTGAAAAATATAGCTCCAAAAAACTAAAATTTAGTATTTTTTTTAAATATCATACTTTAAACGCCAGCCAATTCGCGCGCTTGGCGTGACGTCAAAGTATCATACTTATAAAAATGACGACTTTAGTTTGTAGCGACCAAATCGCTAATCACTCTGTTATGATAATACTTTGACGTCATATTCGGTCTGACCAATGACGTGCGTTTCAACGACTTTGAATTTCCCACATATATTTGCATTTTTTTATAATATTATTTTATTAATCAAAAAGAAATTACATTAAAAAAATGATATACACTTAATTTAAAAGCAATAAAGATTATAAAAAGAAATATTTCACTTTTATTTACATTACACGCATATTCTCTATTACTTTATTGCACACACAGGAGAAAAAGGGGGAAAACCCCAAAAATGACAATAAAAATGGAATGCAAAGACGGTCTTATTGCCATCTGTGATAGACAATCTTTGATGCAAAGATTTAAAGTGGACGTATAAAAGTACAAGTTATAGTTGCACTAGTCACACTGCACATTTTTTACAGGCTGTAGTACCTACTGCACATTTTTTAGTTTTATCTGATACTAGCGGACCCGACAGACGTTGTCCTGTCTACACGTCTTTAATTTGAAAATTTCAAACTTTTTGGACAAAATTGTGAATCTAAACCATTCCCAGATCCCCTTGAACACACACAAATTTCATCAAAATCGGTCCAGTCGTTTGAGAGAAGTTCAGTGACATACACACTCACAGAAGAATTATATATATAAAGATAAAAGTGTATTTGAGTTTTTTAAATTATAATTATTATCATTAAATTAATGTATCGGTCGTTGATAAGTGTGTTAAATTTCAAGTTAATCTGACGTTTTGATTATGAAGTAGGTAAAATCGAGTTCAAATATTCCGTTTCATTAATAGATATAGATAAATGGATCGACCAACGGGTCGACCGACGGACCGGACCGACGGATCGTCCGAGGGATCGACCGACTGTTTGATCGACAGACAGACGGACGGACAGACGGATAGATGAATGGATAGATAAATAGACAGGTGAACCGTGAAGCTAATAAAATCCCTTTTTGTAATTCTTCTTATTAACTTCCGTATTATTATATTTACTAGGGATCTAGGGACAATAGTTCATTGGTAAACGGAGTTGACAAAAAATTGAAACTACCTTAATATAATAGTGTGATTTTTTTTTTGTTCCTGTAAATAATTACTCACCTTATACGGAAAACACTCAATTTATAATTAATGTAATTCCATAGTGCTCCTAAACATCCTCCAATTACTCCAACCAACATGAAGACTGGTAATTCATAAAATTGGAATGGAAAGGGCTCCATTTTCCCAAGATTCAATAAACCTAAAGGAAACGTAATAAAACTTTCTTAAATTTACGAGAATATTTAACATTTTAAATATAACTATCTTTTCGGATTTTTTCGTAGATTTAATTTGATTTTTGATTCCCGACATTTCGCATGCTTTACAGCAATCATGGTCATTGGCAGAGAACTGAAATCATTTTGTAATGTTGTGGGTAGGCGCTGTTTGTAAAGCCTATTGACCTTTGAGACGTCTACAATCTGTCTCTCCCGTGACTATGATTGCTGTAAAGCATTCGAAACGTCGAGAAACAAAAATAAAATAAAACCGCGAAAAAATCGAAAAGTTACTTTTATTTGAAACATAATAATTCAACAGGACGAACCATAAAGTAAAAATTAACACAAGCAATTCTTTTTTTAATTTCTTTATAGCTGGAGTTAACGGCATTTATCCCAAAAAAAATCTTAAAGGGTATCTTTAAACGAGCAATTCTTGTATATGTATATATATATATATATATATATATATATATATATATATATATATATATATGTATATATACGCAATATGGTCGGTAATTTAAACACTCAGTCATAAGTATCGTGGTCAAGCGGCCAAGGTGCAAGAACAATCAAACAAACAAACAGGTGTCCAGGTTCAAATCTCAGTCGCAAACAAAGTTTTTACTTTTGTTTTTTTTTTAATAATTATTCAAGATTTAAGTAGAAAAAAAATGAAATTGAACTTTAGGCCAAAAGCTCTGAGCGAAGCTCGGTAGCACAGGTACTATAATTTTAAATGGACGCTCAATTCCTGTTTTATTACATTACTTATATATGTATTACCTGGATAACTTAATTCTCCTGGATGTCCATGATAAGCCGATAAGGCGAAATTTAAAGTAAATGTACAAACTACTGTTCCAAAAAATGTTCTCCATGTCAAAGCTTGATTCCAGAAACTCGTGCCTTCTTCTAACGAAAATAGTACACCACCTACGAATACGTGATTAAAATTAAAATTTTATTATTTTTCTACAGTAAGTTTTTAGGCTAAAAAGACTAAAAACTATAATTTAATTGTTTTTAGTATTTCAGTGATAGTTATTATGACTTTAATACATTTATCAATTGATATATTTTCTGACTGATTTCAGATTATGTCTTAAATGGTGTTGAGCACAACGTAAAGTTGCCTATTTTTAATTGTCTTTAATAAAGAAAAGTATTAGAATGTAAAAATATAGCAGCGAAATAAATAAATAATTGATTATCATAAGTCTAAAATTTACCGATAGGAGCTCCAAAAGCTGCTGACACTCCAGCAGCTGCTCCTCCCGATACAAAGTCACGTTTTTCGTGATCTTCTCGAAAGTATTGGAATATTTTAAAGTCTTTATTGAAAGTTGTACTTTTGCCTTGTGATATACCAGCTGCTACCACAGCCCCGCTGTGAATCATAGGACCTTCCTGAGAAAATTAGCAAATTTGACATTTTTTGAAATATTAGGCACATATATTCCGTTCGTAAAAACTACATATGAATGTAATTTTTAATTAGGACAATAATTATAAAACTTGCATAACTGTGCAGTATTAAGTATATCGTGTATATACAGTTATAAAAAATACTAGCGAATCACCCTCACTTTGCCTGGGTTCATTCCTAGGTTGATTCCCCATACAAATTTTCATTCCCATTTTAGCCCCTTAATAAGGTATGATTTCCGGGATAAAAACAATCCTATGGTCTCAAACTATCTTTTTACCAAATTTCATCAAAGTTGGTTCAGTAGTTTCGGAGCCTATTCAGTACAAACAAACAAAAAATCAAATCTTTCCTCTTTATAATATTAGTATAGAAGTATAGATAATTAGATACATACATATGTGCAGTAATAAAATTACTTCAAATAATATTTGGATATATTTATTGGACTAGTTGTTAAAAAAATGATTGTACTAATAATATACAAAAATAAAAGCAAAATTAAGTGATTTAATAATCTTACCTTGCCACCAGCTAAACCTCCAACGACAGCAGTAATGACACCAAAAGCTTTAACAATTAATGTTTTGATCCTTACTACTCTAGGAACTTTAACTCCGTTCAGGTAACATTTAACTTGAGGAATACCGCTTCCAGCAGCAACTGGCTGTAATTACATATTAACATTTTAATTTTTTATGATTTTATGATGTAATTGCAAATTTATTATTACTTGAAACATCGATATTATATCCTATAAAAAATCTGTATATTTGTTTTATCCACTTTTAACATCCTACAAACAGTACTAATGTACAAAAACAGTTCATGAAAGTGTTTGCAATTTGCATACATGTATTAACAATTCTTCTGATTTATATGAACTTGGCACATATATTTTATTCACTTAGCCTCACATGCATACAAACTATCAAACAAAAACAATAACTTTTTATCCCAAAAGTCAACATACATGGAATAATATTTCAAATATAAATGTCATTTTAATAACAAACATTTCAGAACTAGACTTATTGATAGATGACTGTCAATAAATGTAACAAGTTATTGTTATTATTTATAATTTGAAGTAGATAAATTGCAATATAAATATAATTAAAATATGTAATCTTACCTCAACAAATGCGACGAGCACGGATCCAATAAATACAATACTGATATTTGATAACACCCAAAGCAAGTATGGGATGTAAAGTTTATCTAAAACCACATACCTGTCTACAGCTGATTAGTTTGGTTTAAGGGAATCATTCCATCAATTATGTAATTATAAAATTTATATTAATATACTTCCAGTACTAGAAGTACATCTACCATGAAATATTGTGAATTAAGGGTAAGACTACTAAAACTACTAGACTATTTAAAAATGATTACTTTCAAAGTTTCATAGAGTTTTGCGATTTTATTTTAATTTTTGGTTCCCGACAGTCTGTGACTAAGTAACTTTTGAGATATCTACAACCTTAATCTCTCTTGTGACCATAATTGCTGTAAAGCATTTGAAACGTCGGGAACCAAAAATCTAAATAAATCGGCGAAAAAATCCGAATCCATACTTTTATTTAAAATTTCAAAATAAATCTGAATTAAAATCTGAAAAGACAGTTTTATTTCGAATATAAAATATATTTTTTAAGATCATCACATTTACTGATAGAAAATATGATAACGTATTGCTGTGGGTTAGTCTTTTGAAATAGAAAATAAAAAAGTGACACTGGTGTCTGTATCAAAATTTCAAAGTTTAAGATTCTGAAAAACATACATTGGTTTTACATGAAATTAGTTAAAATGAGGAACACTTTGGTAAAGGATACATTTTTTAAGTTGTTTATATTTAATGTTTGAAAATTCTTCTATGCATATATCTATAGTGAAAGCAATAAGCGCTGTAATTACTCCAATAAGTAATACAATTAGCCATCGAGCTGTATCTTTCTTTACAATAAATGGGTAGCCTCTTTTCCTTTCTTCATCTAAGAGTAAATGATTTTCACATGTATCATAATCTAAACTCTGAAAGATATATTTTAATATAAATTACATGTATAATATATAAAAAGACGATTAGTCATAATTATTATTTAGTCATTATAATAATAATAAAAATATTACCTCATACTTAGCAGATAAAATATTCATAGAACCTGGTTCAATTTTTTGTATTGGTTGCCTTCGTCTGACACCATGGCTTCCATGTAAGTCATCTTCTATAGAATTCTAAGATACAATTCTATTTTAATATAAAATCAGTAAAATAAGTGTAAAAATATTTGATAATTATTGTTTCTTACCTCAAGATCAGGACTTTTATTGAGTTGAGCAAAATTTGATGTGCTTGCTTCCTCATTGCTAATTAGTTGCGCTGTATCGGATGTCGTTACACTAATAGTATCATCAATAACTTGGGATGAATTAATCATTTTTATAAAATTGTTATAAGAAACAAAGCACTATTTGCATTGCTCTAAAAGTAAACACAGAGAGAAGATTATTAAAATTTAAGCTATTTTGCATATATAATATTACTCCAAATTCCCATTGCTTATTTTGAAACTGACAAAACAGTGTAATGTAAAGCAATATATTTCAACATTCAAGATTAAATTCACAGATTAACGGAGACTACAATTAAATTGAAGAAGACAACATGAACCATGACATGAATTAAATGACATATTTAATATTTTTATTCATCTATGACAGATGACTATGATATAGACGCACAACAGATGATCAATGAAAATTATTATTTGTTGTGATTGAAGGTTGCACAAAGCTAGATAAGCTAGCTGTCATATCACCGAATATCGATTTTTGTATGTGTTAATTGGTTGAATCTAGCAACATTAAGCAAACATTGTACAATATTAAACGTTTTTTCTCTTCCGTGATTATTTACAATGAGAGATAATATCATCTTAAATATATTTATTTAGTTATTTTTATAACGAGAATAGTATTTTTATAGAATTTTATTTTATATTTATTTAACATAATGAGGTATGAAGGGTTATAGTATATTTTAAGAAATATGGAGGAACAAATATTGTTAATTATACATATTGTATCAAATTGGTTATTATTTAATAATTAATAATATTTTTAAAATATTACAAATACTAAAAATGTGTACTGCACAAATTGTATTGAATAAACATTTTTATATTAGCAATCTAGCGCTAGTAAATGGAATAAAGAATAAAGGAACAAATTTAAAAAAATAACTAAATGTACGTAATAATAAACATAATAAGATAAGTTCTTCCATATTTTGATTAGGTGATTAAAATGATATCAGAAATCACTTGACAACGTTATCATTTTATCAGTATGTCAACTACTAGCGCCACAACCTGGAGCATACACGCGCAATAATCAACGTACCGTAAACAATGGTGTTTTTCTATGTGTGTGTGGCTTGCTCGTTCGTTTGGTTGACAATCGCGATGTGATGTATCCTACATCATCGCATGCTGAGTTATATTTTAAACAAATTGTTTTAATTTTAATATTAGTTCCAACATTCATTTCTAAATGTTTTCTTTCATTGTGGTCACGTTTCTCTGTTTTTATTTCTAAATATGTGTAATTTGCCGCCGAAGTTCCATTCAGTGTGTCGCCTTTGTTTATCATTCTGTGGCGATAATTGCAGTGATGTTAAACTTCCAATATTCGACCGTGATAAGGATAAATCACGACTTTCCGAGATGATAATGACATATTTATCAATAATGGTAACTAATTTGAGTTGTTATTTCTATTAATCAGTTGAAACAATGTTATTTTCTCGTGTGAAAGTTTAGCTTAAGCGTAAGAGATTGTGGATACTGATAAGCGCCATTAACTTTCTCGCGGGTGTTGGGTATTTTCGCATTGTGATATCATATTACGGCCCACGCGTTGAGTGGTTTAGCGTATGACTAATGTCGTTCGTGGAAGTGATAGGCGAGGCGGGTGGCAGCACGCTGGCGGCTGTATCAGCGCGTGCTGATAACAAAGGAGCGCACGAGATTATTTCGACAACAAATGCTTTCAAAGCCTGTTTTGGCAACCTTTCATAGCATATATATTCCTGACATCTACATACAAACACCATCCCTTTCTATAAGATGACTTTCTTAACTTATCTAACATCTCTGCTATTTTGAGTATCAATATTATCTAAATATAGCTCTGCAGTTTGTTTGAGGGAGAACTTGAATCACCCTTTTAATGATATCTTAGTTTTGATGCACATACATGATTTTTGTCATACAGATTTTTATAAATTGTTATCAGATTACCTATTGATGAATCATCATCTATGATTGTGCTAGTATAAGGTCACTTGCTACATCATCTTTTAATGACAGAGATATTGTGAAATTAACATACTTTACAATGTGAATAATTTTTTAGGTTTCACCCAAAGATATGCTGCCACAGGTGGTTTGTGGGAGTTGTGCACACAAGCTTGATGAGTTTCATACATTTAGAGAACTATCACATAAATCTGAAAGATTGTTGGAACAATTTGTACAGTATGCCAATTCACTATCAGGTCCAAAAGAGGTGGGTTTATTATAAAAATATTTATTTATTTTATATTTGAACATCAACATGTTACAACAGTTCTACACTAGTATATTACTTACTATAATAACTTTCTAAAATGTATAAATTTTATTAACACAATAAACAAAGACTGATTTTTAAGCAAAATTGGTATCATCATTAATGTTAATGTAGCGTATTGGCTGAGCTCTTATATTCTTCTTGTAGAAAGCTTTCATAATATTTGTTAAAAGTCCACATATCATTCCAACTCCTACCACAGCAGCCACACCTAATATGCTCCAAAGTACATGTTTTGGTTTTAAATCTGAGAATGAAAAGCCTTTTTTTGTCGCAAATGTTGTATCAAATGCTGGGCAGAAGGACATTGTTATATTTGTAATGTGAGCACCACTTAGTCTCATTGGGGCAGCACAACTGAAAAAATAAAATTGTTACTCCCTATAAATGCATTTAATGAACATTTTTTTTTTAAGATATAACAAAATATTCAAACATTAATAAAGCCACATTTTTGTGTTTGTCTACTTAGCAAAATAAATTTTATAAGCTTTATTTTTTACAAATATGAGTTTCAATTTCACATATGCTAATAATAGAATAAATATTATATTAAACAAAAAAAAAAAGGCTTACTAGGGTATTTCTCCAGGCTTAAACTTTGAGCCAGCTCCTTGCTTTGTAACAATATCGGCCAAATCACAATTGCATAGCCAACTGTTACCAGTCATTCCTAGTACTTCAACTTTGTCCCATGGTAGTAAATCTGTTGGCAGCTCACTTAGGTTATTGTCATCAAGATATACCTGTTGATAAATGTCATTATTTACAATATATATATATTTAACCTTTAATTTTAGTAAGTTACTATAATCTACAGTATATGTAAAGATTTTATTTTAATAACTTGCTTCAACTTTCATCCCCATTTTCACCCCCTTAGGGGATGGTTTCCGGGATAAAAACTATCCTATGTCCTTTCCAGGGTCTCAAACTATCTTCTTACCAAATTTCATCTAAATCGGTTCAGTAGATCCAGAGATTACCCCTTACAATGTCACAATCTCACAAACTTTACCTCTTTATAATATTAGTAAGATAACATTCTTTTATGCTTGCTAAATTAGTAAATAATTTGTTATTTCATTTTATAATTAATTTGTAGCATTATTATTCAAATATATCAAAGTAATAGGATTTGGGATAAATTGTGCAATCCACTGTTATCATAATATGTAAAGTGATTGATCAGCTGACCCAGTTGTATTCTTGTCAAGTCAGTAAATATAACTGGGCCAAATGAATGCATATTTATGACTTTAATAATTTTGATTTGATATGTGCTAAATTAAAAAAAATAATATATCTTAACAAAAAAATTATAAATAAAACAAAATTATATCTAAAAATACTATCATGATAATATCTTCATAGTTTGATTATATTTACTTGTTAACATTTTTTCAACCACTATACTAAAGCTACCTAAAATACAGTTGTTAATATTTCTTATCTCAACTATTAAATAAAAATTCTTCCCCTTCTATGATGAAAATAATTAACAGCTTAAAGAATTTTTGATTTTTTGCGTTTGCATATTGGTTTTATTTATTTTCTATAATAAATACGTAACTCATATTTTACGTATAGTCGCTTATTATGAACACTCTCGCACTAAATAAATGATGCTGTTTGACGGCTAGCAAACATCACACAATGTATTTACCAGAGCACCAAAATAATTTTGAGGTAGGTACAACTATCATGAAGAGATATCGAAAGATCGCCCCAGGATACTGAACTCAAAATTACATAAGAGTTAGAAATATATAATTCAGATTGATAAAAGTCCACAACGCAATTGTGTTTAAATAATTTCGGTGAAATAAAAACACTAAATTTTTTATACTCCTAGCGACTCACCCTCGCTCCGCTCGGGTTCGTCCCTACTTACGTTTTAACGTTTAGTATAGATTTCTCAGAAATGAGATATTTTCCCGCAGTAAAAAGTATCCCATATATTGACCCGAATAACCAGCTATCATCATTCCAAATTTCATCAAAATCCTTCCAGTGGTTTTTCCGTGATGCGGTAACAGACAGATAAACAAAAATTCTAAAAACTACAGATTCGGCCTCTGTATCGATAATAATGTCTATTTCAATAAGATTTTCCAAGAAATATTTAATGTACAGATTCGGCTTAGTTACAATTTTATTATATGTTTAGATATAGTAACATTACAATATATTTTCTTGAGTAGATGGAATTAAAAGATACGAGTAGAGTCTGTCGGAATTTGAAGTCCCGATTTTCGGAAGGTCACGATTGTCTGGTTTGCGAGAGGCCACGGCTGCCATAAACTAAATGGAAACGAAATTGTAAATTGCTGAACATGATATTTATCTGTACTAAATAGAATATTTTAAATTTTATGAAATGTAATTTGCCAAAGATCAATATAAATACGCCGTATGTGTAATAATGAGTAAAAATAAGATATAATAGTAACAGTTATTTATATTTTGGTGAAAGGGCTTATTTACGTGTATATATTCCAAGGACAAATTTACGTTAGAATCACTTCTACACACCCACGCGTACGTGAGTATTTACGCGTGTTATTATATGAAATTTATGGTGTTTTTACAATCGCCGCGACGCAGTGTTATTATGTGTCTAGAATGACCTATTAAACTGTGGTTTGCGGATACGATACTTGCATAGGGTGAATGTTGATGTTCACCAATTATCTACCATACAGATGTTTGTTTACCTGATTAAACAAATGTAGGGAACCGTCACTTGGTACGTAAATATTGAGAGCGAAGGAAAATTATTAACAGAATAAGGTGTCATTCTATTCTTTACGTGATCACCGTAAGGAGAACAACGCAAAACTATAACGTGCATTCTGTATACTCGTGTACTTCTAGTGTGTTGTATCACATTAAAAATTGTACCTGGGCTACCGAGCTTCGCTCGGAGTTTTTGGCCAAAAGGTACAATTTTCTTTAAAAAATTCTAGAATAAATACAAAAAGAAAAAAGTAAAAATAACCGACCGGTGACAACTGAAAATAACCTACGAGTGTCAATATTGCGACTTAGCCGCTTGACCACGATACTTATATTCGAGCGTGCGAAATTATCGAACATAATTTGAGTGGAATAATGCGAAAGAAAACAGCATGAAAACTCAAAAACCCGCGTTTTCCCAGACATATGACTAATCTAGATCGAATTATCGCCCCCGAAACCTCCCGTGGGCTAAATTTCATTAAAATCGTTGAAGCTGTTTCCGAGATTTAGATTATATATATACAAGAATTCCTCGTTTAAATATATTAGATTAAAATTGCTTAAAATAAATTAACTTAGTATATTATTCTTAGTAGCGACTTTACTACATCATAAGTCATGGTAGTACATATGGCCGAATACAAAAAAACCTACAGTCTCTTCTTTAACACGTTTCTATATCTCTGTTTACTATTTACTTTCCTAATAACTGGTACTAAACAAAGAATTCGCAATAAACAAGCACATAAGCAATTCGCTAATGCCGACTAAATTATTTTTCTTCTAAGAATATCAGCTGTTAATTACTTATATATGTATATTACTTCGATGCTCCTAACAATTCTTTAAATTATCATAATAGTATCTCTAATTTAGCTAATATGAGCTTTATACAGGAAACGGTTTCCTATAAAAACATATTATTACTAGCCAATTTGTCGTACAAATTTTATTATACCCTTACTGCAGGAACTATATTTGGATGTTTTGGCTCTATGACATGTCTTTGTACATTATTTTTTTTTGTCGGCCGTGAGAAGTGAACAAAAAGCTACAAAGGCAATACTGATATTCGCATAATTAACGAAAAAGGATGAGACAATTTCGGAAAAAATATATTTTTCAACGGTGAAATTATCTTTATTTATTTTTTATTAACAATTACCTAATACTATGTCATGGGTCTCATATAAATTGAAAGAAAATATTACAATTATAAAGGTGGAATAAATGAATATAAATTCTTGTGGTAATTTTGAGAAATAGGAATAAACTTACGGGACTATTTTCAGTCCCGATGGATGAAGATATTTTCAAATAACTCACTATCTCATTTTAGGAACTTAACCCTAATATTAATGGGACTTACGATACCCGTAGATTAAATCAGCAAATTACATATATATAGAGGAGAAGAGGTTGAATTAAATTTTTGTTACCATAGAATAAACCAGTAGTAAAAAAATTTTTCGTTCAATAATAGTGTCTATATTGATAAAATTAAAAAAAAACTATATACTTTGTATATAATATCAAACTTGCGATCTACGATTCTAATGGCAGAACTAGATGTAATAAATATCCGCTACGCCACGATAATCGTTAATTAGTTAAGTACCTACAAAGTAACAAGTATTTTTTATAATTAAGTTTTATATACATATTTCCGATTGTTTACCTCTTTCAACGTCCATTTATCCTTTATTTCTCGAAATGCGTTATGGCTGATATATTTCAAATTGCGATTGTGGCACAGGTGTAAAACTCGAAGGCTTTTTAACGGTGTAAATGTACTACGTTTAATTTCTTCTAAGTAATCATTTTCACCCACTTCCAATTGAAGAAGATTATTTAGACCTAAAAATATATAATAACTAAATAAATAAACACAAACCAAAAAGAAAGCATAAAAATAATAGTGAATAGTATGAATTGTAAATAAATGAAGTAAAAAAAAGTGTTTATTGATTTTTAATAAGATAAGATGTTAAATAATAAAAGACGTTAACGATTAATTATAAACATTAATTTAGCACTAATTTTTTTTCTGTTAATGTAGGTTATGTTATATATTCATTGTTTCTAATCAATCGAAAAATCACGTAAACAAAATAATTTCTACTTTTACTTGATCACCAAACAAAATTTTCTCGCTCAAATCTTTAACAGTCTATAAATATATTAAACTATATCATTCAAAATTTGTCTAAATTTTATATAAGAAGAAAGTTGTTCTTCTAAAATTAATAAAAATCCATATATTATAATACATTATTGTAAAATATTTAGAATTATTTATGGAAAAGTCCGGTAAAACTTTACCACAAGCTTCTACTTGAGAAAATAGAAAGCATTCGTTAATATGAAAATCCAATATATTTATGTAATGTCTAATGAGTATCAAAATTCCTAAACAAGTTGTTACGTCGCTGCCGTCTGTCTTCAGATGTTAGAAAACTGCTTGGCATTAGTACTTTCACCATGACTTAGACATCGCTATCGCGTAGTCATGATAACACCAAGTAGGTAAAGTAATTCCGTATTTAATTGACCTTGATCAATTCTAGCTGAGATATGATACTTGATCCTGGTGAACTCTATATGGTCTTATTGTCTCGGAAAACTTAAATGCATCAAGTAACATAATATATTGGTAGTATCTGTACTTGTACTTACAAATAAATTGGTAATATTAAGATGACCAAAAATCAAATTTTTAGGTTTTACATATTAGTATACTCTTACATTGTAGTTTTTGTATTTTTTCTCAGAAATGAAACATTTTCTCGCGGTAAAAAGTATCCTATATGTTGACCCGGATAATCAGCTATCACCATACCAAATTTCATCAAAATTCAAAAAGTTTTTCTGTGATGCGGTAACAGACAGACAAAAATTCTAAAAACTATAGATTCGGACTCTGTATCGATAATAATGTCTCAATAAGATTTTCCAATAAATATTTAATGTACAGATTTGGCTTAGTTAGAATTTTATTATATGTATAGGTTACATATGAAAGCCTTAACAAACATTTTTTTTATATTCATTTGTATCCGCGAATCTCAGCTGTCCGCATCTACAAATTGTCGGTATCATTAAGCTGATTTTTAACCGACTTCCAAAAAGTTCTCAATTCGTCTGATTTCTTGTTATCGGTACTCACTACTCATACTGACGAATGGAGAATTCTACGGAAAGCGACATAAACTATTACTTCTTATCACAGACAAAAAGATTTCTGCTTCGGAACGTGATTATAATATGAATAATTAATGAATATTATTACGGTTACATGCGGGTAAACACAAGTTTTATACAACGTTTATAGCAGTTTTTTTCGTAATTTAATCTTACCAAGACAATTCTGTTATTTTAAGGATAATAGCTGTTTTGATATAAGTGAAAAAAAAAACTACACGCTATTGGTATACTTTGCGGAGTTATAAGTGCACGTTTTGACCTTCTCCTTCGTCATCGACACCCTTATTTAACTAAGCAAATTATAGTTAGAATTTCAAGTCTACAACAAAAATCGTGGTATACTCACTCAGTGCGATAATCAACTAGATAAGATTCTGAATATATACTTATGCGTACCTAAGAAACTGTCGTCATTGAGTTCTATGATAGGGTTGTTATTAAATGTCAAGTACTGTAGTGTACTGCCTACGAGGCTCAAACTTTCTGGCACTGTGACAAATCGGTTCCCAGAGAGATCAATTTGTTTTAGTTTTACTAATCCTCTAAACGCGTCCAGGGGAATA
Organism: Brenthis hecate; assembly: GCA_951806755.1. Classification (NCBI taxonomy): domain Eukaryota; kingdom Metazoa; phylum Arthropoda; class Insecta; order Lepidoptera; family Nymphalidae; genus Brenthis; species Brenthis hecate. The sequence continues at coordinate 2,320,079 of OX638275.1, read as the reverse complement.
TTATCGATGTCAGTTTTAGCCAAATCAAGAACCTGTAAAAGTTAAAGTAGACTGATTTAGTTGTTAATTAAAAAATCATATAATATGTTAATTTAATTATTTTGGTAAATTATGCTTAACCGATTTTATGTAAATGAAATATTTACCTCTAATTTTGTGGCACTCGATAGGGCAAGGATTGTCACGTGGTCGAGTATTTCGATTGGATTATTATTTAAATAGAGGCGTGTTAAATTCGGTGTATACTGGAACAGGTATTTGTCGAGAGAATGTATTTGATTATATCCTAAGTTTAATGTGTCTAGAGAAATGTCACTGTACGTTCCATTTTTGTACGGTCCTTGAAAAATTTCGCTCCGCAACACATCTCCTGAAATTTAGTTATTAAATGCAGGTACCTAAGTTAATAAATAATCAAATTTTGTAATTAAAAAATATTAGTAAATTTATATTTAACGTATGGAGAGTTCATTCATAGTTTCAAGTAGGTTAATCTTAACATATATCTTTATATGGCAATTTATGTAGATAATTCTGATAAGTAAAATGTATTTTTTTTTGTTCCAAGAAATAGATTTTTGAAGTGGCCCCAATACGAGTTTTTAGTTTATCAGGATTTAGATACGCCACGGAAAATCGAATAACAAACACATTGCGATGAAGTTAAGCTATGTGAACTTGGCACCTATAATAAATAGTACTACGAACGAAATTAACGTTATGAAATAATGGTACTACAAACAAACACACTACAAATGAAAAAAGGGTACTACAAACGAAGTTAACGTCACTACAGACGAAATAATGGTACTACAAACGAAACAACGAATGTATGTAATAAAAATCATTCTGCAAAAATACTAAAAAAAAAATTTTTTTTGTATTACTACAAATGAAAAACCTAGAAACCACTACTAACGTTTTTGTATAAGAATCAAGTGGAAATTTTTTTTTTCACTAACTTCGGAGATGACACTTTTTTTTGTTATCTGTATATTTTTTGGCACTACTACAAACGAAGTTAGCTTCACTACTACTAACCGAAATCTTTCAATAAACCTAAAAAAGAAGAATTTTTCCAAAGTCGGGTGCCAAGTTCACATAGCCATGGAGTTACTTATCCTTAAAATATATCTGAAAACGATATTTTATGAATAAGATAGTATTTTATTTACTTTTTGTTATTTATATATTCCCACATTATTTTCTTAAAATAGTATTGTAGACCAATCGGAATCCGTTTATTTTTAAAATATTTTTTTTATTGAAAACCTGCAGTTTTATGATTTTAAAATGTTAGCAGGTATATAAGGAATAAAAATTCGTAAAATGCCCCCGATGCCCAGCTACCCCCGAGAAATGGGGGGACGTAAAAATAGTTTTTTTCAATTTACTATGATGTTCTATCGTAAAATGTTTTCTACAAAAGTTGTAGGTCCAATAAAAATCTACAACTCTTATAAATAACACTTTTTACCATAACCTCAAAGTTTTCGAGATATTTGCAGAAAACTCGGGTTTTAATTAACTTTTTCTTCTTGGTTTTTTATTTTTAATTTCTAGAATAATCTTTTAATAAAGAATAATTTTGTTCCCAAACCGGATTCTGAATGGACTATAAGTATAGGACACGTAAACAAACATTGCATTCCACGAATCTTATCAATTCGTACCTATGTGTAATTGATTTATTGTATAAGAGGCTACCTACCTGATAATCGATTATTACTCAGGTCCAAGTAAAATAAATACTGTAAGTTTTTAAAGGCGTCATCCTCTATTTGAGAAATCTTATTAGATTTGAAACTGACGGCGACCTTACTTCCTGGCACACTGGCTAATTCTGTGACATTCGTTATACTGTTGTTATAGAAAGTTATCAGTACGTTAGCCTCTGAAATAAATTGAAAAAAATAAATAAAAGCCTGTTTTATTGAATATAAAATATGTAAATTTATGACTAACAAACTAGTTATGAACATTTAATGTAGGTATATATTTTTTAAATGAAAAAAGGCATACATTTCTGTAAAAAGACTATCAAAAGAAAATGTTAAATATCATCCGTATTATTTTAATATTATGTATAAATGTAAAAGTTTATAAGTATGTATGGATGTTTGTTATTCTTTCACGCCAGAACGGCTGAACGGATCTGGATGAAATTTGTCACAGTGATAGATTTTAGTCTGGAACAACACATAGGCTACTTTTTATTCCGGAAAATATACGATTCCCGAGGGATAGATTTGTTTTTGTTTTAATTTTATTACATACTAGCAGAACCCGCGGCTTCGCTCGCGCTAAAACTACAAAAAATATCTAAAAAGGTAGTTTCATACAAACTTTTATCACCTATTTTACCCCCCTTATGGAATGAATTTCGAAAAATGCTAAAACACGTATTTATTTATCGAAGTGCATTCATTCCAAATTTCAAGTAATTCTTATCACAAATATTTTTTGGATTGTATTATAACGTGTTTCCCCATGGGTATTAGATAATCTCCCGCGGTAAAAAGTACTCTCTAGCCCTCCAACTATCTCCACACGCAAAATCACGCCAATTCGTCTCTTCGTTTCGACGTGAAAGAAGGACAGACAAACAAACACACTTTCACATTTATAATATTAATATTAAGTATGGATTATAACTATTTTCACAAAGAGTTGTTTAAAATAAAATTTAAAAATATTTTAGTTTATGAATGGGTTCACTTAGAAAATTAACACTAGTAATATTCATTTTAAACGTACTATATGTACCTATTCAAAAAGCTGCGTCATACAAAATAACTTTATTTATGAAGATTATTTACTAAATTTATAAAAGATGAATAATATTTGAGAAATAAGTACGAACATTGTTTTAGAAGAGAAAAACAAACTATTATAATTGTGTTAATATTTACTCAATTATGTAGCCGCACGGAGTAGCTCACTCCGGCGTCAACCTACTTAATGGGCTCTTATTGAGATAAATTAATTAAATGTACGAAACTGGTGTTACCTTTATCTGTGACTTTGTTTATTTCCTCCGGCCAGGCGGGAATGGTGTCGATATTGCGTCTTGAACAGTTTAATGTAAGATTGGCATCATGAATTTGAATATTACATTGTCCGTTTTTCACATCGCTCTGAGCGTGACTGGCGGAAACTAGGACACACAATATCACAAATACCTACAACAAAAAGATACCATTACTTATATAATCACAAGATAGGCACGAATACAAGCGCCATTCGTGTCTGCAACACTAATCGGACTGTTCTGTCTACTCACGCCACTAATATCTTGTAGAAAGCACATCTTTCCCAAAATTTGAAAGAACACTGCTCAAACACCTTCCGATAAAGATGCAATATTATCTTATCAGCCTCTCGGCAAGCGATATCACGAAGTGTCATGAAATGAGCGAGCTCCTCATTGGTTAATGCGTGTTCCTATTATCTCTGTATTAATATTGAGTAGCCTTTGTTCAAACATTGTTATTTTATTTATAGGATATCCTGAACATAACGGCGGACAAATTAGAAGAAATAATCAGGCCACTGAACGATAACGAGTACGACGATGTCAGTAAACACAAATATGCCGAAATCGGGTCCCCTGACTCCACGGAGGAAATGAAGAACTTGGAGAGTCGGCAAGCGGCGGTAACACTGCTTCAGATAAAAAACTATGATCCAACTAAATACGCTGTGAAGAGGGAGGAAAGTCCTCACATAATGTTCAACAGCGGCCCGAGTTTACCGCCTTCCGACAGAGCGAGAGAGGTTATGCATTGTAATGCCGTCATCGATATTATAAGCAAGGCTGTCGCGGTCGCGCAGCGTGAAAACGAAGAATCTCATAATTTCCCGCCTACCTACTCGAGTGTCATTGACAGGACTCATGCCCCGGGCGTCAGCGATGTAACCTACGCGCAGGAATACCCCGAGGACCAGTACATTACGTATAACGCGCCCCAAAGTGCCACCAGCCCCGGAAGCAACGATGATCATGACAATAAAGAAATGGACCTTTCACTATATGGCACTATTAAGAATGAAACAGTTGAACACATCGAACAGACTGATCGCGAAGTCACGGGGCCCTTCTTACATAGAACTTTAACGAGCAAATCATCCACCTTCGCGGACGAGTACAAACAACACGTTTTTGGCCGAACATGCAATAAAATAAAACAGGGTAAAGATAACTCCGTATATGAAGACTGCAGTCAGAGCAGTAGCGGGTCAGATCCGGACAGGCTGCAAATGGATATTTCTGAAGTGTCGCAGGTGATTTTTTTTATAAATACTATTTTATTACTCACTCTACATTTTTTACTTTAAGCGATATATTTAAAATTACAATATACAAAATTAAACTCATAAAAAAAAGTAATTTAAGCATAAGTTTACGCAACAAGTTATTATATATTTCAAGCCTAATTTCTTCCGGGCCGAGTAAATCGTTTACTTAAAGCACCATCGTTGAAACCCGAAATTAACATTATGTAACAATCCATGTAATTGAAAAATACATAAAAAACGAAGGTCATGACTGACAGTAAGCTGTTAAATTGATTATTTTTATTAACACCTTATATGGATTACTAGCAAAATCTGGCAATTTCAATTGCGTCATATACGCGTTTGGCGAAAGCTAATTTATTATGTTAAATACACAAAATCAAACCAGAAATGGTCGCAGTGACACGAAATAGCCGCAAAATAGAAATAAAAAAAATGATCCCTTAATAGTAAAAATGATTACATACGCGAAAGGAGTAAAGTACGCATTTTGTCTTATCATACATGCATGAAGCTTCAGTGTAACTCTATACTCTATCAGATGATAGATTTCTTTCCTTTTAAAATGTATTGTAATAGTCTTGTCTGACTGGTTTTTTTCTCAACGGAAAAATGTAAGCTAAAAGCTTACATTTGCATTTATTAATTAAAAAAAAAAGAAAACAAGCAGCCTCACTTTTGTATTTATAATACAATGTTTTTTTTTACGAAAAATTAATATCACCATTCTTCGTATCTATCACTATAGGAAATAATAATATTGACATGACGTGTTGTTTGATTAACTCATAAAAGATTTTAGTTTACGTCTTTATTCAACAGCGGATCGTTTTCTCGTTCAATAACTTTTACGATGTAATTTCATGATCGATATTGCGAAAATTCAATAACTAAGTTACGTGTAACCTATAAATACGAGTAAATTAACTAAATAAAATATAATTTTTAACTATTTTCTTTTAAAAGTAGGAAGTGATTCAATTAATTAACAAATTCATTGAGGTAAGTAGGTGCAATTAAATTAAAATATTACAAAAAGGAATTAATGTAATAATAATAATTTTAGTTGATTATAAGCACCTAATTAGTATTTAATACTTTTTATAATCTGGGAAGAAAATATATTTAACAAAATAATAATGTTTACATGTTTGTAGGACGACCCTGAAGAAACACAGTCCGTCCCCTCCGCTCAGTCATCTCCTAAGCCACCACACGAAAACGAAGCGGACAAGGATTCTCTGTGGCAAGCCCTTCATAGACAAAATGGTAAACTTTTTTGTAAATAATATATTTTTTTAATTTCAAATGGAACTATGATTTTGATTTTGGTCACGGTTCTGTCTTATATTTTTATTCCCGACGATTTGAATGCTTTACAGCGAACATAATCATTATTGTCCATTTTGATTGTAAATTTAAGATAGTATTATTATATTTATAATTAAAAAAAATATAAAGTAATCAAGTTCCACTCGTCAAAACGACTCGAAAGAAACCATACTTAGGAAGTTTCAAAATCGGTACGAAAATAATTTATTAGAAGTAGGATAAAATGAACTTCAAAGATATGATTACTTATACTTAGTTGCAGGTGATACTAAAAATATAAAAAGGTAATTTGTTAAGAATAATTTTAAAAAGTATTTTTTGTATTATTTGTAAGAGCAGTTATTTTACGAAAGTGCATTTATTTTTTAATAACTTTTTTTTTATGGTTTTTTGCATAATTTTAATCAATATACAAATTATGCACATATAGAGTGGTGTACACTGTACAGTACTTCACAGTCTTTTTAATCGTTATTACGAAGGTCTTTTGATTAATCCCGCACTTTAAGCTTAATATTCTCTAATTAACACAAAAAATCATGTAGGTATGTACTTTAAAACAAGGTTTAATTTTCATTCACATGTGTATATTATGGTCTTTTATCAGCTATGAATTTTAATTAGTTTGTTGAACCCTTATTTATATTATATGTAACAGTGTGTTCTTCAGTTTTCTAAAACATGAATACAACTTATTTTCTTCCTAAGATATAAATAAAGTTATATTTTTTTAGTAAGATTATGTTTTGATTCCAAGATTAGAGCGACAGAAAAAAAAATTGAAGGGAAGGAATAAGTAATTCTAATTTGTATTAATTATATAAATATTTTTTCATATTCATATGATTTAAATTGTGTAATATTCGTGGATCGCTGTTAAAAACCTAAATCGGCATTAAATTACATAGATACACTGTTTTAACGCCTGTTTTAATTTCGTATAGTATAATCTTAGGGTTTGAAAGGTAATTTTAAATTGTAATCAACTTATAAATGGGTAGGTTGACGGCGGTGATGGTATGAGGATGAGAGAAATTTACGTAACAAAGATCAATGTAAGCTGGAGGCTCAGTGTCACATAATTATAAGACTGGCAGTATTTACGCTTGAGGTCACGATAAATGACTGTTCAGGAGATAGGTCGTACAGATATTCCTTATTATCAATCACTATATTATACTGTAAAAGGTCGTAGGTACTATACCCCTCTGCTTGTCGGAAAAGTATTTTGTATGACTCATAGCATAAATATTAGTTTAGGTCTAGTGGCTAGCAAGTACGGCTGCACATGCGGAGGTCCTGGGTTCGAGTTTCGGGTCGGGCCAAGTTTATATATTAAAGATTTTTTTTAAGAAAGTCTCAGTAGTGCCCTCGAGTTTGTGGTGTTTCACATTTTAAAGCCGGCGGTCATGCGCCTGGTCTCTCACTTTTCGTGTCGAGTTGTCGTTCTACCGGAGTACGAGAGTAACAGGTGTAGAAAGTGCACTATGTTATCTTCTGCTCAGTTGGCTAGTTTCAGTCAGATTGGCCGTCGTGGCCGAAATCGGTCAGGAGGATCTAATGTTCATCATCAAAAATATATTGAGGATTGGTTGTGTGATAAAATATGATCAAGGGGCTTCATGTTATATAATTAGCTACTATGCTGCAACTCCTTAAATTATAAGTAGTTGTAATAGTACGCGCAATCCTACTATGTTGTGTATCTTTCGATATTCTTTTTAATTTAACTTAATAAAGGAAAATAATGAATATGGCGGCAATTTCTTCTCATTTGTTAATAAACTTGGCGGAACATAAAAACAAAGATTTTGAACAGTTTCCATTACGGAACTCATTACAAAGTATAACACAAAATCCTATTTATCTGGTAGACTGATCAGTGTAGGTCAACCTAGTTAAATTTTCTACAAACAATTTAAGTAAAATTTTTCGGATCCGAAAAATTATTTACGTTTAAAATATAAAATATTCACATAAATCTAAGAAAGGTTTATTTCTACAAACAAGTACAATAGAAATTACATGTCAATATATAATTTAAACCTGCAGGTCGCGGCGGTGAAGCCACGCAGTTGCTAAGGCGGTTGATCAACAGCAAACATCTGGGCATGACGGTGTCTCCGCTACGGGGCACGACGTCGCCTCTGCCGACGCCGCTGCTACCTCCCAATGGAGCTGTTTCACCGGTATGTTTATTTTAATAAATCTCATCTCATCCAGCCCATTTTAAAGTCCCACTGCAAGGCGAGGGCCTCAGTTCAATGCGATAATCTGATGAATAATAATATAATGGCGAGCGTGATCGCTGGCGAAGCAATCATATAAAGCGGTTTGAAAAAGTAAAATAATTGTAAAATAAAACATTTTTAAAAACAATCTTTTTTTAAATGCTCTAAAAGGAAGAATTTATATACGTTTAATTAAATCAAACCCATCAATTTATGATGTTACTCAATTTCTATGATACAAAAGCTTGTCGCGACATTTGCCCGTGTAGATAAACAAGAAACAAAATTTAAAAAAAAATATGCTTTTTATAAAATAGGTATAATTATTAATATGTAATATAAAATAAGTATAATATTTTATATTATATATAAATTATGTTATGGAATTAATTGATGAGCTTGATTTAATTTAAAGTTTTTTTTTTTTAAAGCACTTAAATAAAAGCTTGTCTTTAAAAAAAAATTACGATTATTTGTGGTCACATCTGTCGAGGTGAATAATGTTTCCTTCAAGTACTTTCGAGGCCTAGTAATTATGCATACGGCTGCTTAACCATATTATCCTTTAACATAATGATTCTGCGTCAACCGCTGCCTTGCTTACTATTCAATATTGTCGAATCGTGACTCCATTGAAAGAGCGTACGTCTTTGCGGAAATGAAATAAGTAAATGTTGTAAGGTTTTACTTATCACTTTTCGTAACAAAGTCCTCTCGAATTACTTTATTTGCAATTACAATTCTTAAATATAACATGTGAGGTAAAATTTTAAAGCACACATTTTTATATTTTTTTCGTACATAGCTCAAATTCAACGTTCTCTTCATAAAACCCTCTTCATTAATGCATATGTATGGATTTCATATTCGTAGTCGATCATGGCAATTATCATTTTGTTTTTTCATGACTTGTGATAAGCATTGTGTTATTTGTTATTTTAATGATGTTTTGAATAAGGATTGAAAGAAAAGTTTTCATTCATGGGGTTGGGGACACCCATAGAGTTGCCCATGGCTAGCATGGGCACCACACATGCTAGCTACACCTCTAATAAATTATTATTATAGTTATGCAATATTATCGCTAATGTTGTTTTTATCCATACGACCACTTATCTCTGTTTCGCTCAGGTGCGCTCCTAGGTAGCTACGATTTAAATATTTATTCTCAGTGTTAGAAGATACACATATGCTGTCACCACAGTTTTACAATCCATACAGTTGGGAAACGAATTTAATGTCGGAAGACATCGCCGCCCATGTAGGTACATTTATGCTATCAGTCGTAAATGTGCAAGGGTTGTCAAAAAATATATTAATCTCAAATATTATTATTATTATAAACTTATAATGTAATTTTTTTTACTATTAATAATTTTATATCTTTTAAATTCACAATTATTTAACTTTAATTTGGTTATTTATCAAAATATTAAATGATAAACCCATCGATTATCGAATAAATGGGTTTGTCTTTAACATGTCGTTGAACTTTGATAAGTGAAATGACATCACTAGTTCCGCCATTATCACATAATACAATCATAAATTGTCACAGATAATACTCGTATTTATAAAGTTTCTTTAATTGATTGGGCTGGAATATATGAATTTAGTTTTACGCTATTTTAGAATAGACACTTGCATAGTAATTAATTTTTAAACTAAAAAGCTGAATAATGCAAAGATGCCCTTTATATACTGTGTATTACATTTAATGGTAATTCGTCCAGCTATGGAAGCATCAAGAAGTAACAAACAGACACACATATAATCTTTCCTATTAATAATAATAGTTTATAGTAGGGTGATAAGGTATCCCATGCAATCGAAATATGTAATCTATACATTTAATAAAATTGTAAGTATGCCAAATCTGTTCTATTCTAAAACATTAAATATTTTTTGGAAAATCTTATTGAAATAGACATTATTATCGATACGGAGGCCGAATGTATGGTTTTTAGAATTTTTGTCTGCCTGTCTGTCTGTGTGTTACCGCATCACACAAAAACCATTGGAGGGATTTCATGAAATTCGGTATGGTGATAGCTAGTTATCCGGGTCAATATGTAGGATACTTTTTACCGCGGGAAAATATCTCATTTGATCTCATTCAAATGAGTTAAAAGTTGTAAATTTTTCGGGGAAAGTGTGTGTATTTTATCAAACAAATCTTTGTCTATATTTTTTTATTTGATTGAGCTGGAATATAGATATGTATTATAATTTTTTGTCAGAACGGAGAATGGTCAAGTTCCGGGCGAGCCACAGGAGGCGGTGGGGGCGGCGGCGCGGGGGGCACGGCGCGCAGGAAGCAGAGCTGCCCGGCGCGCGCGCAGCCGCTGCACGAGGCGGCGGGCGTGTGGCCCTCGCACGACAACATCGCTGTGGTGAGGATGTACACTCGTGCTTGGGTATAGTGTTGATGATGACGAGCTTCTTGTTTCATACTTTAAGCTTACAAGTTGGCATACATAGTTTAGATAAGTATAATTTAAGAGGATAATTTCAAATGTATTGAAGCAATTCAATAACATGTCTTCGTATATAGAATATCTCACAATTTTGAAGGATTTTGGTTTTTCATCGATTCATAAATTATACAAAAATGATTTCTGAGGCTCAGTATGCACACACGCATTCTCAATAATCTTTGATTTCTATCATAATATTTTTTATAGAAGTAACAGAGATAAGATATTGTTTATATCGATGTACCTACCTTACCAGCAAGAAATGGCGGATGGCGCGGCGGGCGCGGGCGCGGGCGGCGCGGCGGGCGCGGGCGCGGCGCGGGGGGCGCCGCGCGTGGAGCTGTCGTGCAGCAACTGCGGCACGCACACCACCACCATCTGGCGGCGCGACGCGCGCGGCGAGATGGTGTGCAACGCGTGCGGCCTCTACTACAAGCTGCACGGCGTGCCGCGCCCCACCGCCATGCGCCGCGACACCATACACACGCGCCGTCGGCGGCCGCGACACGACGCCAAGCACGCGCGGAACAGTGAGTCACTGACTGGATTATGTTTGTTTGGTACTAGATAAATGTCGTAAACAGACTGATTTATGATTTAAGTAATCATTTCTAATCAACAGAAAGAGAAACGGAAAATCATTTTGTTTCAAATATTAAAAACTTAAAAATTCAGTATTAAAATGTTTTGTGGGATACTAAAGAAAATTTAAATAAAATGTTAAATGCGAAAAGAGTTTGATAGATAGAGAAGAATATAGTAACTTCTTATATGTATAATTTCCAATTTACTAAATTATCAATTGATAGTACTTCTTTTGTAATTATGTTTCAAAATACTAGATCACATACAGAAAAGCGAATTGATATCGTTTATTTCAGTGATATGAATTTTCATTTCTGCATTTGTATTAACTTTATTGCTGAACAAATGAACTGTAAATGATTATAATAATAATAATTCCATTTCCAGAGTCCCGACGCAGCGGTAGCGGGGGCAACGAGGGCGTCGCGGCAGCGGGAGGCCCCGGTGGCGAGGCGGTGGAGGGCGGGCGGGGCGGCGCGGGGGCGGGCGGGGCGGCGGGCGGCGCGGCGGCGGGCGGCGACGGCGCGGAGGAGGCGGTGCTGGCGGCGCTGCGGCGGCAGCTGCAGCCGCACCTGCTGGCCGCGCTGCACGCGCACGCGCCGCGCTCGCACGCGCACGCGCACCGGCAGCAGGTAGCGATATGAGCGGATTATTATTATATTATAATATTGTATATGCGAGAGTTTGTGTGCGTATGAGTGGGGGTTTTTGTTGGTTATTTCCTCTCGCTGACAGCTGGACGGTTATAGATGTTTAGTACATAGTTGGACAATGATCTGGATTCTCCCAGGGTACTGTTAAGCACTTAGAGACGCACCTGAGCTATGTGTATGCAAGTCGCTAGTACAAAACGTGAAGAAAAATTAATAAATTTGATGATTAGTACGTATTTGTTTAATAAAATTTATTCTAAAATACAAGCGAATAATCAATGTCTCAGGTATTTAAAAAATATAAAAAAATTGATGTAAATGTGATTATTAAATAAAATGAATTGGTTTCCAGGTGGGTCGAAGTATGCCCGAGTACGACGAGGCGCCGCTCAACCTGGTGGCGAGCCACGTGGCCGCGGAGGAGACGCACTGACCGACCGCTGCAGTGTACACGTGTCGCTTCAAAACATCACTTAAACTAATAACGTCACTTCAAAATAAGATACATGGAACCTCCTCCGTTTTGGAAGTCGGTTAAAATAACATATTTATCTGAAAATTTTAAATATCAAGTTTCAAGAATAGATATATAAAGATTTATATAACATACGTAAACTTCATGATGAATCGTATGATTTTTTTGCTGTTTTGATTTTTTCTTTGATTGAAGTAAGTTATTAATTTAATTGACAATACAAAGCTAGGCACTGCCTACCCGCGTTATGACTCTGTTACGATATGTCGTTCAAGGGAATTTGATGGTTACATAAAATTAGATATTCTATCTACACGAATTAACTCTTATAAATACGTATTAACATTAAAAAAACAATATTTTACAGTCAATTTAAAAAATACTAGAGTTTTTAAATATATAAATAGTATATCTTTCTACAATTACTTCAACGTGACAAAAAAATATCAAGTTCCTTTTAACGAACCTTACGTAAGACTGCCCTTAGTGCAAGGAGTCTCGCGCAACTTGTTCCAATTCTAAACCGTGTTTTTAACAACGGCCAGTTACGTACCATAGACAATTTATCTTCCAAATAGCGGTAACACGGCGGATGCTTTAAAAGAGTACGGAGTAGTGACGAAAACTCAAAGCTCTTCCGAAGCACCCTTCGTGAAAACCTATAACTCTATACGACAGATCTTTTAAATATGATTCTGATTATATAATTTTAAAGTATTAAAGATTTATAAATTGTAATAAGTTAAAATACCTCCATTAAAATCTATAAGAACTTTGGATTAAAAATTAAGATAAACGAAACACCAAAACGGAATCTAAATTTAAGCCCACAGTATTTTCACTCCGGCAAAATGGAAATAGTTATAAGTAATAGATAAATGTTGCAATTAAAATATTTTTCTACTTCAATGTATATTTCAAATTTCTCTATAAATTAGATACAATATATTATAAACGTTTAAATTTAGATTCCTGTATTTGAAAATCTTCATTATAGATCTGAATTAATATTGTATTGTATAATTAATAATAAGATGTTATAAACTATACGCAGGGCATTAACTGTATGAGTGTACGGTAGAAGCGGCTCGTCGTTCAGTGCCTATAGGATAGGTCGGTACCAATTAAACAGAGATTCGAATATTTTCCCTACATTGTGATATATGAGCGATGAATTATGAATGTTGTGAATAATCTAATATGTGAATACGTTTACGTTTCGGTTTTTTAGTGTTTATTTTATATGCTGTAATGAATGAAATGAACGCAGACGCGAATTCGGCCGTCGGCGTCGACCCTTGCCTTAATGCTCTCTCCATACTGATGAAATTATACTAACGGTTACCTATCGCAGGAAGCGAGTATTCGTTTAGAGTTAGGTCAGTTTTAGGATATTGTACATTTTTTTTTAATTATATACTTATTGTTAGTTTTAATAATGATTCGTAAAATTTATAGTTATTTATTTCCCATTTCGGTCAGTATTTAAATGTAAGTATTTTTTTTTTCGATTCAGGCGATCCTTCGCCAGATAATAATTGTGGGGATACGATGCGATCCGTTTCAAGCAATAATTAGTGAGTCTCATATATTAGAATGCGAGCGACGTCGTTGCAGACAGTTTTAAAATATAAGATGTAGGTAGGATACGATTAAATAAATGAGCAATAATGTCTAAATGTTCTCGTGATACGTTTCAGTATACATTATATTATATAATACAAGTAGCATTGCACACGTTTAATCTGCGCGATGTCTTCATACTTAATAATCTTTGGTATTATTATTTATTATTTAAATTATGGTAACATTGAGCCACAACCTTTTAAATGGAATGCTAGTGTTGGAAAACGCCCACAGCATTCACCTCAGCGGTCAGTGTTATGAAGCATTTACGTGACTCGCAATCGACGCGGGGCCGAACATTTCTCGCCAATCGTCTGTCTCGAATCATTCGATCACCGTCCTTTACTTAACGTCTCTACTTAATTTAGTATTAATTTATTTATTATATGAATCCCCACGGGCCAGTAAAATAGAGCAGTCTATGAGACATTGTGATATCTTTAGCTAAACCTTGCTTAGATTCGCGTCCGCGCGGCGCGGGCGGACACTGTACGTTACTTCCGTTGCAGCTAACATTTCCTATGTATTTATTTATTTGCGCGTTTGCGCCGATATTATTATTGTATTTGAAAGCTTTAAAATTGAGATTATTTATCGTTTAATATTGGTATCCACTATATAGCTAACGATGCTGTTGCACGCGTACTGGGCGACTGTATTTCCGAGTGTGAGTAGCAGTTTACCTTGACAATAAAAATTTAAACCTTCTAGCGCGTAAATTATTATAGTATTATATATATTTTAATAATCTCAAAAATGTTGCTCTCTATTATTATTTATCTGTTTTTGCTCTCTCTCTCTCTCTCTCTCTAATCAAAAGTTATTAAGGAAGGCATTATAAAACAAGTATTAAAAACTGATTTTTATTTTGTAAATTATATAATATTTTTTTATATGTTTAGGATAATTATTTTGGAGATTAATTCAGTGAATTTATCGTAATCGAGTAGCCGAGCGGGCGCTAGCGGCGGTGACGCCATCGTCGCACGTTTAGTTCACATTCTCCACTAACATTGCTGCTCGCAGTAGTGATACAGTATTATTTTTTATTCTTTATTATTCTGTACATTTTCTTAGTCGTATTACGTTTTTAGTTTTATCTAGTTGATGTTCAACTTGGGTTTTAGCAATTGGTCGAATCTCTTACAAAATCACCTCATAGCGATATTTAGTATTTATATGTACCTTTGTACGCCAGACTTTGGTGAAACACTCCGAAAATACCGAAAGTGGAATGCGATCGCATTTCAATCATACATTTTGGTTATTTATTACGAGTTAGGTTTATTTACGGATTACGGTATTAAGATACGATGAACAATGTATATGAAGTTACTAACAAACCGGTTGTGTTGTGTGTGCTTACGTCTAACAAAGCATGTGTTTGTGATTTCATTTCTCGCCTGTGCCGTCTGTTGCAGGACCTTGTTCTTTACATTTAAACTCGCAAAAATCGTTGATTCTGTGCTTATTAATCATACTTTTTAAATTTGAACATTTATAACCATTATTTTGAATTGTTTTTCACTTATATTATTATCAATTAACGACAAAAATTTCTAATTATTATTATTATATTACACTAATTACAATTTATATGTACAAATAAGAGACACGCGCACTGAATCAACAATTTTACTTGCGATAACTCATTCAAATCTACAAGGAATTTATATTTTTTAATATTACCTATAATTTATGCTGAAATATTGGCTTTGTATGATTAAATGTAAAATTCCACATGTAAAAACATTGCGATAATAAGACTGACGGTCACTTTAAAAATGTATCGTGTTGATTTTATACGTAGCGTTTTTGTGCCTCCGAAATGGAGATCGGTATTATCGATGGGGTATTCTAATCGATATGTGATATGTATTAAGTGTGTGTTTCCGAAAAGCAATAATATTGTGATACGTAGAGAAGAGCAGTTGTATGCACTATTCTGAAATTGTTCTGCATTACATATTGTAAACTGAATATTGTCAATTAAAAGTAATAAACGCGACGGTACCACGTTCACAATAGCTATGTATATGCCCAACACTAAACTTAATGATTTCCACGGCTATCTATCTAGATATTGTGGGATGGGACCGATGCGAGTTTCCATGTAAGTGTAGTCTTAATTATTAAGACCTTCCGAGACACATCGCGCTAAATTTGTATCGTTTATTACTTATTACGGTTCACACTTCTCGTTCGAATCTGTCTCTTGTAATAGAATAGTTTAAATGACTCTTCACTAAGCTTAAAGGACCATTAAATCTGTTGATTGTTATTCCTCTAAATGATGTATGCTCATTTCGACGTAAGTTTCAGCATAAATTATCCGCTAGTGACGTTTGCGAGGCGTCGCCGGAATACTCATTGTGAAACGTTGATTATTGTTGTATAGATGATAAATAATGTGACTTACGCAGGGATGGATACTTAAATTATTAAATTTTAACTGATATATTGGCTATGTAGTGAGTAGAATATTTTTTTACAAATAAAATATAGCAGCTATAACGTTGTCGTTCTTATTTATTGTTCCTTTGTTTTTGGAAAACATTTGTCGATTATTTATTTATCTATACATATAATAAAAATTCTGAGTCAAATCTGTACATTAAATATTTTTTGGAAAATCTTATTGAAATAGACATTATTATCGATACAGAGGCCGAATCTATAGTTTTTAGAATTTTTGTCTATCTGTTACCGCATCATAGAAAAACTACTGGACGGATTTTGATGAAATTCGGTATGGTCATAGCTGATTATCCGGGACAACATATAGGATACTTTTTACCGCGGAAAAATATCTCATTTCTGAGAAAAAATTACAAAGACTAATTAAGAGTATACTAATATGTAAAACCAAAGAATTTGGTTTTTGGTCATCTGAACGCGGGCGGAGCCGCGGGCAATGCTAGTTCATTAATATTTTTCTTATATTGATTTAGAATTATAAATGATGTCACAAATCTAATATTTTTGAAACAATGATGCACTAAAAATTATAATGGCCTGACCGATTTCGATCACGTCCGGCCAATCTCATTGTATATTTTTTCATTATTGGGATATTTTAATACAGTATGTTTATAGGCACTATTCTTTTCTAATAACTATTTCGACCTGATCGGGTCTAAAAACCAAGACCTCCGGATGGATCTACGGGCCACATTCCAGCTACTAGTTAACAAACGAAGTAGTTAAGCAGCATGTGTCACGCTGTAAGCGGACTAGCTGCTCGGCACTGTTAGCCCATTTTATGATATAATGTACATACATAAAAAATAAAGACAGTATTAGACCAGTAGTAACGCGCTCGCTTGGGAAACAGAGTGAAGCGGGTTCAAATCCCGGGTCTCGCACCTCTGATATTTTCATGTGCGAATCATTTCTAACATGATTACCACTTGCCTTACGGTAAAGAAAAACATCGTGAGGAAATCTGCATGTCTGAGAGAACCTAGCAAGTTTTCGAAAGACATGTGAAGTCTTGGATTGGCACTCGCACTTGGCCAGCGTGGTGGACTATGGCCTGATCCTCTCGTATCGAAAGGAGGCCCGTGCCCTGCAGTGAAACGTTAAAAGGGGCTGAATACATATATACAAAAAATAAAATAGCACATTTAAAAATAAAAAAACAATAGATTTAATTAATTGTGGTATATTTAAGTTATATATAGTAACAATAAGTCGGGGCGCATGTCGCGCTGGTGTGTGGGTGGTGGAATGGATTGATATAATCCCATTTACGCGTTAAAATATAGATATAAAATAAAATGGCGTTGCAAATAAAAAACAAAACGTAGTAGCATTTATTTTATTTTGTTTTTATCCAGTACATCTAAGTGATAGTAACAATGGGCCGCTTGAGGGCGCGGCGGCGCGTGTGGCGGCGGCGCGCGAGCGCGGCGTCGCGGAACAGCTGCTCGGCGGCGTGCGCCTCCGCGTCGCGGCGCAGCCACTGCAGCGCGTGCAGGTTGAACCCGACCATGTCCTGGAAGTGCTCACATATATACTCAAATCCGCGACAAAATGTTTTATATATTTTTATAGTATATAATAATTAGGAATGCATCGATACACACTTCTGCCGATACGATACCGATATTTATAAAAAAGTATCGTCGATACCGATGTGGACACTGGAGACTTCAAAAGGTAAGGCGTAAAAAGTAAAAACTGTGGGTTTAAGATAGAAAACACAGAACAGACATGATAGCGAAATTTGAAAATCGTAATTAACAAAATATCAATTATATTTTGAAAATTGTAAATTAATTTAATAGTAAAGTTCAGATCAAAAATTTATATTAAAAATTCATATTTATGAGAATTTTATACATAAAATACAACACATCCTAAAATTATGAAAAATGTATCGATGTATCGGTAAACTAATATCGACGATATTTCAGTATCAATATCGGATACATCACTAATAATAATATATATATATACTTAAATTATGATTCAAAAGTTGAATGTAGGTCTTTTTATTTATATAATTATAACTTATTCAAATATCGTAAAAAAATAACAGTAATAAATAATAGCGTTTTGATGAGAGAAGTGATAACGCCATTAAGACAAAAATTAAAATTCTCGAATCCAGGGGTTTCGAATGTTTCAACCTCGAAGTGTTTTAAATAAGAGATCGTCATTAGTAATTTCGTGTGTCGAATTTTGGGCCGAATTGGGTCGAAGGCAGGTATATCTGCTAATATTTTTTATATCAAACCGCAAAACCATTCTATACTCATGACCATAGCGCCAGTAATAGTATTTATTTATTTATTTAGGATCGTCAACAGAAAAAACATTATTACATGCCAATATAATATACAAATGCTATAATTATAATGATTAAATGTTTTTCCAATTATAGACAATCACAACGTGCGCAATAATAAAAAGAAGAGTTAAAATAAAATTATGATTAAATTTAGTTATTAGTTAACGAAATAATGATAATTGTTGTAAATTAAATTATTTTAAATGTCACATAATAATTAATCAATAAAATAAAATTTGATGAAACACAATTAATAACAAAAATTTCCATCGTCACACTGAGTCATGAATTTACTTATTTTATTTTTAAATTTATTAAATGGGTCATGGGCAATGGTATCTATCGATATATAAGAAATTCAAAAAATTAAGTCAATTACAACATGATAAACACATCACAAAAATAATGTGTATCACCTTTAAAATAAATCCAATAGCAACATCTAAATACCTGTTACAATTTCAATGGCGTCGAATAAGACCAACTAAAGTTCGCCGAGTGGTCGAACTTCGACCATGATTATTATTTTTCCTTAAAAGGGGGTACAAAGTTTTTGCTTCACGTATTAATATCTTTATATATATATAATTCTTCTGTGAGTGTGTATGTCACTGAACTTCTCTTAAACGACTGGACCGATTTTGATGAAATTTTTTGTGTGTGTTCAAAGGGATCTGGGAATGGTTTAGATTCACAATTTTGTCCAAAAAGTTTGAAATTTTCAAATTAAAGACGTGTAGACAGGACAACGTCTGTCGGGTCCGCTAGTATAGATATAATGAGCAACGCACCCTCAGCTCGTTCAATCGCATGTTGGCCTTGGCCTGTATCTGTATGAGGTGTTTGAGCAGCGGCGCGTGGCTGCGCAGCGGCGCGCCGTGCACGCGCAGCAGGCACAGCGCCGCGCGGCACGCCGCCTCGCGCGCGCCGCCGCGCTCCAGCAGCGCCGGCAGCCGCCGCACGATGCTGCACGCCGCGCTGAACGGCAGCAGCAGCAGCGCTTCCTCCAGCTCGCTGCGCCACCACGTACGTACGTACGAGTTTATTTATTTATTATTTGTTAAAACAAAATATATATCAAAAACGGTACGATGCTCGTGTGCTAACAATTTCATTAATGTTCTTTTAATTATTATAAGGTTATCACAATATGCAATATCACGTCAGTAACATTTAGATACAAGGTGCATGTTTAATTTTTAAAAATAATAATAAGTTAATAGATAAAATTGAAATTAAACTTTATAGTTAAAAAATATGTCAATTAAAAGATAAACAATTACACAATCAGACGTAATATAATAAAAATAAATTAGATAATAAAATTTAAATTGTCAATACGATAAAACAAAAAATACAATTTAGGATTAGAATTAATAGAGTTAAACAGTCATTTATTACAAAAAACGTAAAAGGTTTTAAATTTAAAGTTCTCTTAATCCATTTTTGCCACGGCAGCAAATCTCACTGAGACTAGCCAACTGCGCAGGAGATATTATAGTGCAAAGTGTGCGCGCGCAGTCACCAGTGTAGTCTCTGTTCCTATCAGTCTCAAATTCCGGTGGGACGATAACTCGACATTTTAAAATTTCGACATGTACAGATTTTGATGAAACTTTACAGTAATATAGCTTGTTCATCAAAGTAACATAAAGGCTAGAATTGATTAAAATATAGTAATAAATAAATAATTGAACTACGCGAGTTGAGCCGCGGACAACGTTAGTGTCAAATATTCGTGAAAAACTAAGGATTAGTAGATTAAATTGAACTGCAGACGGAGCTTATAACTTAGTGGAGTTACTTATATACAATTTTATAATACTTTCTTAGATTTAAGCGAAAATTTAACATTTTAAATAAAACTATCTTTTCGGATTTTGTCGCGGATTTATTTGGATTTTTGTTTCCCGACGTTTCGAATGCTTTACAGCATTCATGGTCACGGGAGAGACTGAGGTGTTACATGATATCTCGAAGACATAGTTGTTACAGACAGCCTACGCACAAATAACAAAATGAAAATTTTACCAATTACCTTACAATATTTTTTAACTATAAACATTTTTAAAATTTTAATTAGTTTTATAATTGAATATGGAATATTATTTATTTAATTTTGCTGTTATTATTATAATTTTATATCACGAATTCTGTTTGAAATGAAACTTGTCCTAAATCATTTTATTTATTTAGTTATACATTCATTAATTTTAGAAAAGATGTAATTAATTGAAAGTTACCTAGATCTTATCTTCTTAATAGTCTCCAGCAGGAAGTCCTCAGGGGTGGTGCAGTTGTAGGCCGCCATGAGCACGGGCGGCTGCACGAACTGCCCGCGCGCTTCCTCCACTTGCTTTTGATATTCGAGGCCTATTTGTAAACATTCCATGATGGAATCCGCCTAAAAAATATTCGTTTTCTCTTAAATTCGAAAAGCAATTGTAATGCATTTATATAATAAAGCAGTAGTGCCCATTGGTGAAACGCTTGCTTGAAGAACAAAGTCAACCAGAATTAACACCGTATTTGCTTATAATAAAAAACACGGGTCTCACACGTCTAAAATTTTTATAAGAACTAACTTAATACATAGTTTTTTTAAATAAAGATTTGTACTTACAGCTTTTTCAGCCCCAATGGTTTTCTTGGTTGGCATGTTTAGACCTGGCAACCCGGGGACTGGGGCCTAAGAAATAAAACATATTTATATTAAAGAAAAGATAATAAATTAGAAAATAAGTTATAATTATTAAAATTATATTATTTAATTAATCGACTTTCAGAGTTACAAAAATTAAAATTATATATGTACACATATATTTTGATCGCTGTATAACATAAATATTGGACTAGAGTTGAAGAGAACAAAAGAGGGAATGAGAGGTGGCTTTTGACAAAAGACATGACTGCGGGGCATTTCATAATTTCAAAGTTCTTACACAAATCTTCAATCAATTAATTGTCTGGGCATCTTTCCAATTTTTTACCTAAATACTTTATTGACTAAAACGATCCAGTCGTTTCTTTTTTAATCACTAACAAACGATAGAATTTCATTTTTATTTTAGCACTGCCGTACCATCCGTAGATAGAATGAACCGAATAAATTAACCGACTCACATTAGATCTCGCAACTTCTGACGTAGAAAAACTACGTCGCGTATATTTCCTTATGTTATATTTTTTATGGGATATAAGAAAGAAAAAGACTAACACGCTGCTCCCCGGTGGCGAGCCCCTCCTCCTCGTCGCCGCGGTCGCCGAGCACGAGCGGCTCGTCGCTGCGCGCGTACAGCCGCAGCGCGCCGTCCGCGCCGCACGTCGCCGCGTGCAGCCCGCCCGCGCCCACCGCCAGCGCGTGGCAGCCGCCCGCGTGCCCCTGACACGTATATTTAAATAAATAAATATATGGGTATATTAACACACAGCTATCTCTAGTTCCATGGTAAGCTACGAGGCTTGTGTAATGGATACCGGATAGTTGATACACTACACATATATAACTTTAAATACATATATAATAATTATAAATATAAACACACATATGACTGGAGTACAAAATTCGCGCATATCACAAATGTACGCACCCAACGGGTGCATACATTTGTGATATGCACGAATCGAGCCCGCAACCTCTGACACGGCAAATAGGTAAAACTATAACTGAACCAAATGTGTAATCAAAATGTATCTTTTATATTTGCCTATTTTTTATATATGTATACTTGGTTATCTATGCCTTTTTATTTATTTAAAACACTAAACATAATGTCCGAGTGCCCTAACATAATACACATGTCTTACAAATTACAATATACCTTTTATATTTGCATTGTTTCTTTATCTTGATATATTTTTTTTATTTTTTTATATTTAAAAATTTCGAATTATTACTAAATTTCCTATTTTATGCTATCCGTTATTTTCTTTATATTTTCGTTATAAGTACTACTTATCATGTTTTCGAATATATTTCACTCATATATTTCTTAATAAATCAAACCACACACATTATTACTAAAATTAACTGCCTCGGTGGTGTAGTGGCTAGCATGTACGGCTGCACACCCGGAGGTCCTGGGTTCGAGTCCCGGGTCGGGCCAAGTTTAGTTATCGAGTCTTTCTGTATAAGTAAGCCTCAGTAACAGCCCGGAGTTGGGAAGTTGGCGGTGTTTCACCCCCGTGCCTCGGAGGGCACGTAAAACCGTCGGTCCTGCGCCTTAACTCTCACCGGTCGTGTCGAGCAGTCGTCCCACCGGAGTATGAGAGTGACAGGAATAGTGAGTGCACGTTGTGTCTGCGCGTACACTCGTGCACTATAATATCTCCTGAGCAGTTGGCTAGTCTCAATGAGATTGGCCGCCGTGGCCGGAATCGGTCGGGAGAACATCATTACTAAAATTCGATTTGCATATAAATCATATACAACTATAAAGTCTTCCAAATAAAACCACATAGTAAAAAAAAATCATCTCACATTGAGCGTAATAATATTCTCATAGGTGTCCCCGTCCCACTGCTTGACCTTGCCGTCCTTGCCGGCGGTGAAGAAGTAGTGCGTGGCGGGCACGAAGCGCAGCGCCGTGACGGAGTCGTCGTGCGCGAACAGCGAGCGGTGGCAGTCGCCGAAGTCCAGCCCCCACAGCTTCACGTTGCGGTCGGCGCCGCCCGTCGCCACCACGCACGAGTCGTAGCTGATGTCCATGCACAGCACCGGCAGCTTGTGCCCGTACAGCGACAGGTAGAACTGGGGATTGTTCGGTTTTTGAACTTATACACGGTACTTCTTTTGGGACGTTTAGAAATTTTTTTGAAAGGGAGGTTTTGTGGTATGCGCGCGCACACCGACGGCCAAAAAGCGACATGATGAAGTTAGCTGTTGGCATGGTATTCTTTCCTTAAATGATATTCTATGAATATATGATTGTAATAAGCCTAATATGCGTTAATTATTTATTTCATCATTCCATTTACAAACAGAATTGTGACACACGGGATGAAATCTTTAGCTATTTTTGTTCTGTTACACACACACGTATTTTTTATTGTTAGACAGGCGGAGGGATATTGATTCAATAGACATATAAAATAAAAAAAAATGTGTTCGATAGATCTGTACTTTCGTTCCATTTAAGACAAGATTTCATGGAGGAAGACGATTATTGGATATAGTCGTAAATACTATATGACCACACTCCAACATAAAAGAGTGGGCGAGTTTGCTTATATTATATCTTTCCTAAGTTCTATAATAGTGTTGAGTATAATCGGAGTGTGAGTGTATTTGGAGGTCCTGGATTCAAGTCCATGGTCGGACCAAATATGTATAGTAATTATGTCAGTTGTTTTGAGTAACAGCCCAGAGTTGGAAAATATGCTGAATAATACTCGTACATATATAGTGTAATATATGGATTTAAAAGCAACATACTTTAAATGTGTCAAGAAAGAATATCTTGACAGTGGAATCCATGAGGGCCACCGCAATGAATTTGTTGTTGGGGCTCACGCTCACCGCCGTCACGCCCTCCTCTAACTCCAGCGTCCGAGTGTGCAGAACTGATAATACCTGATTATTATAAACAAAAATTATTATATTTTAAATTGTTGTAAATATAAAATATGTTAATATTTTGTTTATGCAAATGAATCGCGATTTAAAATTCTCTTTTATTATCTATACTAGTATTATAAAGAGGTAAAGTTTGTGATTTTGGGAATTGTGAATTAATGACGTTGTAGGGGGTAATCTCTGGATCTACTGAACCGATTTAGATGAAATTTGGTAAGAAGATAGTTTGAGACCCTGGGAAGGACATAGGATACTATTTATCCCGGAAGTCAACCCTTAACGGGGTGAAAATGGGGATGACAGATTGTATTGGGAAGCAAGCTAGGGACGAACCCGAGCGAAGCGAGGGTTAGTCGCTAGTAAAATATTATATCTCAGAAGATGGAACTGAAGAAGAATAATAATATTGAATAATTATATTGTTCATTTCATTAAATAATAAATATACAATTTAACATCAAAAATCTAATATATATGTGTATATTATATGAGATTTGTGTTCAATAATTATCTTACTTTGGCTTTAGAATCTCCTGTAGGGTCCGGTATGAGCTCGAATGTCCATAGCTTCACAGTCTTGTCGGCTCCACCGGTATAGCAGCCGCGCTAAAAATCGATCATAATGTTGGTTTGTACAACGGGCAAAGATACCTAAGTGCGGAAAAAGCCGTGCCAGAAGAAGAAGAATGTTTGCTTGTTATAGTTGTTTAAAATAACAAAATTTAAATTTTAAATAGGTTTTTTTTTCAAGTTTTACTGTTGGGTTTACATTTATAAAATATAAAAAATAGTATTATAATTGTATATAAAAATATCGACCTGTAAGTAAGGATTATGTTTGTATGTTTTTATTTAAATATAAAATTTTTGTTTGTAGTAATAATATAATTGGCACACTTATAGCTATTAATATTATGCTTAAGCTGTAAACGAACTGTCAATATGTGTACTATGTAGATATATGTGTTGCATAACACCATCCAGGTCTGTCGGGGTCAAGCACTAAACATTTGTCATATTATGTGTGTGTGGGTACGTGTTGCATAACACCGACCAAGTCCGTCGGGCTCAAGCAGTGAGCAACGTGTCATATGTGTAGGTATGTGTTGCATAACACCGACCATGTCCGTCGGGCTCAAGCAGTGAGCAACGTGTCACATGTGTAGGTATGTGTTGCATAACACCGACCATGTCCGTCGGGCTCAAGCAGTGAGCAACGTGTCACATGTGTAGGTATGTGTTGCATAAC
The DNA here is from genome assembly GCA_951806755.1 of Brenthis hecate. Taxonomy (NCBI): domain Eukaryota; kingdom Metazoa; phylum Arthropoda; class Insecta; order Lepidoptera; family Nymphalidae; genus Brenthis; species Brenthis hecate. The sequence goes on along the minus strand of OX638275.1, from coordinate 2,294,782 downwards.
ACCGACCATGTCCGGCGTGAGTCCGACAGCGGTGCAGGCGTCGCGGTGCGCCGGCACGCGCTCCAGCACGGCGGCGGCGGCCACGTCCAGCAGCAGCAGCGCGCCGTCCGCGCAGCCCGCCAGCGCGTGGCGGTCGCCCGGCGCGAAGCACGCGGCCTGCGCGCGCGCGCCCGCCGCCACCGTGCGCAGGCACGCCTGGCTCGTCCTGAAACGCGACGGCAACACGCTTACATTACCTTATATCTATACAGATAAATAAAATTGAAGTATCTGTTTGTAATGTCAAAATAACAGTGTTTTACTAAATGCGTATGAAATTATTTATGGTACTTATAAGAATATTACATTTTTTAATTTTTTTGTCTGTCTGTCTGTTTTTTCCGGATAATCTCTGAAACAACTGGACTGATTTTGACGGGACCTTCACTACTTTTATATTAGAAAAAGAATAATGGTTCCACTCAAAAAAATTAAAACGTACCTAGGGACGAACCCGAGCGAAGCGACGGTGAGTCGCTAAGTAGCTAATGTAATTTATACGCTTATATTAGCTTCACTTGCGCCTATTATATTAATTTCTTTGTTGCAGCTATAAAGTATCAATCACTTCGACTATTTCTCGTCTATTGTGATCGCCGCTATTTAAACTACCACTTGCGTCTAACAATGTTATCCATTTTTATTTACTTTGAAAGTTAATTTTAACCTACTTCTAATTGTCGTATCGAATTGGAACAGTGCATATACATAATTATATCATGTAGTTCAAACGACAATACTATAAATTGGTATCTTGAAGCTGATGTGATGATGTGATGGGAGCCAAGTGGTGAATAGTAGAACACTTCAATGGCTTCTAGTAAGTATTATATTATAGTTTATTTTAATATTTCCAATACATTAAAGTTCGTCAAAAGCGTGTTTTTTGTTTTTTAAACTATAAATTATTATTTAAAAAATTCTCCATTTTTATTAATGAAAAATCAAGCGAAAGACCGACAGTTTCATGTTTTCCGAGGTATGTGGATGTACATTTTAAACAACACAAAAAACTTAATAGGGTAAACTAAAATATAAATCACTTCCAAATATTTACAGCAATAAATATACTAAAATATCTACTATTTGAAAAGATCAAAGTAAAATAACAATTATGATATGAGTACCTGTTCCAGAGCTTAATAGAGTCTGCTGATGCAGAGAGCACAGCAAGGTTGTCGGAGCTGATGGCAACACACCGTGGTTCCCTCTGATGCCCTGGCTGAGTGATTTGTTTCAGACATCTCACTACAGAATATAATAATATAATAATAATTTACAATCCTTCAATTTCTCCAAAAACCAAGTATGTTGTAAAAAAGGAATAAAGGATAAAGATAAAAAAAAAACATTTAAAGGAACAATCTTAACTATTACAAGTCCAAAAATGAAGAAATCAATTTCCCAACACTTCTATTAAATTATACTTCTATTTAATTTTATTGCTGTTTTTTTTTTATATCTGTAAATTTTTACTCTACATTTATGATTCCATTTCATACCATAAAAGGTATTATGAAAGTTAGACTCACATTTGAACGATACAAACGACTTACTTAGCTTTGTACAGGTACGTCCATAGTTTTCTTTTGCCATCAATTTTCTTGCTTTATTTCAAACCGTTTGAGCAACGCACGCTATTAAAGGACTCGACGGCTAGTTTTACCCAACTTTAGTTAAGTTATTATGATTTCTAACAGTAAACACATTTTTATGGGAATAAAAAATGACCATTTTTATAGCATTTAGCACTTGATGGTAATATTCTCGACGACAACTTCCTTTTAGTGAAAGAGTTTCCAGAATCGAAGATCAATAGATTTAGAGATTCTATATCCAAACATACATACAAACTTTACCTTTTTTATAATTAGTGTAGATAATGTGTTACCTTCATTCCCTTCAGCGATAGTCAAACTATGAAGTTCCACAGTATTGGTGGCCAGAGTAACGCCCACACGCAACTCGCCCGTGGTTCCCACCAGCAATGTCGCGGACTTTAGCTTGGCCGACAACTTGACAGACGCCAACCGTCGCACTTCGTCTGACAGTGTGAGAATTTCTGACACCTCTGTTGCTTCTACATCCACTTCCCCACTTTCTTTTTGCTTCCTGTTATTTCAATACATACAATAACTTTTAATAAATTGCATAGATACATTGTTGGATATGTTATCCCATTCATCGAGCAAGGTTGTAAGAGAAAGGCGCATGGGCGATTTAATGACATTAAGCCATAAGGTCCTACATGCCCTAGGCATTGAAAGACCATGAAACATGCCATTGGAGTAAAGATGAAATTGTGCATCCTCAATAGAGGATAATCTTATGTTGAATAAAAAAGGAAGACATATATCTTACAATATTGTAGAAATACATACTTACAATAATTTTTTCCTTTGTTTTTTAACTCTTTTACTCATTCTTCCTTTAGCCTCTTCATCTGAGCAAAAATAAAACAGCTCTAATAATGAATCTGTACCATAGCAGGCGAGTACACTTTGTCCAAGGTCTGTGGCAAGGCCTACCACTCTCCCTTTACCACCACGCACTAATGTGCCAACTTGGTGACATTGTAACTTCTAAAAAAAGAAAAAAATACATAAATATATTACAACATTTATAAATTGAAATGTTGCAATAAAAAAAGATCCATTCAACTAGATATTATATGAAATAGTATTTTAGACTATAGTACATAATTTTTTTAGTACAATTTTACTTACTGATGTATCCTCCGTGCTGTCTGTATCTTCTAACTTTACAATTTCAAGTTGTTGCGTAATCTTGTCTTCCTCTTTAATTTTATCTGTCCAGTTTAATTTCCACACTCGTAATTCTTGGTCTAAACTTCCAGTCACCAAATATCTTTCTTCTTTCAATAGCACTGCAGACCATACCTTAAAAATATATATTACTTTTACCTATTATATGACAGATGCAAGATTTGAGGCAAAAAGAAAGGATCCAAGATTCAAAGTAAAAAAAAAGAAAATTGAGTTTTAAAAAATAAATATAAAATAAAATATTATTAGTTTAAATATATTTTTCAAATAACATTTACATTATACATAATATATGTATATGTATGTATTTTTGTAGATACTAACATTTCCATTAACTTACCTCCATTTGATGTCCACCAAGAGTTTTGAAGCAGTGTTTTGTTTCAATATCCCAAAATTTTACAAAAGTGTCTTTAGAAGAACTAACTACACAGTTTCGCCCATTAATGAAAAGCACACTAGTCACTACACCTTTATGTCCACTAAATCGAGCTATGCCAGTTTCTGAGACAACATCCCATAGAATAACTTCAGTGTCCTAGAATGTCATGCAAGAAATTTATTAAAAAATCCTTGATAATACATAATTTGTTTATAGATTTGAATAAATCATTTTACTTGGCACGATTATATAATTATTTACTTTACTTGACTTTATGAATTAGTAATTATATTTTAATAATAATGATTGAACATGTTTACGATTATTTTAATTTTTCTTACCTTAGACCCTGAAACAATTCTGTGCCCTTGCTCATCATACTGCAAGCAAGTTATAGCTGACTTGTGCCCAGCAAATACACAAACAATCTCATTATTGACTAACTCAAACACATTGATATTGCCATCAACATAGCCAACAGCCATGTGGTTTCCCGTAGGACTTGCAGCAATTTGAGACACTGTTACATTCTCTCCTGGTATTACTTGAGCCTGTAATGTTAATGATATATTTTATTGACTTTATATATTCTTTATTGCACTTATGAAAAATAATACAGACATTGCATATTAAATGGATATATCCCTAAAAGAATTTTCTTTCAGTCAACCCACAGACAAGAAAAATAGTGCTAAGTAATCAATTATGTGCCAGAAGATATATAAAAGAGAAAAAACTAAATGTACTATGATATAATATGAGCAACACACTGCCTCAGTTAGATATCATATACAGCTCATAATATTATATACTTCATAATGCATTACACAAAAGGATTCCTTAAACTATCTGTGCCCAGTAGCTATCTATATAAATTAATTTTATTATATTAAAAAGTGCTTAAAAAACAGTCCTCTGATATATCCCCTGTATGATTTGTGTAGCATTTTTGTAATAAAGTCAAAATAATTAATATTATAAAAAAATAATAAGTAAAATATGTTTAAACGTAAAACGTTAATTTTTAGCTCTATTATTCGTTTTTATGACATGTTTGTAAAAATTTAAAAAAGGTGCTCGAGTTCATTCTCAGCATTTCATGGCATTAAGGATGTTGAAAAGAAATGTGCATATCACGGCTTTTATAAATAAATAGAAAGAATGTTATACAGTTAATGAGAATAAATTTAATATTACTTAAGATAGTATTAAATAGTAAGCCATTCTATAAAATAACACCATAAATAATATTTTACTGAAGGTATTTAAATAATATTCATGTTCAAATAGCACCATGATTAATATAACACGTACCTTTTCTCCCAATCTCATGTCCCAAATAATAACATGTTCACATGCTCCAACAGCAATATATCTACCACTAACCCCATTTAATGTTATGTGAGTACTGTTGCTATCAGGACTAGCTATAACGTTAAAAGTACCACTTGGTACGTATCTTAAATACTGCTTAGTGAGGCCCATTTTATTTAAAGTTTTGTCTTGTTTATTATTTTAAATAACCAAAAACTTAGCGACACATTGTTTTGTTATGACTTTTGCATTTTGACTAGACATGCGTAGGTCCGGATTGAAATAGTTTCCGGAACTATGTCTTTGACCGGAACGATATCGTTCCAATCCGAGATGTCAATTGAAACAGGTTCACAGTTCCATATAGTTCCACTTGTGCAGGAGTGAGATGGAGCGAGTGAACGAATATATTGGACCGATCACCGGAGCGACTGACTGAACTGAACGTAACCGACTCCTGCCGAACCTACCCGAGCTATAGCTGTAATCTGTATATTAAATTTTAAGGGTTTCCTTGCAAGAGTTAAAATTTTTTAGAAAACATCTGTGAAGCCGCGTCCACATGCTGGGTGCTTGCCACAAGCACCGAGAATCATAAACACGTGCCAAACACCGAACACAAACCAAATAAATTAAATAAAAATAAAAAAGCCTTTCATTTCTTGCGCTTACAAAAAAATGCTATTAAAACAATTTAAGAAAGTAGGTATTTATTAATTATTAATAAAATCCTTTCATATTCTGTTATATTATAATAATAGTATTAGATCTAATATTATATTATGTATATAAAGAATGTTTATTAATTTAAACTTTTTTCTTAATCTTTACAATACCTAATATGAATAAGAATTTATAGTTAATAAAAAGAATAACAATAAAAAATTAACAACAATGTATATAATAAAATAATTCATAAGTTAAACAATCATTTACAATATTTTTATTTAATGAAGTAGTTTTCTTTAAGTTTTTATTTTCCATTTTTAGTATAGATATATGTAGTAGGTACCTAGTACCAAAGTAAGATGAGGTCAAACAATAAAAAATATATTTATAAGTCGGTCAATTAAAACTATATCTCTCGCTATGCTGTCCTCGGGAAACGATGACAGTGATAACCTGTTAAAATCGGAACAATCGGATCGGATGAACTATCGGAACTAGATAGTTCCGCGAACATGTTTCGTGAACATAGTTCCTTTATGAAAAGGAACTATTCCATGTTCAATCCACTCCAGGACCTAGTTTGCGCATCTCTGATTTTGACCATGGATGACAAATAAAAATTTTGACTTTAGAGTTAGACTTCTTGACATTTGACAGCATACTTACTAGTTACTAGACTAAAGACAGATAAGTAATATTTTAACAACAATATCATATTTTCGAACCCTTTACAAAAAATCGAGTATAATGGGGAAAATTATTCGAAATGAGGGCGCCTCGCGCATGGCCTACTTACATTCAGTCTGAGCAATTTATTGTGACATCTCTTTTATACCTGATTTTATTCTTCTATTGTGTTAGCATCTTACCTGTGCAATGTATCGTACCTATATGTACCTGTGCAATGTATAGACCAGCTGCTCAAGGAAGAATTGAGAAGGAGAGGCGCATCCTGTGGTGGTTTTGACTGACTGATGGATTAACACACAGCCTAAATCGCTGGTCTTAGAAACGTAAAATTAGTAGGATGTATTCCTGATATAATGTAGGCATCCGATATGCCCCCCAACGTGCGTTCACCTTGTCGTGGTGGGGGGCTCAGTAGTGCCCAGCAATACAGCCGGGCGCGAAGCCAAGAAACGCACAGGGAGGTGGCCCACTTCGGTGAGCGGTGGGAGGTGGCCCTCTTCGGAGGGTGGTGTACCATACGGGTTGCTCCTGGTACTTCTCTGATAGCAGAGTGGACTTTGGAGCAACCCCATGGCCGTTGTGGTTTGCCTCGGCAGACCTGCCGTCGGGGCTTCATAGTTGAATGCGTAAGCGGTCCTGCGACGCCCCATTAAGATGAGGGAAGGTTTTGTTGGGTTTTAGTGGGTAGTACTGGCTTTGCCGGTGAGTCCCACACCTCGGACGTAAATGCATTTCCCAACGTTAAAAAAATAGGCATCCGATATGCAAGATATTTTTATTTAAATTCGTCCCCTAAGTGAGTTCAACAGGGGATTAAATATTATATGAAACTCTGTCATTTTTAATGTTAAATACACAGAAAGTGATGTTTAGCTTTAAGATAAAAAAATGGAAAAATATTTGACTTTTTTCGAAATATATCTCTAAAGGGGTAGGGGGTAATAAAGTTTATATGGGAAAAGACTTATTTATGATCAGAATCTCTTTATATTAAATATTAATGCTCTTAAATACAATTAAATAAATACGTGTATCACCATTTTGCGAAATTCAATCCCATAAGAGGGTAAAATGGGCGATGAAAGTTTGCATGAAACTCTGTAATTAATATATAAAAAAGTACAAAAAATAAATATTCACCCGTAGACGATTTAAGAGTTTTAAAATCACTTTCTTTATAATGATGGCCACATAGCCTTATTGTGATTTCGCCAATTTTGGTCGTTTTGTGCCTTTAGCCCACAATTTCTTCATTTTTGTCTTTTGGGAACAAAAGATATCCATTTTTTTGCAATCTGGCACTATATAATTTGTCATTTTAGTTAAATTTTTAGTAAAATGAAAATTCCACGCTTTACAATATACTGAGGGAAATAGTGATCATGACATCTGGCTAGAGAAAAAGGTAAAATTCTTCCCCATTGTAATTTATACTAGGTAGGTAGTCATTTATTTTTTATGATCATCCTTGGACAGTGTTATCTAGTGATAAGTCCAGACTTTTTTTTTAAAACACTTAGCTTACGCACTCAACCACGACGCCCCGACGGCCAAAGCAGACCATAACAACCATGGTATTGCTCCACAGTCCATTCTGCTATGACAGAAGTACCAGGAGCAACCCACATGGCACACCGCCCACCGAAGTGGGCAGCCTCCCAGTGCGGAGTGCGCTTCATAACCAAAGAGAATGTAACCACTACTTTTATTCATAACTTTGCACCCGGCTGTATTGCCGGGTACCAGGGATGTAAAAAATAATCGATTTTTATATTAATCGATTATTACTTTTCGTATAATCGATTTCTTATAATCGATTCTCCAAATATTAAAAATCTATTTTTAATGAATCGATTATATTACTTTCTTTTTTTTGAAATTAAAGAAGTTAAGCTACGCGTTGTTGAATTAAACCAATGTAGCGAAACTACATAAAAATAAACTACGCCGTTCTTCAAAATATCGATAAATCGAACTTTACATTGATGTTTTTACTTTTTTAATAGACTATTGTCTATTTACTATCATCTGTGGTTTATGATTATCCGGCTCATGATCTCGTACAGTGCGTTTTTCAATACCTACTTTAATTAATTTCATGAATCGACAAAGGGTCACTTGTTTACGTTAAAAGTAAAAACACAGAAGTTTTTATATATCTGCTGCTGAACATCTAGGAAATATTTGTCATTCTTTTTATTTTTGATCAGCCGCTAATCAAGAAAGCCATCAGGTTATTATGTTACTCAACAAAACCAGGTTTATTGTTTTTCTTGTTGAACCAACGTGCCTTCTCTTACTGTACAATTTATTTAATAACTACATGAGAAAATATGATTTCAATAACTTTTCTACTTAAACAGACTGGTGGGATTTCCGAATCGCTCGAGCAAGTGCAATATGGAGAGTAATTCCACGTCAGACGTCATAATTTTAAGTGGTAATTCACATCCCGAATTGGCCGACTTAATTGCGAAGTAATCATTCTTTATTACATAGTTGATTATATTTTAAACTCCACTGCATTATAAATATATGTTTATACATAAATAATACTTTGTTGTAGTCGCTTGGGTGTACGTAAAGGAGGGTGTTCAGTATATCATAAAACTAATCGAGAAACCATGGTTGAAATAGCAGATTCAATTCGTGGCAAAAATATCTACATTGTACAAACAGGCACAAAGTAAGTCAAGCATTTAGTTTAGTCAGGGAATTATTTTAATAAATATTCATTATGGCCAATTTTTATTGTTCTTGGAGCTATGTTTCATGTATGTTTATTCATATAATTGCATGATATAAACATCCACGCTGCATGATAAGGAGAAAATAACAAAAAAAAAGACATAATGAAAGATGATTTACTGTTGAATTCTGTTTGTTTGGATACCTTCAAATATAATTTAAAATATAAGAATTATATATCTACACATATAATAAAACTGTAGAGATCGAATGTCTACATAAAAAAAATACTGAAAACTGCAATTTTGCATGGTGGTACCTTATATTCCCGGTCAACATTTTAGATACTTTTCATCCCGGAAAATGAAAGAGTTATCATGGGATAGTTAAAAAACTACAATAACTTATACAGCTAAGTACACAAAAACTACTGATTGGATTTTAATGAAACTTTACAATAATATAAACTATACATCAGAGTAACAAATAGGCTACTTTTTATCCTGGAAAAATGTATGTTTCCCATGGGATAGATTTGGTTTTGTTTGTTTAACCTGCCAACAACTACCGAGCCACCTGTGGCTTAACAATTAATTTCTTGAAATTAACTGCGAGGTGCTAGAGGTGAACCTAAGCGAAGCGAGGGTGAGCTGCTAGTTTATATATAAAAAAAAATCAAAGGGATTGAGGGGTTCATTAAATGTATGTAATGTCATTTTTCTTTTTCACATTTATATTTGCCAGCTGAATTTCACATACTTACAGGGATGTTAACAACAATATCATGGAACTTTTGATTATGGCTTATGCTTGTAAGACTTCATCGGCTCACTCCATTGTAGGGGTCATTCCATATTTGCCATATAGCAAGCAGTGCAAAATGAGGAAGCGTGGATGCATTGTCACAAAACTGTTAGCAAAAATGATGTGCAAATCAGGTCTTTCACATATTATAACCATGGATTTACACCAGAAAGAAATACAAGGCTTCTTTGATTGTCCAGTTGATAATTTGAGGGCATCACCCTTTTTATTGCAATACATTCAAGAAAGTGTAAGTTGTTTTTTACCCACGTTAGATACAATATTTTTTCTAAATAATTATTTTTATTTAATACTAGCACAATTATTCTAATGTTGATATTGTTAATATTTCTTATACCTAGTATTTTATTGTCTCTCTTGTAAGTATTTAATGATAGAATAAGTGTGTTATTTTTAAACATTTTAAATAAGTAAGTGATGATATGTGTGGTTCAGTTTGTAGTGGTCCTACTTGTTGTGGCAGCGGTTGCGGGTTTGAGTCCCGCTGGGAGCATTCATTTTTGTGATAAGCACGAATGTTTGTACTCCAGTCATGGGTGTTTTTATTTATAATATGTATGTATTTAAAGTTATATATGTGTAGTGTATCAACTATCTGGTATCCATAACACAAGCCTAGCTTACCATGGAACTAGATGGTTCTGTGTGTTAATGTCTCAACATATTTAGGTTTTGTATTGTGTTCTAGTCATCTCTATACTTTGCCTTGTATCAAAAAGTGACATTTTTAAATATTTTATGTGCAGATTCCAGACTATCGCAATTCTGTAATAGTGGCACGAAATCCAGGTTCAGCTAAAAAAGCGACATCTTACGCAGAGAGGCTGAGACTTGCCATTGCTGTTATACATGGTGAACAGAAAGAAGCAGAAAGTGATGAAGTTGATGGCAGATATTCACCCCCTTGCATGCCAAGGTGTGAAATCTAATAATAATATTTTATTTTAATTATAATATAGAATGCATACTGCTTGCAGTTTAACCCGTATGTACTAAGTGGTTAATTCAATATAATTGGGAAATTAAATGGGTAACTTGGGATCCTACTACTCAATGTTATGAATTATAAACTGTACTGGAAAAACTTTTTAATAAAATCTGTTAAACTATGTAAACTGACATGCCTCTGTAGCCCTGTGATGCACCACATCTTTGTTTTATGTAATTTTTTTCAATATTCTCATGGCACTGATTTAATATTTAATTATACTCACTACTTTGTTATAGAACACATTTATTTCAAAATAATAATCTTGTGTGCAAAGTATGAGAAAATCATTTAAGCTTGTATTTATACAAATATATCATGTAGTTAAACTTATAATATTAACCTATAAATTTTAGTGTGGACAGATCACGCACTATGGATGTGTCCGTTGGAGTACCAGTACATCCAGCTAAAGAAAAGCCACCGATCAATGTGGTTGGAGATGTTGGAGGCAGAATTGCTATTATGGTGGTATGTATAATTTTTTGAAGTTATACTTCTTCTGTGACGTTTGGAAAAAAATATAAGAGTAAAATATTAACGATGCATGTGCACACCGACAGCCAAAAAGTGACATGATGAAGTTAGTTGATAACTGGTTATTGCCATGGTAACTGTTATTATTGTTTGACAAATGATATATAATATTATATTCATTCCTTAAATGATATTCTATAAATATATGATTGTATTATGCCTTATTTAATTATTTTATTAATTTATCATTCCTTTTCAAACAGAGAGTTGTGACATACAGGGTAAAATCTTTAGCTATTATTAATATTTTTGTTCTGTTAAGCCAAAGAAGTATAACTTCTTACATGCGTACATGAGTACACACATATGTTTTTTTTTGTATTATAAAATGAAAAAGTATATTAAATATAAGTAGAAAAATATGGGATGACAATGAAAAGCAATATTTTCTTATATATTTAATAAATTTATGTGAATATTTGACATTTTAAATAAAACTATCTTTTCTGATTCTTTTGCGGATTTATTGTGATTTTTGGTTCCAGGCATTTCAAATGCTTTACACTGTTACAGGAATTGTGGTCACAGGAGAGACTCTCTTTGTTTATTTAAAATACATGATATACTTAAGTATTAAAAATCACAAACATTTTATTTCCATTATATGCATTAATATTTTTCCCTCTTACATGTCATATTCTAATGTTGTTATTATTATCTTATTAGTTATTATTATTTTATAGATCTTTTGTGGCCTTGTTACACAAAGCATGTTGTGGCTGCTATTACTGTATTAGATTTTTTTACTTGTAGATGTAAGAAATATCATATAGGATAATAAGAATTGTGTGGTCATTATTGAAAATAAATATTTTTCATTTTTTAGGATGATTTAATTGATGACGTTCAATCATTTGTGGCTGCAGCAGAAGTGCTTAAAGAATGTGGAGCATATAAAATTTATGTACTAGCAACACACGGCCTACTATCATCAGATGCACCTCGGCTAATTGAAGATTCACCTATTGATGAAGTGGTTGTCACAAATACAGTGCCTCATGAATTACAAAAGATGCAATGCAACAAAATAAAAACAATTGACATATCAGTACTTCTAAGTGAAGCTATCAGGCGCATTCACAACAAAGAATCTATGTCATATCTCTTCAAAAACGTCACACTAGAAGATTAGAATATAATTGTGACGTAAATTTACAAAAATTGGTGTACCATGTGAAAAATTATAATGAAAATGTCAATGTCTTAGAAATTACACCTTGACATCTCTTTATCTCATTTTCAAGGAATCCATACAGAAGTCAGTATAAAAAATTAGTAACTAATTTTATTATGAAAGTTATAATATTTTATGTTCTTGTAAAGCAAAATTGTCTTAAAGAACAAATAAGTCAACCATGAATAGATTAGGCTAATTTAGTTATTGATTTAATTTAGTGATTATTTAATTATACATATAATTATAAATAATATAAATAAAGTTTGTATTTTAGTTTTAAGTCACTTTTACTGTTTTAGCTATTTTTTGTGTCTGGTTTCCTACTGTGTATTTGCAATTGTTAAACATTATTCATGCTCAAGTTTGTTTCTTGTGATTGTAATTCTGATCTGATTGACATAGAGAAAAATTAAAAACAACTGTGATTATGTATTTTGTAATTTTATGAGTCTAAAAATTATTAAATGATTGTTAAAATCCTAAAGCTTTTAAAAATAAAATCATGTACTATAGCTTAAGTTAGTTATTGTATAAATTAGTCGTAAATAACTTGTATAATATATATTGTATTGTTATTGATATGTATAATTATTCATTAAATATTTTTGTGGCATAATTTGTTTTAATCTTTAACAATTTTGCGTTTCTATTTAATACTGCATTACTGCTACTTACTATTAATTAATTAGTGCACAGAATACGATATGATCCTTAAACTAGATGGAAATAAAGCTCGTGAATTTTTAAATATTGCGCCATTTTGATTTTTATAATTAAAATTATAATATATGTATATTTTATATTCGAGTAAGCACGACGAATGTTACGACGCAACGTATAATTCATCGAAATCGGTTAAGCCTAGTTATTAAGGTTAAAAGGTTTAGTATTTATCGAGTGAACAAATGGTTACATATTATACAATTATACATCTACGCCAAATGTACGACACTCATTTTCCGGTGGACAAAAACAATGTAATCACACTCTCTGACAAATATATGTGCAAAGCAAGAACTTTTGATAACAATATAGTAATGTTAAAACTTAAACCCTAAAAGAGTATTTTATTGAACCTGGCAAGACAAGATATAATGCGGAACAAATCTGTGATAGTGTAAACACGAATAGATTAAATCACTTAAACGCTAGCAATACAAAATTTAGTTTTTAGAAGGTTAAACGATTGATACCGGCACAAAGTAGATAAAATAGAAATGCTACGCATATGGCCGGGCTCGTGTACACTGAGCTTTACGTAATATTCATCTATGGCACTGAGATAGATATTATACTAATATGTTATCTATATTTTATTTAAACTGTCAAATTAATAGACAAACATTAGTCTATCATCGAATTCAAAATTGTCAAATATCAATTATGAGGAATTAATTTCTTTTAAGAAGAATTCTGTTAACTTACTCCTAAATGAGTACATTTCTTATTTGTAGTTTAAGTCGAATTATTGCCTGAATATTTAAATATATTTTTTTAAATAATTGTATACTTACACCATTTATAAAAATAAGTATTATTTTCGAAGAGGTTATTCTTGAACATTTTAAGTTTATCCTTAAATATCCTACACTTATATAATAATATATTGTATTTTTATCATAATATGATGGCAAATTTTAAAAATATTTGTCGGTTTCCTAAGATATATTTATGGAAAGCTTACAAGAGATTTAATAGTAACTATAGTAGAAACATACTAAAACTCAGCGAAAGAGGCATGTACCAAGACTTGTTTCCAAATACATCTGCGTAAGTTATGACTATAAAACTTTCTTTACTATTGTCATTTGTAAAATAAGGCTTAAAATAAAATTTGTTATATTTTTAGGAATGAAATAATAAATTTGTTAAATAAGAGTCCACAGTGTGTATATGCAGGATTCGATCCTACTGCAAACAGTCTACATGTTGGAAATCTACTTGTTATAATAAATTTAATCCACTGGCAAAGAGCAGGACATAATGTTATAGCATTGGTAAGATTTTAATGTTGTTCTTACATATATTATTTAAATTATATTATTTTTATTTAAATTATATAGTTATTATTTATAGTTAGGAGGAGCTACTGGTTATATTGGAGATCCAAGTGGAAGAAGCTCAGATAGAGTAGCACTACCACAAGATATCATTATAGGAAATATTAATTGTATAAGAAATAATCTTGAAACTGTATTTGAAAACCACAAAAAGTACATTTGGTCCGAAGATGAAAGCAAATTAAAGCCTATAAAGTATGTAGTATGACTAAGGTAGGTCAAGTAAAATATTAAAATATGAAAAATAATAATACTAATACATTTTCAGGATTGTAAATAATGAGACATGGTATAGAAATATTGACTCAATACAGTTTGTGAGTGAAATTGGAAGAAACTTCAGAATGGGTACAATGTTGTTGAAGCAAAGTGTCCAAAACAGAATCAACTCCGAAGTTGGAATGAGTTTTACTGAATTTGCTTATCAAATATTTCAGTCTTATGACTGGCTGCATTTATTGAAGAAGTATGATTGTAGATTTCAGGTGATTACAATTATTTTATTAATATTATTAAAATACCAATATATTTTAATGCTTAAATGCATATAGTGTTCATTCAAATTTATCAAATTTTTTAGGTAAATGTTTAATTTACTTTTATCACATTACAACTAAACAAAGTTTAAATTAATTGTAAGACAAATTATTAGACATAATTATTCTAATCTAATAAATAATGTATAGTGTGTATGTTCATTGATTCCCTTTTTTGTTAGAGCCTGTAACTTTTACTGAAATGAATGGAAACTAAATGATCTAATGTTATAAAATAGTTTTTAGCCTATCAATGTGCTTTGTCTTTTTTAAATGCATCTATTAGAATGAAAGATTTAAAAGAAAAAGTAACAATAGGTGAAATGTTCATGTCTCCTTAATTCGAGGAAACATGATCATTTCATCATCTGAAAATTATTTATCATGATGATAAATAATTTTCAGGCTGCAATGATAACTGTTTGATTTTTATTTAAAATGCTTATAAGAAACCCCAGGATCAAGTATTCCCACTCCGGCTACATATGAAGAGATTTTTCTTTGGATTATTAGGAAATAGTTGTTATATTACAATTAGTTACACCCAAATGTATAGCTGCAATGCAAGCAGTAAATAGTTGTTATTCATTACAAAAAAAAGATCTTTTTTAATGGTCATGTGTTTTTCAGATCGGTGGAAGTGATCAGATGGGTAATATAAGTGCAGGACATGAATTAATTAGTAGAACTGCAAAAAAAAATGTGTATGGTAAGGTCATGCCATTTCACTTCAAAATAAGTAACTACTAAAATTTCACAAAATATTTAACAGTAAACTTTTTTATTATAGGATTAACATTGCCATTAGTAACTACTGAAGAGGGAGATAAATTTGGGAAATCTGCTGGAAACGCTATATGGTTGGATGGTTTAAAAACTAGTCCATATAGTTTATATCAATTCTTTATAAGAACAAAGGATTCAGAAGTGGAAAAATTGTTGAAGTTATTTACTTTTTATAGCTTAGGCGAGATTAAAGATATAATGTTTAAACATCAACAGCATCCTGAGCAAAGATACCCACAGCAATGTCTGGCTGAACAATTAACAACATTGGTTCATGGAGGTATTATAATAATTCTTTGGCATGTTTATACAGAAATTATTTGGATGATGATAATGGTTTTACCATGGCTAAGTTTCATATTAATTAATTGAATAGATCTAAGATGCTGTTTTACTTTCCATATAAGTATATTCCCAGTGGACAACAGGAATATCTAATAATAAATTGATCAATTCATTATATTTGAATTTTAAACATTTACAAACAAATTTTTGTCTAGTACATTGATACTAAATAGGTAATTGAATTAAATTTTTCAGAAGAAGGTCTAATCAGAGCTAGAAAAGCAACAGAAGCAATTTATAGCAAAGATGTGAAATCTCTAGTGACACTGACTCCGACGGAAATGGAGCAGGCATTTGAAGGTGCTCCTGTAGTTAATTTATTATTGTCCCCTGGTATTACTGTGTTAGAGCTTGGCATGAAGGCGAAATGTTTTCCAACAGAAAGTAAGTAATATATTTATAGTCTAAGATCCAACGTAGAGCCTACACCCACCCATCTGCTTTAACGGATGAAAATATTTTGTATGAATTGAAATTTAAGTACTGTAGTTGTAAAATATAAGATTAACAGTCAGTACGTTTTATTCTGCAAAACCAAATAGTATGCGCAAGTCTTTACCCTTCTAGTGCAAGAAATCTGACTTCTGTGTATTCCTAATATGTTACACTTTCAATTAATATATTTTGTAAAGAAGTTCATTTTTAAGAATATTAAGGCAGACATTATTTAGTATATGCAGTGCCTTCGAGTTACATTTATACATTGTGTAATATTTAATATGTGGTGAGCACTGAGCAGTCGATTTGAAGAACAGACTGACTTCAGATCATACACTAAAAATATATTGATCAAAAGTACTAATTGGAGTGTTTTTATTTATACACGTGCTTATTGTTATAGGTGACGCCATGAGGATTATACAGGCTGGTGGGTTTTATATAAACCATCAAAAAATTAAAAAAATTGATGAAGTCATCACTGAATCTGCACATATATTGCCAAATTTAATTTCATTGCTGAGAGTTGGAAAGCGCAACCACTACATAGTCAAATGGCAGACGTAAATAATATCCTAGTCAATTATAATTTGTATGTGTAAATAAAAAAGGTAAATTATTTTTGTATTTTATTATAATTACTTACAACAGAAGCTTGTATACTTGCAGTATATGATTAATAAAATGCATATCACATAAAACATCGTAAATACTACATAACATACGTTAGCCTATATTAATATTCGCCATTTGTGAAACAGCGTGGCCGATAAAAGATACTACTTATGCACTGTTCTTTATAAATATCATAAAATATGGCTACTAGTCATATATTTGTGCACCCGCCAGCGACGCCGGCTTCATCGTAAATCTCCTAATATCACAAGGATTTACTGCAATATATATCCTAAATTGTACAAAACAATAAAAGCACAGAATATATTAAATATTCCAATGAGTAAAAAGCTAAATTGACTCGATCTGATATGTCTGCATGGAATCTATAATTATATATAAACAACATTAAAATGTGAATTGCGATTCCAAATCAACTGTCTTACGTTAAGCGTTCAGCAGCTTTGCACGAATCCGAAGCCATTACAAACATTAATTAGCCAGGTGATGAACGATACATATCCAAAAAATCTATTTTGCCGTAGGATAAAAGTTACATGAAAATGGACGTAAAATTTTGCGTAATAAAGTTTATATATAGGATGCAATTAAATTTATGTCAGCTTATGGACTAAGATCACGCTGCAAGATTGCTACGTTCATAGCGTATTTAATCAAAATCATTTTTTTTAATACAATAATAAAAGAGACAATTTGTTTTGACCAGGGTGTTAGTATGTTTAATTAAATAAATAATAATTGACTTTTTGGAACAAAATCGATGCACTTGTTATTTAAATGAATTATACTCCACTTCACAGAAATATAAGAGTAGATCTTGAAAAGTGATAGCTGCCGTTGCGCACTTGGCCGCAACCTCTTCGCAGCCAGTTGTAAGCAGGTCATATTTTGTTACATTTATACATTCATGGCGTATATTCATCATTTGTATATCAAATATAAATTATTATTATTTAATATAACAAAAATTCAATTATAAATGTAGTTTAACACATATATAAAATCCCAGGAACAGAAATGGTCTTGCTTTTTGATAGGAATAGGAGAGTAAGTATGTGAAGTATTGTTCACATTCACACGGTCAATTGTGAGGAACGGCTACTAATGTAAGAACCGACGCTGCTGACAAACAAATATCGGCGATAATTATATACTTTGCTTGCTCGATCGTGTCACGATTTTTTCATATTATATATATAATTTATTTATGACAAAAGTCACCATATTACAAAAATAAATAATCTGCAAAGAAATGCCACAATATTCTACATATTACAACGTAGTAAGCGATCTACTCTTTATTACCTAGCATAGTTTAAATAGAGGGCTTCAGTCTTGCTCTAGATACGCAACCAGGTCGATCATATCGGAAGCGACAATAGTTTCTAATATTCTGTTCGTGCGTCCCTCGCGGGCGGCGCGGGCGGGGACTAGAGGTCGGTGCTCTCGCTGTGCGGCGCGGCGGGCGCGGGGGGCGGCGGCGCCGGCACCAGCGGGCGCGGCGGGCGTGGGTGCGGCCGCGGCGAGCGCGCGCCCTCCGCGATGTCGCCCTCGGACTGCGACAGCTGCCGGCTGGCGCCGCTCAGCGCGCGCGGCTCGTCCGCCTCCTCCTTGCCGCCCGAGCCGGAGCTGTGCGTGCGCTGCACCGTGGCCGCGGCGGGGGGCGCCACCTGAATGACGGTCGCCTGGTGCTTGTCCACGGTGTACACGTGCGTGCGCTCGAGCACGGTGGGCGCGGGCCCGTCGCCGAGCGAGGCGCGCTGCCCGCGGAAGCTCTGCGGGCGCAGCGTGGCGGGCCGCTCGGGCACGGCGGGCTTGTGGCGCAGCGTGACGTCGGCGGCGTCGGGCTCGGCGGGCGCGGCGGGCAGCACGGTGCGCGGCGCGGCGACGGGGCGCGGCGGCGGCTGGCGGGCGGGCCGCTCGGCGCCCAGCGACGCGGGCCCGCTCGCCGGCTCGCCCACCACCTTCATCCGGGCCACTACGCCCGATTGCGCACTTATACTTTTTACGACTAGAGTGGACTCTTTATCTTCTAAGGCTTTTAAGCTTTCGAACTTATCTTTTTCAAATTCTAGGCTCTGACGTCGCGTGTCCGTCAAGTTCTCTCTACTCCCGCTTCTTGCCGCTTCCTCTTTCATGGCCTTGTTTTGTCGGTAGGTGGATCGGTTGATGGTCTGTACGCCCGTGATCACCTTCCCGGTGTCGGACACGACCGGCCGCGGGGGCTTCGTCGGCTTCTCTGCATCTTTGACCGTGGAATTCTGCTCTTTGGGCTCCGGAACTTGCGTTTGTGTTTCTACTTTTTTGTTTTTATCCGGCGTGAAGTTGGGCGGCACCGGCGCAATCGGTTTGTTTTTTCTACGCAGTATAGGCTTCGGACTGCCGTGAGGTGGACTAGATTGATCAGACAATGAGCTGTTCGATTGAGCTTTCTTTATATCGTTATCTATTAAAATGAGGCTCGTGTCGTGACTGTTGCTCCTGGAGTGGCGGCCGGGCCCGTCCACCACGGACTTCTGGACGTTCTGGTTGTTGTAATCGCACATGGACTTACTCATACTGCCGTACTCCCCGTTGGACTGTTCCTGAGCCAGCGCCACAGTTTGATTATAACCTTGTCCGAAGTTGGAAGTGAAGCCATAATCGCATTGTTCAGGGAGGAGGTCTTCTTTGGAGAAGGAAATGAAAAAATTAAAGGAATCTTTGAAAAACCAGTCGGCGTGCTTTATCAGTAGCTCGACGCCGCAGTTGGCAGCCGTCGTGAGCGTCATATCGAAGGTGCTCTCGTCCGCGGCCCAAAGTAAGTTGGGCGCGATGACGATGGCTAAATTCGATGACGTCATTTTGTTTTTGCTTTGATTCTGCGTCAAAGCGGACAAAAATTTTATTAGATATCTAAGATTGTTAAAATTCGCCTCGGGCAATAAATGTATGGCTTCCCATAGAGCATTAAGTCGAGCCTGCTCGGAAGGCTGTCGTGAGGCCAGAATGAAGTTTTCGTAGAGCCGATTAGTCAGCAATGGCTCGGGGAGCTCCCGGAGGTACGACTTGAGCACTGACGCGACCACGTGCACGTCTCGGTAGTCCCCGGACAGAGGCACGTTGAACAGGCCGGCGTCTAGCGATAGTTTCATTCTTCGCACTTTCGATGAACCTAGTTTAAAATAAACAATTCTTTTTTTTATTTGCATTAATTTTTATCCATTGTGTCACATATTTAAATATCTACAATAAGTTTTTGTTCTGTTACATTATTATATAGATTTTGGTATTTACAAATCTCAATATATTATTTTGTTAATTGCGCTTTTTACTCTAAAGGTCTAATTTACTATAATTATTTGTATTTTATGTATTGTACTAAACCCTTTTATAAAGTCCCACTGCTGGGCACGGGTTTCCCTTATGGGGATCAAACCATAGGCCACTACCCTGGCCAAGTGCGGTTTGGCGGACTTCACATGCCTTTTGAAAACTTGCTAGGTCCACTAAGACACGCAGGTTTCCTCACGAAGTTTTCCTTCACCGTTAAGACATGTGGTAATTATGTTGGTAATGATTCGCCCATGAAAATATTAGAGGTGCGAGACCCGGGATTTGAACCCACTTCACTCGGTTTCCCAAGTGCGCACGTAACCACTGGGCTACCACTGCATTAAATTGTAACAATGAATATACATAACTAAGCCAAATGTCAACTAAAAGTAAAACAATTAGTCAACATACTGCCAGCGATCCTGAACAATCCCTCCTCGTTCAAGGCGAGCTCGTGCAGAGTGCACACGCACAGCTCTAGAGGGAACGCGATGCGCCTCCCGGTCACTCGTAAGTGTTCCTCTAGCGGGTATCCGAAAACTGGTTTGACTGAACTATCGCCTGTAATATTAAAATAATGTTGTATATACTTACATTACATATTTCTTTTTTATGTATATATATATTTTTTTATATGTTAGGATATCAACACACATCACCATCTAGTTCCATTGTAAGCTACGAGTTATGGATACCAGATAGTTGATACATTACACATATATAACTTTAAATACATATATATTATAAATATAAACATACACGACTGGAGTACAAACATTCGTGCTCATCACACAAATTAATGCCCTCAGCGGGACTCGAACCCGCGACCGCTGGCATAGCAAGTAGGGTCACTACAAACTGAGCCAAACATGTTGTCGAAGCGAAAGGTCATTAACTCTCGCTTCTTGAATAATCATGATATCTCAAAAACTACTTGCTATGTAAAGCTGTGGCATGCATGTAGGTAGTTTATAACTTAGAGACGTCAACTAATAGCTGAATTTGTGACAAGGCCTAATAAAGAGGGTGCGAGGGCTATCGTAAGTTTATTTCGAATTCCCATGTTTTTGCTGCTAGATAAAGACACGAAAAACAAATAGAAAGACGCAGCCGCGGGCAAGGCATATTATAGAATTGTTACTTTGAGAATAAAATTATTATTTTGCACTGTTACAAATGTGTTAGCGTGTGTTGCTTTTTCTCACTGTAACGGCTCAACGGATTTGAGTGAAATTAGTAATTGTTAGATAAGTTATATCTTAGATTACGACATAGACTGGTTTTTATCTACATTACTAGTAGGCCACAGTAGATACGCTGGCTGCCAGTAGATACCGGCAAATTGAATTAAATAAATCTTCGCTTGCGTTCGCCTCTACGAAAACAAAAACAAACCTATCTCACGGTAACTGTCATTTTTCCCGAATAAAAAGTATTGTTCCAGACTTATAATCTATTTATGTGCCAAATTTCATCTAGATCCGTTCAGCCGTTCTGGCGTGAAAGAGTAACAAACATAAATGCATACTCACAAACTTTCACATATATAATATTAATATGTATAGATAACTAGCATTGCCCGCGGCTCCGCCCGCGTTCAAATGACCAAAAACCAAATTCTTAGGTTTTACATATTAGTATACTCTTACATTGCAGTTTTTGTATTTTTTCTCAGAAATGAGACATTTTTCCCGTGGTAAAATGTATCCTATATGTTGACCCGGATAACTAGCTATCACCATGCCAAATTTCATCAAAATCCCTCCAGTGGTTTTTCTGTGATGCGGTAACAGACAGACAAAAATTCTACTACTACTATAGATTCGGCCTCTGTATCGATAATAATGTTTATTTCAATAAGATATTAAAAAAAATATCTAATGTACAGATTCGGCTTAGTTACAATTTTTTATATGTATAGATTTATGCGGGAAATATTATAGTGCACAAATTAAGTCAGATACATTCTATTTCCTCACATTTACAGTATGATTGGACGATAAGCCCACGCGATCGATGAGGCAGTAACAACAGTTACAATGACGTGTACCAATTATTATGTATGGGACCTTGACCTCTCCGAAGTCATATGGAACCGCTTACGACTTCGGAAGTCAAGGGGCATTGCTATTAGAGATTATACTTATTAAGTGCATATTGATATTTGTTGCAGTCTAATCGCTAATACAATAAATTGCTTACACGCTAACGATTCACTCATCAGTTTGATAAAGGCGATATATGTCCCTTTTCTCTTTGACTTTGTCACAAACGAAAAAGATAAGACAATATACTTTCCGGTATATTTAATTACAAAATGTGTAATAAGTGTAATAAATAATCTTTAAGAATTCTTATCACCATTAAAACAATAAATAAACGATAACGGCAAACTTCCAAAAAAATATATTGATGCAATTTTATTTTTTTACATCATAAACGAGCTTTTCCTATATTTTAGACATCTATTCCACTTTAAAAACCGTTCAGGTCATACAGGTCAGTCGAATTAAATAATTTATTTATTATGTATAGAGTATAGATTTATATATTACTAACATTGCCCGTTCAGATTACCAAAAACCAAATTCTTAGGTTTTACAGATTAATATACTCTTACATTGCAGTTTTTTCATTTTTTCTCAGAAATGAGATATTTTCCCGCTGTAAAAAGTATCCTATATGTTGATCCGGATAATTAGCTATCACCATACCAAATTTCATCAAAATTCCTCCAATGGTTTTTCTGTGATGCGGTAACAGACAGACAGACAAAAAATCTAAAAACCATAGATTCGGCCTCTGTATCGATAATAATGTTTATTTCAATAAGATTTACCAAAAAATATTTAATGTACAGATTCGGCTTAGTTACAATTTTATTATATGTATAGATTATAACAAAGGAAACTCGTGTTGTGTCTCGAGCAAAGAAACATTATTTGTTTAATTAAGTGCAGCTATTAATGGCCCTCGTTAATTTATCGAGACGCTTCTGTCTAGGAAACAATTAAAATAGCCGAGAATCGTCTAAACTAAAACAAACAGAGATAGAACATTGTTTATATTAGATAAAAATAACTATGTACTAATATAGGTAAACATCGAAATTGATTTGTAATTTGTAGGACGTGTTACATATTATATCTCTTTAGAAAAACATATAAAAAAATATATTTTATTAAAATCATCCTTGTCATTTTTTTCTATTCTCATGAACAATATTATACACCATATAATTACATGAAAATATATTAATTACCGAAATACGTATTTCCTCTTTAAAATATTATGAAATAAGTAGCTTAGCTTCTAAAGCAATTAGTGCGCGAGATCTTGATTAGAGCTTACGTATATGTACTCAATTTAACTAAATGTCTTAACTCTACAATGTACTCTATAAACTTTCGTAATGGTATAATAGAAAGTATAAATTATCAATAATATATACCCAGTACCCACAAAGTTACTAAATGAAATTCAATGAGAATTACGTTTTTCATGAATAATAATCCCCCTTTTTTAAGAACAGTAATATGAATAAAGTAACAGGCCGACTAGTCGGTGCTTCTGGCCGACTATAAATATGGCCGGATAGTCGGCTTTCCCGACTAGTCGGCCACTAGTCGGTACATCTTTAAAAATTATATATTAATTTAAATATTATCTCAAAGTTTATTTCTATACTTATGGTTCCAGATATACCTACTTCTTATATCAATACTTTCTTAGACTTAACGAGAATATTTGACAACTTACTACAACATAAATGCAAGTTGAATGGATGGATGAATGTTTATTACTCAATCACATTAGAACGGCTGAACGAATCTGGATGAAATTTGTCACAGAGATAGATTATAGTCTGGAATACCACATAGGCTACTTTTAGTCCGCAAAAATTTACGTTTCCCGTGGAATTGATTTGATTTTGTTTTTTACTAGGGATGAACATAAGCGAAAATAAATCCGAAAAGATAATTTTATCTAAATATATTAATATCTGCATTTCAAAATAATGCAAGCGAATCCACACTTTTCCGGCGATAAAAAGTAAAAACATAACTTTACCCCCAGACACAGAGACAGAAAAACATGTATATACTCACTTATAAACCGTTCCAACTCGGGTAAGGTGTCCGCTATGGAGTGCCAGGCGGACTCATGGTAGGCGCGCTGCAGCTTGAGGTACTGCAGCAAGGTGTGCGCGAGCTGGGCTTCCTTGGCCACCAACGCGTACATGTCCGCCGCCAGCGCGTCTCGGGCCGCCTCCACTTTGTTGCCCGCATCCTCTAACTCCTCCTTGGCCGCACTCAATTTCGTCGGATTCTCCTCTTTTTGCCTCTCCAAATGCTAAAATCACGAAAAACTTTAAAGTCAAATATTTTCCTTAAGTAATTTAACACCTGGGCGACCAAGCTTTGCTCGGAGTTCTTTTTCGTTATATCGTATTCTTTAGATTGAAAACAAACTAAAAACTTAATTAAATACAAAAAAAAACGAAAGTAAAACTTGTATCCGACCAGGTATCGAACCCGGACACCTATGATTGTCAATCTTGCGCCTTGGTCGCTTAACTACGGTGCTTATGTCCGTGCGTGCGTAATTAGCGACCATATATTGCGTGGAATAATGCGAAAGAAACCGCATGAAAACTCGAAAACACGCGTTTTCCTATACGTAAGGCTTAATATAAATCGATTTTTCGCCTCCGAAAACCCCCATATACCAAATTTCAGCAAAATCGTTAGAGCCATTTCCGAGATCGTCAGTATAAATAAATATATAAGAATTGCTTGTTTAAATATATGTATTAGATTAGATTTATGTAATTACTCCACTCATTAGCTTCATATCATCCCCTGATGATGTAAACATTTAAATTAGAATAGTAATCATTTTTAATCTGGAAGAGGTAAATATTTTTTTTGTTTGGTATAAAAATATATTTTATAATAGGTTTTCACACAACTTCATACACATTTTTTACACCTTTTGCGATTGAATTTCCATAAATTCTTTGTAAAAGAATATCTACTCCCTATATGAAATCTACATACCAAATCTGACATTTCTAGTATTTACTTATTGAGATTTCATGATTTATCTAGTGAGTGCTGATTTGTATTTATATTTTTATATATATAAATTAAATAAAAATATTACTAGGTAAAAATATTAATTAGTAACTTCTTAACAAAGGACATAAAATACTAAAATAATATGGAGTTTATGATAATATAATAAAATTATATAATCATATCCATTTTTTTATTTATTTTAAATATTCAACTGAATTCAAATGTTCATCATAATACATGTAATAAAATTCTGAGTTGAATCTTTGAAATAGTCAATTAAAGGAAAATTTTATTGAAATAGTCATGATAGATGCTGAATCTAGTTTTTAAAATTTTGTCTGTCTGGGAACACATCACGAGAAAACCACTGGACAGATTTTGTTGAAATTAGGTATGGTGATAGCTGGTTATGCGGTTCAACATAATATAGGATACTTTTTACTCCAGGAAAATATTTCATCTCAGAGAAATCTATACTGTTTAAATATGCTGGTAAATGTCTTTAATACCTCCAGGTAAATTTCTAAGAATTAAAATTTAATTAAAATTCTAAGAAATCTTTTGTTAACTGACACGCCGGCGTGTCCACGGTAGTGGAGGGATTAATGAGTTGGTATCTACTATTGAACTAGTTCAAGTTTCAGGTTTCCAGTAATACAGATAATTTGACTTTATTGAATTAAATTTACTTTTTCCTCTGGTCTATACTTAAAGAAAGTTTCCAATTTAATAGATTGACTACTTTTGACACACGATTACCAGGCTTGTCTTTCACACCTATGTATATAGTCTGTAGATATATGTATGTATCTAACTATACTAAACATATTATTTTAAAACTTTATTACTTATTTTGAAAAATATTGTATTTGATAAATCATATTGTTTCTAGTTTTAAAAATATTATATTACTAAATTTTTTTGACAAACCTGCAACATATTTTTATGTTTAAATCAGTTTATTTAGATAACATTATTTACAGTTTGGTTGGTTGTGTCTATTGATTATGACTCACTTGACACTATAGTTATATTGATGAAAGATAATGCATATTGATATAATACTCACATGATATCGGCTGGCCGCAGACTCTTTTTCACTTATAAGCCTACTCAAATGCTTTTTTGCCTTCATTATTGCTGGTAGGTCAATGTCACTGATAGTTGTAAGAGGGGCACATACTAATTGTTCAACTTTTAATTCATGCTCTGCAATCTCATTTGCAAGAAATTTTTCAGTTTTGCCTAAAATATTTATAATGTTATTTACTTTAAATTTTTCATAGAAGTTTCAATGATATTGTTTATTTAAATATGTACTACAGTAACTTACCACACTCATAC
Source organism: Brenthis hecate (assembly GCA_951806755.1). Lineage (NCBI taxonomy): Eukaryota > Metazoa > Arthropoda > Insecta > Lepidoptera > Nymphalidae > Brenthis > Brenthis hecate. The sequence continues at coordinate 2,268,146 of OX638275.1, read as the reverse complement.
AAAATATATTTTAAAATGCTATCATCATCATCAAAATTGCTTGCCTCACACATTGACAACCCTAAAAGATATTCAGGTAGTTTCTTTAGTCTTTTCTCCCGGGCAGCAGGATCCTGGCCTTGTGTATTACCAGCAGCCGTAGCTAACTTCTTACTAACAAGTTGAAGAGCATTACGGATATGCTCTACCTTCCTATCTGCTGTTTGTAGCTCATCAGTCAAAGCTTCACCTTTGCCAGCTCTACAAGGAAATACGAATATGACATGTACATCAAAATTTAAATAAAAAAAAATACGTTTACAAGAGTGTTACATCTAGCCTTTAAAAAAAAGTGACAAAATGTTTAATAACTTTTTTCTTTCATAATATTAAAGATCATACGATGTAGATATATACAAAATATTGACGTAAGTAAGCAAACTTCGCTCACAAAGCACTAAGCAGTCAAAATCTTATCTGATTTGATAATAGGTACCTTGAAAAGGTTTGATCGGCTAGCTGTTTCACCCTGTAGAATTGTTTCTTCATTTTAACTATTTTTTATTAGTTTATTTAATGTTACAAGGTCATTGGACTTAGTCAATAACAATAAAACGATCAAGATCACTCGCCGAAAAGAACGTATCTAATGTCAGCAAGTCAATGAGATCATCTTCACACACTATTTATGATAACACTGCGATTCATCAGACAGAAACAAATTACGATAAGGCACTACATTTCAAAATTTATTTATTGTATTCATAATTATTTTATTTATAATTAAACATAAATTTAGATAAAATTTTATGAATCAGAAAAAATAAAAACCCACAGATATGCAAATCAGAAAACTGAACCACAGATGGAGAATATTCAGTGCTGCCAACACTTGAAATTTTATCCCCCCAAAAGTTATTTCAAAAACCCCCTAAGTGACAATTTGAAAAATATAGGTTTTTATCTAATACTATTTTTTAAATATTTTATTTTTATTTTAAATGATTACAAATAGCGTAAAAAACTTATTTATGGTTATTATAATAATAATTGCATATAACCATTTGAAAATAATAATAAATTCCATAGATAACTTAGAAAATAATAAAAAAAGAATATAATTTTTCGAAGTCTAATCGAAACTTTATAAACCCCTAAAAAGCTCCTAAATATTTTTCCCTCTTAAAAAATCCCCGGTGCCCATCCTTTAAATATAAAATAATTCAAAAATAAAAAATATCTCTTCAAAAAGTTCGATCATTTACAAATGTCAAAGTTGATGCTTCGTTGTTTAACATAAATTTACTAATTACAGATAACATATTTGTAAAGTTAATTATTTAAAAAATATACCTTTATTTACAAATAAAAAGAATCGTTAAAGTTTTTTAAGTTATTTTTCTTTTAAATAAAAAAACCCCAAAAAAAACCTTTACATTTTTTTCCCCTATAAAAACCCCTAAGCATTTATTCCTCCTAAATTTGGGGGAAAACCCCTGGTTGGCTACTCTGAGATTATTTGACATCCACAGACACTAAAACCAATTGTCTGTGTTGACATCAAAAATAGATAGGTAAAAGACAAAACAGACAAATAGTTGAAACAGTGGGTTTACTCTTGAAACTGATTAGAATTCGATTTTATTTTTGATTCGAACTCGATTCGGCTGTCTTACTCTCGAACCAAATCGAAACAAAACCGAGATCGTTTTATGTTCGAGTGCTATTAGCGCCGTTATCTGTATCCGGCTGCTGTGAATCTATCATATGTAGCAATATACTCTACGGAATCTATGGTCAAATTCTTTTTAATGAATAAAAAACGTTATATAATACGCTTTTTCGTTTAAGATGGCTTCCTAGTGTTTTAATAACAATTTTAAAGATTAGATTTTCTAATATTTATTTCATGATTAAACCACACACAATAATAATGCCTTAGATATTTATTCTATACCTTAAAACTATTTATTACTTATTACTATGGCAACGAGGTGTGGCGCACATTTTAAAAGTTTGTACTTATTTTTGTTTAAGTAATAAAATAATAAGTAATGTTATCTTTTAAGCCACTAAAGAAAAGAAAAAATAATAAGCGATGACAATATGTTCATATATGAGTTACACCTATGTGATGTCCGTACACTAATTTTGGATATTGGGTATAATTCCTTAGCAGTTATAATAAGGTTACAGATTCAAGAGAAAAGAAGGGAAGATTAACAAATACACTCTACTGGATGGGTACGAAATAGCAAAAGCAATTAATAAAATGTGTCTAACACTATAAATTGGTTGTATCAAGTGTAAAATAAAAATGTTTATTACAAATGCGTATTTTATTACCACGTAAATGAAACATTAATTCAAAAACTAATGTCTATTGCATCACAATATTTGAAAAAGATGTTGTCACTTGATGTAACTTTTATCTATCTATTTACGTAACTGCTTATTTCTTTCTTCTTATAGGATAATGGTCTGTTGCATATATTATTATTTAAAGGCATAAAATGCATAGTGTCAGCATATATCTGTGAATTTAAATAGCTTCCAAATGCACGTTCTAGTACATATCTAGCAGAACTGCTTTTGAGTGTCATCCTTTACACGTATCTTCACTTGGTTTGATTCGTCAATAACATAAAAAAAATCGCGGGCGAGCCGTATAAATAAAACTAGTCATCTAAATAGATAAATATCCACACTCCGTCCAAAAAAAGTATCTTTTTTGCTATCGTCAAATTTCAAATTTGACATTAGATTGAATATTGATCCTAAAAGTTAAAACTCGATACCAGTGTTGCCAGAAGGTTACATTTTTTACATAACTTTTGATCAGTTCATGTAACATGTATGTAAAAAAACAATTTTTAGTTATATTTAAGTAACTTTTCAAAAATCACAAGACAGGTAAAAATAAAAAAAATATCTTAAAAAAACGAACAAACATAACGCAATATTAACGGCAGCATTTGAAAATTCATATAACCCGCATAACCGTTTTCAACTTCGAGCAATAACAAGCATGGAGGACTGGTATTAAACTAAAACAATAAACTTATAAATTTTCACTGCTTTATCTTAGTGAGAGATTTATCTTACCAAATCTTTTAACAAAGTTTATCTTACCAAATCGAGTAAAACTCGATTGATTCAGAACTCGAAGCCGGCTGATCTTAAAAATGGGGAAGATTTCTCAAAAGGAGGATGATACAGATATATCGCCATGGAAGTACGGCTAGGCCCTTAGATTCATTTTTGGCTTGATGTAAGGTAGTCTGGTATAGTTTGTTCAAAAACGTAAATAAAATTTAATGTCTAAAAACATTCCCAAAATATTTACTCACTAAGATCTTCCAGTGTAAATTTTTCTTAATAAATTTATGAAGAAAAAAAGCGGGGCTCAAACTCAGAGACGAGACACTGCGCTTTTTTTTTTTTTTTTTTTGTTTTCGCTGGGGAAACCCATCATGGGGACCCTACCGGCCGTCAATGGGTAGGGTACTGTGAGACTCCTACTCACTAAAACCCACAGCGGAACCCGTCGCCGCAGTGCAATGGGGTGTGCAGGATCGCTTGCGCATTCACTACAACACCCCTGCGGACGGCCCGTACCCCGCGGGCCTGCCTCGCCTAAATCGGGATGCCCTCGATACACTGCGCTTACCCAAGCTGGCAGCTTTATCTCCGAGACACCATTAAGTTTGTATCGAACTCTACTATACTTAAATACATAAACATTAGTTTATATATAATAGGTGAAATAAGTAACTACTTATAGCAGTTTAGTAAACATTGTGTAATAAATCATTTAAACACAAGTAAATTAACGTAATTTTTATAATTTTAATTAATACGTTTAAAAGTACATATTTAATATTACAATACAAATTAATTTATGATCTAGTAAAAATTTCAAATCATTATCTTGTATTCTAATGGACGCACAAAAAAAAAATAAAAATGAAAAATTTTACTGCGTACTTCTTGAATAAGCATAAAAATTATTTATAGTTAACCTAGTTTAGGAGTTACGATAAAACATAGGATCGAACATACATATACAGATTAAACACATAACCTCTTCTATAGTTTTTTTATGACAAAAAACAATTTTTACAATTATATTTATTAGAATAAATTTCATAGAAAAGTTACTATTATGGATCTACGATTATACCTTCTCGTATTTTTTTTAATGTTTAATAATATTTTTGTTGTTTATATGTTGTTTTATAATATTTTTAATGATATATAACGAACAATGGGTATTGATGAAGAATAATAAGTATATAATAATAAATCCATCCCAATAGGCATGGGAAAGCCGAAAATGTACCATGCAGATGATTAGGAAAATAACTTTATTAAAAAATACCCTAAATCTCAGTGTGAGTTGAGGGGATGTATGTTTAGCTTTCAATATAGCTCGCGAGTAGGTTTGCTGCGGTTAGGTTACGCATGGTATGCACAAATTGACCACACCCTGTGTTATTACATTGGATATTAGGATAATAGTTCAACATTAATATTCTCTTAGTTCTGAACAGATTAAAAGATGGCTCTACCCTCACTGCCAATGCACAACAACGGAGCCAAAGGTGTGTACAATAGTAGTAAATTATAAAGTAATTATTTATTATATTTTTTTTGATTAGTTGTCATGCCTTTATTTCCATGTTGAAAACCTCCAGGACCATTTTGTTGATTCTTAAATGCAGATGGACTTTTTGATCTGAAATTGTTTCCAGGGTGTGGTCCAGGCCTATTTTGTGGCTGGCCTTTTGGTCCTTTATGTGTTTGATTGTTTCCAGTGTTAGGGCCATTACTCTTATTTCTGTTTTTAAAGTTAGATTGATTTCTGATTATGTTAAATTGAAACAATAGTTTTCCATCTTTTATAAAATGAGACAACATATTGAGAGGCATAACACCACATTTTCCTTGACGGAAAATTTCATTAGTATCAAAAGCATCATTATAACATGTATCAGAAAATATAACTTTACGCCGTTCATCTTGTGTGCTTGTAATAATAATCTCATATGTATGCTGCTGGGCAGCTTTTTTGTTACCAATATGTTGTATTGCCCAATATGCCATTTTTTGACAAGTATCCATTTTTATTGATAAAATAAATAAAAACTTTTGTAGATCCACAAGGTACATGTAACGATCATCTACCGATACAGAGATGTTATTTAGATGAATATCAGTGTTCACGCTAATATTGCAATTTTGAGGATGACGTTCCTTAAAGTGCTCCAGCATCTCTCTTAGTTTTCCTGTAAATGAGATTATGTTTTGAATTCTATTTATATAATAACAATTATTAACCGACTTCCAAATAGGAGGAGGTTCTCAATTCATCAGAATCTTTTTTTATGTATGTTCACCGATTACTCGAAGACGCCTGAACCGATTTAGATTTTTTTTTGTTTCGAAGGGTATACTTCCCAGGTGGTCCTATTTAAATTTTATCGAAATTGGTCGAGCGGTTTAAAAAAAAAATCAACAATCATATTTTTTTTAAATAAATTGCTCAATCTTATATGTTATTAAAAATTATCTTCATACAATTACCTGCTTATTATGTCTATACTAAAAATGAAAATTAAAAACTTAAAAAAAACCGACTCCCAGGCACTAAAATGTAAAAAATCACTTGGGGGTTTCATTTAGAAGTTTACTTTAGTTATTTCTTACATTTTAGTACTTGGAAGTTGGTTTTTATATATTTTTTAAGTTTTTAATAAATGTAAAAGTTTCTTTGAGTGACAAATAAGTTACTGCTAAGCATCCACACACGCAAAATAGGCACGCAGACGGCGAGTTGCAGAAACAAGCCCGTTTATACCATACTGTTAAGCATTAGAGCGAGCGAGTCACTAGTACAATAGTAATATATAATTAATTATTGACAAGCATTTAATATAATTATTATCTGTAATAATAGAATGTAGAAAAATAAACTTTACATAAAAATTTTATTACCTGACCACGAGCATCTGCCAAAAATAATGCCCAATGGGCATTGCATTTCACGGTATATACATTCCTTAAGATGATCTTCGACATTCATAGCAACCATAGTGTAAGTACAGCCAACATCATTATTAGGACAAGGAACAGTAGCCTGGTATAAGATAGAAATACTTAGTGTCTATTTCTCCTAATTTGTATTTATTACAATTTAAATAAATATTTCCAATTCTAAAATGTACAATAATAAAAGGATTGTTAAATTATTAGCATTCATTATATCTTCTATAAAAATGTTTAATTATTACACTGAACTTCCTTATTTATACAAGATCAATATGTATTAGAATATTCTATTATTTAAAAAATTGTAATTGTTATTGGATACATAAAAATGAAATATTTAAGTAACTAAAATATTTTAGTTCAAAAACTGCTATTGATTAGTAAAACTTGATTTAATATTTTATTTAGAGAAATCTGTACAAGATTATAAATAGGTTCTTGAGATCATGTTTCAATAGGAAAACATTGTTATGTTTTTCATTTATAATGTATTTCCCAGTATATATTTATAAATAAAAGAGGGCTAAAATTTGAAATATGTTCAACCAAATGTAACTTCAATTAGTAATATAAAAAATCATGGACTTTTGTATGCATAAGACCTCCTATATTTAGGTATATATTGTTAAAATGATATATAATATGTATATGCAAACCTTTGAGATTAGGTCTTCTAGCTGCCAGTTTCTCATTTGAGTCATTGCCTGGCGGCAAATAGGGCAGTTAGGAGGACACAAGTTCCTGGTACAGGAATTACAAAGACTGTGTCCAGACTGACATTGAAATATTGGTGCTGACATAACCTCCATGCAAACAGGACATTCAGGTAGCTCTACTCCTACCACTCCCAACCTAAATAGGAGTCAAAAGAATAGATTGAAAAATTTGTCAATTTTATAAAAGATTCTATATTCTCAAAAATTATTCAAAAACATACACAAACATTTTTCTAGAAACCAAATTCTTAGGTTTTACATACATATTAGTATACTTTTATAATGCAGTTTTTCTATTTTTTCTCAGAAATGAAACATATTTTTCCCGCGGTAAAAAGTATCCTTTATGTTGACCCGGATAACCAGCTATCACCATACCAAATTTCATCAAAATCCCTCCGGTGGTTTTTCTGTGATGCGGTAACAGACAGACAGACAAAAATTCTAAAAACAATAGATTCGGCCTCTGTATCGATAATAATGTTTATTTCGATAAGATTTTCCAAAAAATATTTAATGTATAGATTCGACTTAGTCACAATTTTATTATATGTATAGATTTATATCAAAGCTTAAGATAAAATTATTATTCGTGACATCTATGATCATATTTATAGTCTTCCTACTTTACTTACTTTTTATTAACTTTAGCCTTCGCCATTTTGCAACGTAAAATGTTCGTAAGTCGTAACTCTCTCCGTACAAGGTGCAGGCCGCAGTGAAATACCTATTTCGTTATTATCAGACTATACTTTATAGTTATTTAATAGATACAATACTTAGATGAATTGAATAATGTATTTAATAAACAAAACGTTATCAGAAATGAACAGTAAAGAAAACTCGTGCTTACGCGTTAAAAACTAATACGACAATGAAATATGAATATGAGAATATCAGGAAAAATCAAAGATAAACTACTTTGTGAGATAAACTTTTATATATGTAGCAATATACTCTATGGATAAACTCAACACTGGGTGAATATTCTAGAGGCTAAAAATTTGTGTCTCTCGATAATACTCCTCAATGACTTAATATTTTTCAAAAACTACTTTTGTTTTGTATACTTAAATAAATACTTAAAAAGCAATCTTAGTCACATTTACGTAGAAGTAACAAAAAAAAAGATATTAAGAAAAAACTATCAAAAATTCCATTATTTTGCATGTCGCTTTACGTGGTTCTCAGCAATTTTCTCACACAAAAAATTATTATTGAATTCATATTAAATTATTTTACTAGCTCGTATTTGACATTGATATAATTCAACTTTATAATTATAAAATGCTTAAAAAATATGACTGGAAATTACTCAAAAATGTTATCAAAAAAAGTTCATAAAATTTACGTCATTAGTCGCTCCATATATTGTTTAATAAAGTGCCGTGAAACGGAAGGATTCGTACGCTGTGTTTTGCGTGATTTAAACCAACTACCCCGTCCCTCATTCGACTGGCAGCCGTTACACGGGACACGCGTGTTGGATTTCGAACTGGTAAGTCTTGAATTTGATTCTCCTAATTGTGTCATTTCAATCGTCATTTGTTTTTTTAATCTTAACTTTTAAGTCGGGAATGATTCTATAAGAATAATGAGATAACTAAGTTGCCTTTTGAGTAACTCTTCAATTACCATAAGAATTTTCTTTGTGTATACGTTTTTTAACATGTTTCGACATGATTTTTGTGAATACATCATTATTGGCAACGTCATTGTCTGCAAAAATGGAGAAGAAGACAATGACGCACGTTGTGAACAATGACGATGTAATTAGACGACAATGATTACTGGTGAGAACAATGATTTTGATCGTCTCGATTGATGTGCAAATGGGATGAGCTGGGCAGTGTTAGTTATATAGACTGTTTATGGTTTCAAACAGATTTTGATAAAATTAGATAGGTCTATTAGTTATTACTAGAACAAAATTCTTCATATTTTTCTACTAGCAAATTCTCGCAAAAACTCGTCGCAAGCTTGTTCTAAGCTGGGCCCTATTATTTGGTTACAGATAATAAGTATTAAAAATAATCATGGAGAGGAAGAGATCAACTTCACCCTCAATTTTATCTGGACAGCTATTTAAAAAAAAGAGAAACGATATCTCAACGAAAAAAGAAGTTGGCACTCAAACCATTAACGGAAAGTTAATAGATGCCATGATCTATCGTAAACACATTGATAAAACTACAATGTCGATTAAAACCGATATACTGCACAAAGTGGACTTTCACGATCAGCGTCCTTTAGATCAGCGAAATGAAAATTTTGCGAGGCTTGTAGCTTTTGAATTAGAAAGAGTTCCCATCGAAAAACGATCAAATTTGTATCCTCAAATTCTAAATATTATTAGGATTTTTCGAGGCGATTCAAATTTGGATGAATGTTTAGAGTTTGTACCAATAATGAGCGACTCTGACGACTACGAAGAAAGAGTCTTACCATTAAACGTACGCTATGAAAAAAATGAATAATAAAATATAAAAAAAGAAATTTCTTGAGAAATATACGAGTATGTCACAAAATTAGGCAGTCTTAAACACTCTTTTGTCCAAATTATGTCCGATACTTAAATGAAGTTCATGCTCATCGCAAATCCTATTTGTTTCAACGGTAACATTTTTATTTATGTTGGGTATCTTATTGGTCTGTTTTATATTATAGTTATAAACGATAAAATAGAGCCTAATAACCAAATTATATTGTTACAGGTACTTATCAGTAATTTTATTAGTTTAAAAGAAATTAAACTACGCACAACTGTGCTATTGCTTTAATATATACATATTCCAAAATGCCTCCGAAAAAAAATAAAGAAGAAAGACTAGCTCAACAAAGACTTTGCAAACGTAGGCGGTATGCAGAAATTAAAAATGACCCGGAATTACTAGCTCTTGCAAAAGAAAAAAGAAAAATAAAGTATTTAAAAGATAAAGAAGCGAAAAAAGTAAAAAGTATTTCGGAAAAAACTCCGCGCAGTCAAAGAGAGCAAAGAAAGAAGTGGAAAGAAAATTCGAAAAGGTTCAGTTAGATTTTATACTTATAACTTTATTTTCAATAACATATTGATTCCTCATTCAAACTTTCATTCCCATTTTCACCTCCTTAAGGGATGATTTCAGGAATAAAAAATATCACATGTCCTGTCCAGAGTCAGTCCTGTCAGAGTCTCAAACTATCTTTTTACCAAATTTCATCTAAATCGGTTTAGTAGTTTTTGAGTGTATTCGTTACAAACATACAAAAATACAAATCTTTCTTCTTTATAATAAATAGTAATGTAGATTAACATGACTGTTTTTGTAGGTATCGACAAAACAAAAAACAAGCAAAGCCGCCAAATTTTGAAGCCTTTGTCGTTTCTAGTAATCAAGGTGACAGCATTTCTACGCATGATCTTGAAGGAGATCCTTTGCTAGAGAATAAGCATGATGCTACAGCTGCTATAAGAAAAGTTCGCTACGTAGAAATAAAAAAAAGAAAAATATTGCTCAATATTATCGCGGCTTATAAGAAAAGAGATAAAGCTCGTTGCAAGCAAATTCAAAGACTAAAAAAGCTACTCAAGGAACGACAGAAGACACAAATAGAGACAAAAAATGATATACCGGTTCTAGAAAATTATCATTCCGAAATTAGCCTACAATTCGAAAACTGTTCCAGTGTAAGATCTACTATAAGTGAACTTGTAAAACAGTTCTATTTAGATGATGTAAATAGCATCTTATGTGCTGGAAAAAAGGAATTTATTCGAAAAAATCAAATCCGTATGCAGAAAAGGTTCTTGCGACTACCTTTGAAGGACTTATACAAAAAGTTCCGAATGGAAACAAATCTTAGAATTAGCTATTCTTTTTTTTGTAAGCTTCGGCCTTTCTGGGTAGTTTTTCGAAAAAAAGCCGATAGGGATACTTGTTTGTGCTCAATTCATCTCAATATGGAATTATTAATTGAAGGTCTGAATAAAACGTCTATAATAACAGAGAAAAATTCCGAAGCAGTGCTCTCCAAAATGTGCTGTGATAACAAAAATACAAATTGTTTACAAAGAAATTGCGAGGCCTGTAAATCAAATGACATAGAATATAAAGATCTTTCAAGGAATTACTGTACTTTTTACGAATGGAAAAAAGTTACAAAAGAAATACAACTTACGAATGGAACCAAAAAGAAACAAACAATAATAGAAAAGACAAAAATTATACTTACAACGATAGAAGCAATAGATAAATTTAAGAGAGATATGCCAAAATTTTTAGAACACAACTATAAAATTATGAGCCAATACAAAGCTATCAAGAATCTTAAAGAAAATCTAAATATTCAGGAAGCATTAGTACATGTTGACTTTTCCGAAAATTATGCCTTAAAATATGGAGCAGAAGTTCAGTCGTTTCACTTTGGTGGAAGTAGGCAGCAGGTTTCCTTGCATACTGCAGTTATCTATACACATAATTTTTCTACTGGACAAGTTGGACCAACTTCCATGTGCACAATAAGTGATTGCTTACGCCATGATGCTCCAGCTGTGTGGGGTCATTTAATATCTTTAATAGAGGAAGTGATTAAATTAAACCCGTTTATTGATACCATACATTTCTTATCGGATTCACCATCTTCCCAGTATAGGAATAAGTATATGTTTTATGTGATAACTCAGTTAAAGAATGATTTCCCGCAGCTCAACAGTATAACTTGGAACTATTCAGAAGTTGGTCACGGAAAAGGTGCTCCTGATGGAGTTGGTGGCACTATAAAAAGAATGGCAGATCGAATGGTCATGTATGGACAAGACGTTGGGTCATTCGATCAGTTTTATGAATTAATTACGAGATACATTGAAAATGAAAGATTAAAGGTGATAGTCAAAAAAGTCAACGATAGTGACATATTACTAAAAGCTAGCTTAATTCCAGATCATCTACAACCATTTAGAGGCACCTTTTCTGTCTACCAAGCATTGTGGGATAGGTCGGAACCAAAAACTACTCTAAGAAAGTTGAGTTGCTTTGACTGCGGTCCTTCAAAAATTTGTGAACATGGTAAACATTTAGGATGTATACCTCTGTTGCAAAAAGAAAACGTAAGATCTAACATTGTCGAATCTGATTTAACATTACTTGCGAAGACAAAATCTAATTCCACTAAGAATAAAAAAGTGACAATTCTCTCGGATATAACGTTAAACGACATCAATATATCAAAAAAAATTGTAGGACGCTTCTCTAAGCATCTTGATGTGACCATTCTTGCAAAAACAAAATCTGACGAGCCCACCAAACCATCAACATCAAAATAGTTAAAGTGCCTTTCTGCTCGGTTGATTTTTTTTTGTGGGTAGTTCTATTATATTTTAATTTAAATTTTCAAGACTGCCTGAATTTTGTAGAATATCACAAAATTCTGACTAAATTACTTATATTTTTTTTTTATCTTAATTATGTTTATTTTTGTTTTGTTCAATATTTGTGTCTTCATTTTGATTGTGATTAGTTGTCTGAATTTGACTTTTAAAGTTGTAATTTAAATTAATAACAAAAGATGTGATTTAAAAGTAAGTAGGTAGAATCTTACAAATTCCTAATATAATTCTTTAACGTCCAAAGATATGCTTTTCTAATATGTCGATTTTTTTCTAAGAATTTTTATCATCATATTACGTAAGACTAATCGCTGAATTCATAGAAGGTACAATTTCGGTCTTAAAAAAGATTTTCATATCGAAGGTGGTAATTTCAAACATCAATTGCGGTTTTTTACCTTAAACCATTTGAAATCTAGTCTAAATTAGTTTCAAATGTCCCTAATAACATGTTTTGAAATAGCCGCCTTGGTTTTGTATTTTTTGTAAGACTATCAGGTATCTAATTTTTATGAATTCGAAGAATTTTTGATATTTTGTGTTAAGTTTTATATGTTACCTATAACATTTTTTCATAAAAAATAAAAAATATTACAAATTATCATGGTATTTATTGATTTTATTGCTTCAAATAATGAAATTGTCATTATTTGTAACATAGCATCATTTTCCTCCGCACTAATGTCATTATTCTCACAAATTGTCATTCTCGGTAACAGCAAAATTTATTAAATGTCATTTTTTTCGAAAACTAGTCCTTAGTTTCGGATGCCTCCTTGATAAAACTGCTTACTATCAACAAAACAATTAACTACGCTTAAAATATTAGATCTGCACGAAGGTTAAAAAAATTGGTATTTTTTTTGCAAAAAATAACATTTTGATGAGAACTACCCCACTGCATTCTGAGATACTCAACATGGATGACAAATAAAAACTCAAGTGCTTAGTTATGCCGTGTGATAGGTTAAAGCTAAAATATCTTTAAGTCTTTATAATAAAAGTGCTTTTCCTATAGCAAGATACAGTGCTATCGGGATTCCCCGATAAATGTACAGTGAAGCCAGTTTCCAAACTTTTATAAATATGTTTTAATTATATTATTATATAAATAAGATACAATAAAAACATGTTTTATAATTTAATGAAACATGTAGAAGTCTTAAAATTTAATTATAAACAAGTCATTTTATTTAAATAATTTAAAAAAAAAGAATTTCTTTGTCTATACTTCTTTCGTCTACGGTTTGACAGCTCATTTGACAAGTATTTATTTATATTTACTAATTTTGATGACGTTTTTGCTTGTTCTTGGAAATGTAGGAATGTATTGTAGATATTACGTCTATTGAAATAAGAGTGAATATTTGTTAGCAATCAGCTTAATATAACGTCCGACGTCGATTACAAACAGTGGAGGGAGTTTAGATATTTCATACATCGAGAATGGTCCTAGAGTTTGTTATTAACCATTATTGAAAGAAACGCCAATTGATACAGAGTGCTTTTTAACATTTTAGTTTTTATATATTAAAATAATATCGTGGTGGTTATATTTTTCATATCAAGAAGTTGCATTATAGAATAATTAAAAAATGGAGCGCAAATTTGTAAATGTAATATTACTCGGTTTTGGATTCATGTTTGTGTTTACAGCTTTCCAAACGATGGGCAATATAGAGGTAAGTCAATCGAAAAATCTTATAAATTGACTGTACCTAAAGTACTTATTTTAATATATTTTTTCAATTTCACGATACAAATTACAAACTAAAGATTCCTTTTTTATTGATTAAAACTAAATATTCTACGTAGCAAAAATATATTTTTTTATTAAATGTAGTAGATATTATAAATATAAGGAGTAAATTATTACTAAAATTATAAAACACTTCTACATTGGTATGCATTACTTTCACACTTAGCCTTCACATCAAACTCGAACTCGGTTGTTATTTAGTGATCCATTTGTTCATTAATAAATTGATAGAAATAATTTAATAATTAATAGATAAATGCAATTTTATAATATCTTGTCAGATTATTCCAAAAGTCTTGCAATATTTTCTGTATAAAATCATTATTAATAATATTTTTAGTAATTAGATATTTACAATAATGTTATACTTTAACTTAAATTAACAATTACTAGTTTTTATTTGGCTTAGCACATATTTTAAGTGAACATAAAATCAGATTGCCTAGTCATTCTATTTATTAAAGACATAAAGATATGTAATATTGATATGTTCACTATAAAATGTTGTTATTTAAATAATTAGGTAACTATTTATGACAAAGTCATTGGTAAGATACTTCCATATAGGCACTGAATAAATTAACCAGCTTGGTTTTACATTAGATCTCAAAACTTTTTGCTGTAGAAGAACTGCATTCGCTAGACTTGCATTTTTTTACCTGTTATGTTTTTCATGGGATCAAATTATCTGTGAGAATTCTTTCTCTAAAGTAGCATTTTATAGAGCTGACTTCATCTAATTTGCCTCTCTATTCTTTTTTTATTTGATCCCTGAACAATATTGTTTGCCATACAAATTTTGTTGCTCCTATTTTATTTAGTTGCATTTAAAAAATCTTCTTATATTAATGTTAAACTATGCCATTGTTTTCAATTTGTCAATAGTTTACAAATAGCTTGGTAAATATTTGGGACTAGTACAAGTTATTAATTAAATAAACAACTTAAGATTCTTAATTAAACTTTTTTAATCTAATAATATAAATAATAAATCAAACTGTGTAAAGATCAGTAATTAAAACAGATTCCTTTGCCGACCAGAGAAATTGCAAAAGAATAAATTACAGTATTAGATCATCTTAAAGATTATTACAAATCTATACATATAATAAAATTGTAACTAAGCCGAATCTGTACATTAGATATTTTTCGGAAAATCTTATTGAAATAAACGTTATCATCGATACAGAGACTAAATCTATAGTGTTTAGAATTTTTGTCTGTCTGTTACCGCATCACAGAAAAACCACTGGAGGAATATTGATGAAATTTGGTATGGTGATAGCTGGTTATCCTGTTCAACATATAGGATACTTTTTACCGCGGAAAAATATCTCATTTCTGAGAAAAAATGCAAACACTGCAATGTAAGAGTATACTAATATGTAAAACCTAAGAATTTCGTTTTTGGTCATCTGAACGCGGGCGGAGCCTAAACTTGCAGCGTATCACAATTCTATTTATTAAATCGATTAATAAATATACTTCAGCTTTCATACAAAAATATTAGAACCGTTTCAAGTTTATTTTTTCTAAACCATTAATTTAATACAAAAAAGTTTAGTAAGTAGATAATGCAAGTGAAAAAAAATCTGTGGCAATATTTTTTTGTGAAATTCGAAACGTAAAATTTTCTTCACAAGCTACTATAAAGTAGTTTGGATTAATAAAGCGGAACGAACCTTTGTGAAATTGCAAACATTTTTAACCGACTTCCAAAAAGGAGGAGGTTATTAATTTGTCGGAATCTTTTTTTTTCTTTTTTTTATGTATGTTCATCGATTACTCGATGACGCCTGAACCGATTTGGAATGTTTTTTGTTTTGTTTCAAAGGGTACACTTCCCAGGTGGTCCCATATAAATTTTATCGAAATCGGTCAAGCGGTTTTTTAAAAAATATACCGACAATATTTTAAGATATGAACATCTAATAGGTAAATATATATTTTACATATCGAAATATATTAGATTTGCTTTGCATCGGCTGGCACCGACTTTGAAAATATCTGATTAGGTATCTATTCTAAATGAAAACCTCCGTTTAGTTATTTTTTACATTTTAGACGTTAGTGGCTGGAAGTCGTTTTTTTTTTATTAAGTTTTTATGCTATTTTTAGATTTTTTTTAAAACTTGCGGCGTATCACAATTCTAATTATTAAATCGAAATAATAAATATACGTACTTTAGCTTTCATACAAAAATATTAGAAGCGTTTCAGAAGTTACATTTTAATGATAGTGTGCATTAAATTTTTCATTGACTCGGCTATTTAACATTTGAGTTTCAAATAATGCTCGGAGCAATAGTTGAAATATAGATAGAAAATGACGATGATGATTTTTATTTCATTTGTTTACTTCAGAAAGTAATCATATTTACACTGGGGTCACATTAATTTATCATTTCTACCTATTTGTGAATGTGAAGTGGGTCGAGAAAGTACAATTTATTATTGCAATAAAATCCTTTCCAACTAACAAGTTATTGACATGGCCATATAAGTTTTAGTTATGTAATACGAATTGAGAATTTGAGATCATTGTCCGAGATTCGCGATGGCTCCTTGTGTAACGAGTAACGACCATGGCGTAACTTTATTGTTGGATTGTTTAGTTACCTATTTACCACGTGTAAGTCACAAGAAAATGGGATATTTTAACGCTTTTTAGGAGGTTAAACAATATTTTAAAATTTTGTTTAATAGGCTTTCGAGATAAAAAATTATTTTCATCCGTCTACATATTTGGTTATAAGAAAACCAAATTCTTTTATAAAGAATCGGATAAAACAAAGCTTAATAGGGGAGTTTATATCTATTTCATAATTTATTCGACTACTAGCGATTTATCCTCGTTTCGCTCGGTACGTTTTAATTTTAAATAAAAAAAAACACCAATCGAATTGAGAACCTCCTTTTTTTTGAAGTCGGT
Source organism: Brenthis hecate (assembly GCA_951806755.1). NCBI lineage: Eukaryota > Metazoa > Arthropoda > Insecta > Lepidoptera > Nymphalidae > Brenthis > Brenthis hecate. The sequence continues at coordinate 2,251,344 of OX638275.1, read as the reverse complement.
TAAAAAAAATAGCAATTGCGAATGCGTATTTTCTGTAAGCCTTTTTAAGACCTATACAAAGACCTAAACCATGTAAACAAAAGACAGAACCTGTATGCTTCTTTGTGAAAACAAAATGGAAAATGGTCTGTGCCCAGTGCAGCAGTGGGAGGTTAAAAAGAAGGACTGAATACAAGAATAATAATAATTAATTAATTTTATTCATTAATTTTAACATTAGTGGGTACGTCAATACTAATACCTATTGTAAAATTAGAATAATATTAACAAATACTTAATAATATTTAAAATGCTTAATTTTATATATGTCTATCACTATTATTACTATTATATAATTAATTTTATAAACATTATTATTGTATAAACAGTTGTATAAAACGCATACACAATATGTTATGTTAGCTTTCATGAGTATTGTATATTCCATAAATAATCTTCACCTAGTAGCGTTTTGCGAATGTATTACACCAAGAACCGCGAATATACTTTCTATAATGGAATGGACAAATATTAAAATACCTACCAAAGCATTTCACGCTGCGTTAACCGCAGATTGCTTAGCGTTAGAAATACTTTGGAGTTATTGCTATATGTGATTAGTATTTTTTGTGGAAAAAATTGTAACCATTACCTTACTTACGGTATTGTAACAATAATAATATATTTAATAATAATTTAGTTTGAATCGGATCATATCAATTGGCCGGGTCTATGCCAGATTTCATTTTTAAACCCTTTAAATACTTTTTTTTTTACAAAAAAAAATCTAAGAATTTTTTTTGTAAAAAATATTTTGCTCCTTTAAAAATTTAAGGGTAGCTTAAGCCCCGGAACTCTTCAGCCATGTCTGTATTTCTGTATTCAGGTTTCACTAGAAGACGTATTAAATAATTTTTCACAGTGCTTCAATTACCTGCTCAAAAATGTCTACCAGCTCTTGGATTACTAGTTTTAACCTGTACACCTACCTCGTGAACGAATTAGTGGTTAATTCGTTCATGACATACCTATAGTAAAAAATGTCAAAAATAAATACATTTATATATTATTCGATTAAATAGATATTTATGTAACGTCGCTGCTGGTACTTGTGCAAAATCTGACACGAGAGAGGGCGGTCCGAAAGTAAGGGAAATGAAAGGATTCATGAAATAAAATAAAACAATAATAGTAGGGGAGTCCAAGAGGGGATTTTTGGATTTACTCAAGCGCGGCAGATTAACATAAGGGATACCATGCACTCTGTTGAGTACCTCCACCTCTATATAAGCCCTCTATATATGCCCTCTATATATGGGCGCGCGTCTAGGGCAGCCGATCAAACTATTTAAAAAAAATTTTGATAAGTTAGAAATAGTTGAAACCGTCAGATTAAGGTATGATGGACTAATTACATCCTGAAAAGTGTGCAAATCAATAATCTGCCGAATGCCGATTTCCACAAGCCGAAGAGGCAAAAATCGTAAATAAACTATAGTTGACTCTTACTGAATAGATGTAGCTAGTTATAGATTAAGGTATATATAATTAATGAAGATCTTAGTTTTCATAATGATTATTATCACAGTAGTTGATAGAATATTATTATGTTTACCTAAATAATAGAATATAAGCTGTTTTAATTATTATCAAAATAAATCAGCATTATCCGCAATTGATATTATCTTTGTTTGTCTATAGTCGATAAACTCAAGGATCGCCAATTTAGGTCAACCCGATTTATTGGTGTGATACCAATTTTTCAAGGGTATGTTGTCAATAACATGTCACGTCATGTTGACATTCTTATCAGAATATTAATATTTTATTCGTCTAAGTTCATCTCCAATGTGCAATTGATTTAAAATTTATTTGAATCGCGACATCGGATTTTCTGCACTGATTAGTGATTAAAATGCATAGATATCTATACTAATACTAGCAGAACCCGCGGCTACGTCCGTGTCCAATCTACAAAGAAACTCTTAGGCTTTGTGTTATACAGCGATGTATGTATTTAGGATTTACATTACATTTTATATAATATTGTTCATACAAAAATACTAAAATCTAAAGACTTATTCTCATACCTACCAAATATAAAAAATCATTAAGATCGGTCGAACCGTTTCGGAAGAGTGCGACTACAAAAACCGTGACACGAGATTTTTATATATTAGATTATAAAGAGAAAAGATTTTGTTTGTTTGTACCGAATGAGCTCCGAAACTACTGAACTGATTTAGATGAAATTTGGTGAGAAGATAGTTTAAGATCCTGGGAAGGACATAGATTATTTTTTATCCCGGAAATCATCCATTAAGGGGGTAAAATGCGGATGAAAGTTTGTATGGTGAAGCAACCTAGGGACGAACCCGAACGAAGCGAGGGTAAGTCATTAATAAGCTTAGATGCTTCAATAATTTCAATTATTGTGATAAATTCTTGATCGCATCAATTATTTTAAAATAATTGCCGTAGTAATTAATTTAATTCATGATTAGATTATTCTTTACGAAAACAAAACAGAAAAACCATATTTTTTACTGTTAATCGATTTTTATGAGATTTGGCCGAGTGTGACAAACGATTAGTACTACTGTTAGATGTTACTATTAATTAACATAATTATTAACGATTATCAAAAAGAATTCAGCAAATGTGCATTACGTATTCTAAATAAATGTATAATACGATAATCCCTCTCGGTGTACTGCCTCGGTGGTGTAGTGGCTAGCATGTACGGCTGCACACTCGGATGTCCTGGGTTCGATTCCCGGGTCGGGCCAAGTTTAGTTATTGAGTCTTTCTGTATAGTAAGTCTCAGTAACAGCCCGGAGTTGGGAAGTTGGCGGTGCTTCACCCCCATGCCTCGGAGAGCACGTAAAGCCGTCGGTCCTGTGCCTTAACTCTCACCGGTCGTGTCGAGCAGTCGTCCCACCGGAGTATGAGAGTGACAGGAATAGAGAGTGCACTTGTGTCTGCGCGTACACTTGTGCACTATAATATCTCCTGCGCAGTTGCCTAGTCTCAATGAGATTGGCCGCCGTGGCCGGAATCGGCTAGGAGAACATCATCATCATCATCATCAATACGATAATTGCTAATTAGTTTCAATCGTCACCAATTTATTTCGTCGCAATGGTTCCCTGACGATAAATTTCAAATCTCAAGAAAAAATTGTCTCCGAAACGAGATTGACTTTGTTATTATAATTTACATACGCCAAAGCGCTGATATTAACAAGTTGTAAATAATATCTACAAAAGGATGTATTATTGTGAAATGCTAACTTTATGTATATAACACTTAATTTTGGATTTCAAAACAATAAAAGTAAGGTCGTTGCATCAGAATTTTATTATGACAGCTTTTGGCGTTACAGCCTCGGCATGCATAAAGCAATATTTATGTGATATTTTATCCTTTTATGGTCTTATTCGTCTCCAATTTTGGGACGCATCCTTTATATTGGTTAAATCAACAAAATTAATACAGACATGGATGACACTTTTATGTTGCAACAGAAACAGTTTACAAATCACACACTTTATTTGTATTGTTTTGTGTATTTAAAAAGAAAGAAAAATTTTTATTCGTGTATATTTCATTTTTCATACATGTCTTTTGGCGATTGAATATTTAATTAATACTTTCTTAGATTTACGTGAATACTTGACATTTTAAATAAAACTATCTTTTCGGATTTTTTCGCGAATTTATTTTGATTTTTGGTTCCCGACGTTTCGAATGCTTTCCAGCATCCATGGTCACGGGAGAGAGAAACGTCGGGAACCAAAAATCAAAATAAATTCGCGAAAAAATCCGAAAAGATAGTTTTATTTAAAATGAATATTTAATTGTTTATTAACGTGCATAAAGATAGCCACATGTTTCGGGCTCTACATTTTCAATCCCAATACTCTACATAGACATCAACATGAGTATTTAAGGGAGTTATATACAGTATATAAATATATTTTGTGTGTTTTGACAGAAAACAATCCTCGATAGTATAAGTCAAGATGACCCAGAGTTCACCGGCGATGGCTACACGTCACTTGCAATCATCTACGCCACGCTGGCTATCTGCAACTGGATGGCACCCTCTGTTATCAGCCTCACGGGGCCCAGAGGCGCTATGCTCATTGGCGCACTGACATATTTGTACGTATGCTATAATGTGTTTTATATGTTTAAATATTTAAAGATTTTTTTTAATGTTTCCCATATTGTCGCATAATTTGATAATGAGAAATTCCTCGAGCGCTTATTGATACAAATAGTAACGAGGCATTTCGAGATTATAATTGCAGGTATTGGGCTTGGACTCAATACTGAATAAGCTTTGAATTTTTATTTTGAGCTTTAAGCTCATCAGACATCTGTACTGGTTAGCTGTATTTGGCTGTTAATTAAATAATGTAATAAGTTTGCGAATATTGGAGTACCCTATTTGACTGGTTCAGGGTCCAGTTTACTTTGTTGCTGGCAAATGCCAGTTATTATAGTTCAGATCAGTTATTATAGGGTTAATTTTTATATTTATATTGATGATGATGATTTATATTGATACTAGCGGTAGGTACGTTTTAACGGTCAGTATGGAATAGATAGTCGATCCCTTGGTCTGTGATAATCAAAAACAAATTATCCCAGGGGAACCGTACATTATTCTGCGATAAAAAGTTCTGGCGTGAAAGAGTTACAAACATCCATCCTTATAAACTTTTACATTTATAATATTATATTAGTAAGGATTTGATAATAAATTTTTTTCTGATTTTGACAAAAAAGACATGTCCGATCACTGTCACACAATCTATAAAATCATTAGTAATAACATAAACGATGCAAAAAATCTGTAAGTTGACCTTCATAATCTAGTCTTAACAGTGCAATGACCAAATCTTCATTGTTATTCAAGTCTATGCCGCTAATGGAATTTTAAAACAAACGGTTTTAAAGGTATTTCTCGCTTACAAAATTGTTTGAGGAAAAGAGAAATTTTATACAAGTACTAACAATTAAACTATGTTGGTTTCTAACAATTTCATCGACTAGTGAAACCGGATAGTGGACTGATAATGTTGCAAGTACGCCCTAGTACAACTTATTGTGTAATATTCTATTACAATTACAACAGGTTTAACAATTATGAAGCGATTATCTTTATTTCAAAGCTTTTTATCAGATAGATATCGATAGCCATTAAATAAAATTAAATTACTAATTCGATCTTCCTACTGAACTCGATGCTATTTCTCTTTTAGTCTTCATTTTGTTCGGTTAATTAATCATTAAACTATTATTGCGTCATTTTTGCATCTAAATTCTATGTGTGTATATTATAGTAATTTAGTTTTCTATTAGACAATATTTGCAGTTGATCTGAGAAGTTTACTGACATTTTAAACGCAAACGCAACAGAAAGCGTTTACTTTCTCTGCCTATTCGCACCCTGTGCGTAACATTGATGTAGATACAGACATGTAATATTACAGTTATATCTTTTTTTTTTTAATAGTTTTTATATTAAAATATTTTATTTTGTATTTGTATATATTTTAAATAAGTATTAGCACTATAATTAGTAGGTACTCAGCTTTAGTAAAATTGTTCGAGAATAGCTACTGCATGTTACCTACATGTCATATTTTTTTAAATGAAAACTGTTTAGATTATTTGTATAATAATCAAAACTGATACTTTCCGCATATTAAGCATATAATATTTGAACAAGATCTTATTTTAATGTGACTTTTTATTACAATAGCTTTACGTCGTCTTTTTGTTAAATCTGTTATATAAATAATATTTTATAGTTTTACGTAATTTAAAAAAAAAAAACATTCTAAACTGGCTAGTAAAGTCAGCAGCCCATAGAGCACGGCTGATACGGGTTCCGTTACATGGCGTCGTCGCTTGCATATTAATTAATGTTGCGCGTCGATTTTGACCGACTTCAAAATGTAAGAGGTATTTAATTCATATAAGTATAATATGTTATTTACTAACAGTTTTTGTTATTCGATAGTATGTCGCTAATTATGAAGAAAATTTATGTACATTTACAAAACCATTTACTATTATCATTTTAGTTACAAAAAACGTGTGCTTAGTTACAAAAAAAAACAAACAAAAAAAAAGTTATACTTCTTTGGCGTAACAGAACAAAAATAGCTAAAGATTTCATCCCGTATGTCAAAACTCTCTGTTTGTAAAAGGAATGTAGCTAACTTCATCATGTCGTTTTTTGGCTCTCGGTGCGCGCGCATGGTAAAAATTTTCTCATATTTTTTTTCCAAACGTGCCAATAGGAGTATAAATTCAAAAAAATTGGATTGAAGTGATAATGAGCAATAAAAGAATTTGACATTTTTTGAATAATGTTTATAAGCTCATTATAAAGATCTACCTTATTAAGATCACGTTTACACCTGAATATATTATTTAGATCAAGCTTAGACTATGTTTAGTGTAAAAAAGTTCTAACACCTAGATTGTATGTATTAGTTGTCTACATCTTTGATTTGGCATTATAAAAGTTAACTTAAATGTCTTATATAATCTCGTATCTGTGTCAGAAATCAGAAGTTGTCGTTGTACATAAATGTTAAAATTGTGTTTTCTTTAAGGTAGATTCGTCGTTTTAGGAGTATTTATGTGTAAAATAGTTGTACAGCGTTGGCCTTACTCCAGTATTTAAAGATACTATATTTAGGTTTAATATGGTAATGTATTAATTACAGAGGAGAATGCACGCACATGTAGATGTTGATCTAGTTGTAGCACCTTCACTCGTACAAGTATGCGATCCAAGGCTGTCGAGTTCGACACACCCACCTTATTCTTTACGTCATGATATAGCATTCATTGCTTTGCACACGAATTATGTGACCTCCGCGATTAAATCGGTGGACTTCAGTAGACATTAATAGTTTTATTTTATTGCCGATTTCTCACTATACAGAATAAGGTTATAAGAACAATAAAGAAAGTTTTTTCTAATGGTTATTTAAGTAAACATTTACCAAACTTGTTTTTAAATGATGAAATATTTGAATTGTAGATAAACACATACCTACCTATAAATATAATAAATGAGTTTACGAAACATATAAAATAAAAGCTATAGACATAATAGCGAAAGCTTTACCGTCTTATGAAAATTTACTCCTCCTCCTCAAGGTTGCCTGGAAGAGATCGCTTCCAGCGATAAGGTCGCCTGCTGTGCATCTTTTCCTTGTGTTTTTTTTTGTATTTTAGTTTTCAGTGTGCAATAGAGAGTATTACATATTATTATTATTACTTTACATATGTTCGTCGTATATTTTGGTACTTATATATTTTCTAAATCAGTTAATTGTATTTTATGTAAAATAATAAGTTTAAGTATCAACGTAGTCCTTTGCTACCGACATATTACTGTGGTAGGTAGGTGTGGCTTTTTATTGCCAACGTGCGGTACAGGTTTCGCATACTCAATCAGGGGCATAAAGTAACTTAAATATACTGAGATCGGGGGTGAAAAATATTTTTATAAACATAATATGAATGCTGACTCTTTTTACACTTGGTCAAATGATAAAGGCGTGTGTGTACTTATCCGTACAAGTAAATATCTACGTATTTAAAAAAATTAGATTTGTGTTGATTAATTTATTTAAAAAAAAATAAGTTCTTAATTCGCCTGTATTTTTTTGTTACATGATATCTAGTTGTAAACTAATTTTCACTTTTTTTTATATATATTCCTCAAGCTACTTTCAAAACTACTCATATACTAGAAGTAATGTAAATTAAAAACAAAATCTAAGTGATTTTGAAATCGACAAATACTTTTTTGTAACAAAACGGCAATGTTTATAAGTATTGCAAGTACAAAAATGTTAGACAAAAATTTCAATATATAAAATTAAACCATTATGAAGTATTTCGTATTTAATTATAAGATAAATCCTGTATGAGTATAACTGATTATACTATCATGCGGAAAATAATAATATATGTAATAAGCGGAAATAAAACACTGTTGAGTAATAACGCGCATATCTAACACTTGTTATACACTATAACACTTTTGCATGCAAGGAATGGGTATGAACATAATATAAACTTAGATAATATAACGAAAAGGAACGTTTTATACGGACATTATTATCCAACAGCTTGTAATTGTTGCTGGATTTGACTTATGCATTTTGCAAACATGGATTAGTAGGATGTACACTTAAAAGTTGCTTCATCAGCACTTGGTTTCATCACGGCTTTACCTTTTATAGGAAGTACTACAAAACTGCTATTATCCCCATTCTATGTAATCATAAAAATTTTCCTTCCTTATACCAGAATTATACTTAGTACTTTAATTATCTACCTAGTACCTAGCTACCTATAATTGATGCAATTTCAAGCGTTAAACTTGGAGCAAGCGTTTAACACGTTTAACTTGGTATATATATATTTGGTATATATATTTTTTATTTTTGTGAATGATGTTTTTGTTTACTTTTTAACACCCGTCAAAATGGAAATAGCTTATATTGTAGCACACGAGCAGAGCCGCGGTCAAACATTAGTTTAGTATACACATACTAAATGATTTAGTTTAAAATATTCTATTTGGTGCTATTGCAGGCTTCAATTTTCTATTATGTCTAATGGCTAGCTCGTAGGGCTGAAGGCTCCATAAAGTCATAAGTTCACGTTCTGCATTGACCAAAAAGAGTTTTTAAAGAAATTCTGAGTAGTAGTCCGTAGTTAAAAGCTTGCCTGTATTATATCCACGTACTTCAAAGACTGCGAAAAGACGTTGGACCTTAAGATATTTTAATAGAAATGTATGTATTTATGCAAAATTATATGTACTCGTATGTGACTATAGTCCATAATACACAATACCAGTCAGGCTAGTCATAGTGAATATGAGCTAGGGCCGAAACTGAGTTATAAGGGCTTTATAGCAATTTACTCCACAAACTAATAGTAAACTTACGCATTGTCACTTAACACTAGAAAGTTCGAGGTAAAAATAAGAAGTTCGAATTCACAAACTTAAATGAGTCTTTAATGGTAGAGTCTTTATAGATGAAACCTTTTATACCCATTGAAAACTGTTGATATGGCTTCTATTAAATCTCATCCCAACCATCCTTCACATCCTCCTTTTTTTTAAATTATAAAAATATTTTATTTATTACAGATTTTTCATACTGACATTCTTATTCCCGCGGACATGGCTGCTTTACGTAGCGAGCGTGTTGATCGGGGCGGGCGCAGCAGCTATATGGACCGGACAGGGAAACTACCTTACACTAAACAGTGATGCAGATACCATTTCTAGAAATTCTGGAATATTCTGGGCCATGTTACAATGCAGGTAATATAATTATTTATTTCGACAGATAATTATTTGAATAACGAAGAAATAATGCCATGTTGAAACTTCCGTAGGCTACACTATTTATAACTTTCATAATCATGGAAGTAGCTCTAAATTATGAAATCAAATAAAAATATTAATTTTACACATTTTGAAAAATATGGGAATATTCATTTTTTAATTCTTTTTAATGCTATAATAATATAATGTTAGGTATATCTATTAATGAAAATTGAAAATGTTTATTATTTTTAAATTAATCTTAGGAAATGACTGATGCCCGATTTTACCAACATCACTTAAGCTACCATCTACGTATGGGATCTCTAGCTTAAAAGTTTCCCTAAATTAAATTTCGTTTTACCATCGTCAGAGCCCGTTTTTCTAGTACCTATATTTAGGTGGCATTTTAACATTTAGGTGACCCCTAACTGTCGGTGAAACAGAAACTGTCTCCTAACAGCTCCCTAATCATGTTTAGGGGATCCCTTAAACTTAGGTGACGTTGGTGAAATCGGCCATGAGACTTGTATACCTATCATCAGCTATATAGATAAATAAAATTGAAGTGCCTGTTTGTAATGTGAAAATAACAGCTTTTTACTAAATACAATTAAGAGTATATATACTAGAGGTACCTACTTATACTTAGTACTTATAATAAAAAAAAACAGTTATTTTTTTTGTCTGTCTGTCTGTTCCATCTGCTCTCCGAAACGGCTGGACGGATTTTAACGGGACTATCACTGGCAGATAGCCGATGTTATAAGGAGTAACTTAGGCTACTTTTATGTAAGAAAAATCATTAGGGTTCCGGGCACCCGAGCGAAGCAAGGTTAAGTCGCTAGTATGGGTATATAACTTACGTAGTAGTCTTATAATAATATATGACGTTGTAACTTTAAATTATGAGCATTTCTAGCGGGAAATTCCTCGTATATATTTGCAACTTTAGCATCTAGGTATTCTATAGGTATGAGTAGTGAGTATGTTCATAAAATAGCATTTAATTTACATATAAATGGAACACAAAGGAATTGATAATTCTACAAATGTATTAGATAGTACAACACGATAGCATCCGCGTTATTTGCTATTTATTTCATATCTAACTGAGAGTTTAATACTTATAATATTGTACTTATTACTTAAGTATACGTAATATGTTGTGTACCTTTTCATAATTATACTTTGTATGATTAACAATATCAATACGTACATACAATAAATAAAATACTTGTAATAACAAAGCGAAATCTGTACATTAAATATTTAAAAAAAAATTACTGTTTCATATTGTGTACATAATATAGATCACAAAACAATTCTTATTGTTTTCCCAAATCAATACTTATTGTTTGTATTTTTGTCTGTATATCTATACGCATTTGACGCAAAAAGTACTGAACGACTTTTAAATAATTTTGTGTAGTGATAACTTATTACTCGGGGTCAACATTTAGGATATCTTTTACTAAAGGAAAATCTTTCGTTGCCACCGGAAAACACAATAACTGGTTCTATCGAGTCGTCCTTACTTCTTAGTGCATGGCTAACGTTGGCTAAACCTTAAGAGATACATCAAACCAAGTAGTGAATAAATAATAACGAGATTTTTTTAAGTATTATAGTATAATTAAATCATTAATAAACTCTTAAAATATGCATTTTGATATCGAATATCGCTCTATAATAAATGCGAAAGTCTGTATGTTTCTGTATGTTTGTTACTCTTTTTTGCTGAGTCGACTGGACGGTTGTGAATGAAAGCCAAGTACGTAGTTAAATTCAAATATTATATCAAATTACGACCTGGTCTACTTAAATTTATTGATTTTGAATACATTTAGTAGATATTATAAATTATAATGTTTTTTACATATGTAATTTATATATATATATCATGAACGAATAAGTCACTGGACCAGACATATAAGCGGACGTACCTTTATCTGTCTTATTAGTAGCCAGGAAATTTCAGCCTTTGTCGTTTGTTTTTTGCGTCAGTCTCAAGCATTTATTTGTCAACAAACAATCTGCCAAAAATGACTAAATGTTCTGTTAAATGGTGTAAAAACTATAGCGGCGGAAGCAGCACTGTTTCTTTTCACTTGTAAATACATTATTTTATTACATTTATTGTTATTTATCACACAATTTAATAAAATTGTAAAATAAAATGTCATATTATCCAACTATGTTAAATATAGTCGATATTTCTATGTATTGTTGACATCTGACAACCATCATAAAATCCCTGGATTATACCATTCAGAACAAATGACTAAACTGTCGAGCGAGTCCATTTGACATCGACTAGTGCTTGACAATGTCGAAAAATATATCGATATTTGACGAAATAACTGAACGAATTGTGTTATTTGTACAGTACAATAACATAAAATACTTTTATCACAGTATCCTACAATCTGATGACAATAAATTTATAAAAATATTTTCTAAGTCACATAAAAATATAAATGCAAAAATTATAATTAGTATGTGTACTTAATTTTTTATTTTATTTTATACCACATTTATATACTTTGGAATATTATTCCATTGTAATAATAATAAAGATCATTTTATTTCAACACATAAATTACACAAAATCAAACAATAATGTTTTAGCACTAAACTTCTGGGTTGGCGATTTGTAATAAAACACTTTACTTTCACGATCTATTTTACTTTCACGATCCAACACTCACTTTAATTTGCAATCACTTTTTCTTTTTCCTAATTTCACAAATGTTTATTAAGAACTGAGCAATATTAGGACAGTGTCACATTTTTATAAGCTACCCGAGACAATCAATTGCCAATTAAAATAATTCAATAACAGAATCAACAAAATCACTTTATTTAATTAAATTAGCTTAAAAATTTTTTTAATCTTTAAAAAATAATTTTTATTATATATTAATGGAATATACACCCGATATTCATTTGTTCATTAACATTATTATAGGCCAACAGAATGCTGCCATCAATGCCATCGTATTTATATAAATCAAATTAAAAATAATTATTATTTGACACATTATTATTGCCTCTTTAATTCATTTATTTTATTTATTATAATAAATACAGATATTTTAAATTAAAAGATGTAAAATATGATGACTATGCTAACCAATGTCTAAAATGTCATTCATTGGTTCATCGATATATGTATTTTATCGATTACGTTCAAGCACTAGAAATATTGTATTGTGTACCTGTGTGTATAATAATGTAATAAAATCTTTGTGTGCGTTATGCGTCTTTTGGTTGAACGAGTTTTCATACATTTGTATTTTATGTCTCGTCCAGTGGTTTATTCGTTCATGATATATATATATATATATATATATATATATATATATATATATATATATATATATATATATATAAAATATTAGATACGTGACATGGATTTATATATTTTATTATTAAAATACACAAACTTTCAACAGCTACGAATGTATTTGTTGTATTGCAGCTTATTCTTTGGAAATCTGTTCGTGTTCATCAAGTTCCAAGGCAAGACCCACATAGATTTGGACACAAGGAATGTTGTGTTCGGAGCTTTGAGTGCTGTGTGTGCTGTCGGCATCGTCTTCTTACTGCTGCTCAGACCGACCAGACGGGCCCCCGCCATTGACGATGTAAAGGTCTCTTTGTTTATATGTTATTTCGCTGGAATATATTTGCTATGAAAATCCATTATTCAATAAGCGCAAAGGCTTTAATTAATCATACTAACCTATGTTGCTTTTTTTTATTTTTTAGAAGGGTTGGGAAGTTGTGAACAAAATTTGCAAGTCCTTTTTTAACCAAATGATATTAGAAAAAAAATATGCTTAAGTAATTTTACTCTTAGCAAAAACGCTCTTCTTTGCTTAGGTACTTACCTACTACTATGTACCACTGTATAGAGTATTGGTACATTTTTTTCTTATTTTTAATCTTAATGTTGTATTTCTAAATCATATAAAATTCAAATTATGTAATATGCATAGGTGACACGTTTGTATCTTTGTAAATATGATGTCTCATGTCTCTCAGTTTGTTGTTGTTAATTGTAGGTACTATTATATGTGCTTTATATCGCTTATTTATTATATAACGGTTTAATTATAGCTATGATATAGGTCGAGAATGAAGAAATTCCGATAATGAAGTGTAGTTAATTATATGTATCGAAAGATGTATGTAATTACTGATTATAAAATATTATTATCTGATTGGTTAGTTTGAAACTTTGAGCAAACCCCTAAAAATCGATCTAAAAATTTAGAAACGATAGCAAAGACCCACCGGTATTCTTGACAAATAACTATTCCTAACTTTTATTCCATTTCTCTAATTGTAAGTAGATAGATATTCTAGTGCTCTGAAGGAAAGAACTAATTGTAGATATAGTGCTATAGTAAAAAATAACATGCAGACATACAAAAGAGGTTAAAATTTTTTTTTTCTGTTGACCGACACTTTAACTGTTGAATCAGTGTTTTCTTGACACGAATGGTTTTTTTTAAATAATCACGTTGCATCTTCCTAGTGAATTTATACCGAAAGTGTCACTCAAAGGTCAAGTAAAGGTTGAAAAATGACCCCATTGTCCAATAATAATATAAGCATATTATGAATCTCTTGTTCATTATAAAACCTTAAAATGAATCGGTCAAGGGGACCTGGGTATGTTTTCATTGAAATGTTGCAATTACGCCGATCGTAAAATTGATTTTATAATGAAGTGCCCGTTTGCATATTTACTTTGTCCAGTTTAACCGTTTAAATGTCACATACCAATAAATTATTCATTTTATTGGAATAAGTATTTTATATTTGAATATGGTAACAATTTTATTAATTTTGCATCCTATCTAGCTTTAGGCGTTTTAACGATCAGTTTTTATGTATGTTTATTTTTTATACATGTTCACCTATATTTTTGAGAAAGAAACAAATCTAAATCCGACGATGTGATCAATCGGGTCCGATAAAAGCGAGTAAGAATGAAATCACATAAAATATTATTGTTTTATAATATTAGTAAAACACGCTTTTGACAAACTGTGATGTATAGAACTCATCGAAATGATACTAATAAACTCAAACTCTTAAGGAAAGATCTTTCTAATTCCGACCAGACCTTGAAGAATTCCACTATCTACCTCTTGGCTCACTCATCATATCACCTAGCTGATAAATAGATTGTTGTGTTGTCGTTTTAATTTTACATATTCCCAAGTTTCAAGAGTGCGGTGACCATATAAAACCTGATTAAAAACACTGTCCATAGAAAGAGGGTGACATGGAAATGTTTCACCGCTAAATGGCCGCTGTACTCATACGAGTACACCCCTATAAAACTTTCCAAAATAGGAAAATATTTCTTTTTTTGTTTCTTTTGTGTTTAACTATAAAGTTACTAACAAAAAAAAACTTGTTTTCATTTTGGCGCTTAATGTGTTAATGGAAAAGTGACCGATGACTTCACGATTAACTTTTTTTTTCAGAGTGAAATGGCAGTATCCGAGTCGGAAGGACCAATGGAAGCGTTTAGAGGAGCTATTCGTTTGTTCTGTACTAGCGACATGATGCTATTGAGCGCCGCATTTATCTATACCGGTAAGTTAAAATCCAAAATCAAATTATTATTTTTATTCTAATAAAAAAAGCAAATATTATACTTTTATTCTAATAATAAAAATAAGTAAAATATCTCATTTTTAGTAATGTTTTAGCCATGAATGTTACTTATTAGTTAGCTTTTTTGTTAGGCCAGAGTTATACGTTATTTTATAGTTGTTAAGAGCTACTAAGGAATCAGCCGGAAATAAGCCAAAACTTGCCACTAGTCAAAATAGCAGTTAGTACTTAGTACCTATTTTTTTTTCGTTTATATATAGTATAGCCTATACTTAGTTATATTAGATTAATTCGATTATATTAATTAGGTTTAAATTAGTTGCTGGGACTTACTCTAGCTTCGCGGTACGTCCCTGTCCTGGGTGCCTTAAAGTAGGATATGTGTTATGCCTGGTCGTACTCGTATTGCGTATTTTTTTTAATATCCTACTGTTGGGCGCGGGCCTCCCTTCAATACGAGAGGGATCAGGCCATAATCCACCACGCTAGCCAAGTGCGGGCGGACTTCACGTGTCTTTCGAAAACTTGCTAGGTTCTCTCAGGCATGCAAGTTTCCTCATTACGTTTTCCTTCACCTTAAGACAAGTGGTAATCATGTTGGAAATGATTCGCAAAGGAAAATATCAGAGGTGCGAGACCCAGGATTTGAACCCGCTTCACTCGATTCGGTTACCACTGGGCTACCGCTGTCTTATTGTGTATCTACTAAATTTCATCCAAATACGTCCAGTCGTTTTAACGTTAACAAACAACAAACATGCACACAAACTTTCGCAGTTATAACAGTAATATGTACCTTATTTAGTTTAGCCAATTATATCTTTATTTTCAGGTGTGGAACTATCTTTCTTCAGCGGAGTTTACAGTCCAAGTATAGGCTTCACACTCGCTATGGGAGATAATGCTAAGCAACTTGTGGGTCTCTCTGGTGTTTTCATAGGATTAGGAGAAGTCTTAGGTAACGTATTGTATAAAATCATTTTCATTTTCAATAACCTTATTGTATTGTATTTAGCCCCTTTTTAAATGTTCCACTGCCGAGCATGGTCCTCCCTTCAATATGATGGGGATCAGGCCATAATCCACAACGCTTTCAAATTGCGGGTTGGCGGAGTTCACATGTCTTTTGAAAACTTGCTACTTGCTAGATTCTCTCAGATATGTAGGTCTCCTCACGATGTTTTCCTTCACCGTAAGATAAGTGGTAATCACATGGAAAATGATTCGCTCATGAAAATATGCGAGACCCGGCAATTGAATCCGTTTCCCAAGCGAGCGCGTTACCACTGGGCTAGCACTGCCTCAACAACCATATCACACTACAATAATTTTAAAATATTATTAGGGAATTATGACTAATAAGATAATAGCTTTATTATCGCCTATTTTTAAATTATCTGTTTCCGTAAATATAAAATTGCGTAATAACTAATAATAAATCGTAATAAAAAGTATGGATAACAAAATCATTAAGATTTCCCCTACAATATGTAGGTCATTGTCTCACAAAAGGCTACATGTGACGTCACAACACATTTTAAAGTACTTTCAGATGTTATAATATACGAGTATAAAAGGTCATTATTTTCCTCTTTATTTATTTTATTATGTATTTTGAAGTGGCACTTGAGTTATGTCATTGAAATATATAACTCGTCGTCTTAAGTGTTTTTGTGTAACATTTGTTTGTTATATTCAATCGTGATGTCAATAAATTATAGAGTGGTCTATTTCATTTTTTAATTAAATGTGTATAAAGAATATTAAAAAATCGCCATCTGCTAATACGTATTATTTTGTCGTCAGCAATCTGCATGACATTTGATATTATTAAAAAAAAACAGTTTAATTGGAATTTTTTTTTTATTATATAACTTAATATTTGTGATCTAAAACAATTTCTCTATGCTTCTGTCTTCGTGTCTTTGCCTGAACATAAATCTTGATGTCACAAAACAAGTAAACGTAAACGGTCATTATTATTTTAATTAATGTATAAATATCATTATGAAAATGTCATTTTAGTGTTTAAGACAATAAGATCCTATTGAAAGCTATTCCTAGGTACCAACTAAGCCATAGGTGTCTTATCTAAAATTACGTATATCAATTTGCTCCCGAACTTAGTGATATAAAAATATATATCTTACAAATTTGAACCTTTGTTTCTTATATTTTTCAGGTGGCGCTTTGTTCGGGATTCTTGGCAGCAAGACCACAAGATGGGGTCGCGATCCCGTGGTCATCATGGGTTATCTCATCCACGTGACGAGTTTCTTCCTTATCTTCATCAATTTACCCAATGCAGCACCATTCGGAGACACCATGGACACCTCCTACATCACCCCCTCTCCATACTTAGCGATGTTCTGCAGTTTCTTACTAGGATTTGGAGATGCCTGTTACAACACTCAGATATACTCCATGTTGGGAGGAAAATACGCAGATAACAGCACTTCTGCCTTCGCTCTGTTCAAGTTTACTCAGGTATGATAAAATGATATATTACAATAGTAAGCCAAAAGAATTGCATATAAGAAGCACTTCCTCTTTTATTTTATTTTGATGTTCTTATGTTACTACACAATATATTTAAAAATTATAGTGCTTCCACCCTGCGCTCTGTATAAAAAAAATTCGGGAGCGGGAATGAGGCCTTGTCGGTCGATACTTTTCTTATATAAATTACTAGCAAGTAGCGACTCACCATCGCTTCGCTTCGGGTTCGTCTCAAGACAAAAACAAACTATCTTTTCCGGGATAATATAAAGCTTGTATATAGTCTTCTTCAATAAACGGGCTATCTAATGCAAAAAGGATTTTTCAAAGCGGATTAGTAATTCCTGAGATTAGCGCGTTCAAACAAACAAACTCTGGTCTACAATATTAGTGTAGATTTTGAAAGTGTAAGTGCGCGGTCACGGCCAACGGATTCTGTTTAGTTGTTCAAACGTTTACAATTTGTTTTTACCGTTCACGAATTATGAAAAATTACGAGTTCGTACCAATAATATCCTTGATTTTAATTCGATACAGTGATGACTTTGTTGATAATAATTTGTTACGATGAATGTGTGGGTTTTATAGAAATTTCACCTTTCTCAATAAATAATGAATGTGCATGAATGAGGCTTTCTAACAAAACCACAACATATCATGCCATAATAATAGTAATAATTCAATTTTTATTCCACAGTCCCTAGCAGCGGCCGCGTGTTTCTTCTATTCGTCACGTGCACCGCTCTCAGTGCAGCTGGGCGTGCTCGCGGTGCTGGCGTCGCTGGGCACGGCCGCCTTCTGCCGCGTGGAGTGGCGCGCGCGCGCGCGGGCGCGTGCACAGGCGCTGGAGGCCATGGACGACAAGAACTCCCCCGCCATGCACTCGCTGGCCGACAACGCTCTACACTACGATTGAACTCCTCATTACCCATGATGCCTTGGTACCTGAGGCATTTTGGATTGGATCGCCGTACAGGCATGAACGATATAGATTTATTAAAACTTTGAATGAACTCGTGTGATTTGTATGTATTATAATATGTATGTGCTTTGACTGTCGTCAGAGTCTATAGATAAAAATTAAGAACTCACCGCCATGCATTCGCTACCTGACAAAGCTCTATTGATATCACTATGATTGAACTCCACGTTACTCATGTTGCCTTGGTACCTGAGATATAACATTTTGGATTGGATCGCCATAAAGGCTTCAACGACTGCACTCACAGCTAGATTTATTGAAACTTTAAATGAACTCGTGGTTTGTATATATTATGTATGCTTGGTTTTCTTAAGCCGCGCGCACTTATTATTATATTTATTATATTATATTTATTATAGTCCTATAGACGACGTGAACTCCACCGCCTTATTCGCTAGCCGACAGCGCTATAGACTACGATTGAACTCTTCCCGACTCATACTGCGTTGGCATGTCATGCCATTGTCCATACTGGCATAAACAATCGCACTTACATGTATGTATATAATGGAATTTTGTTCTAGAGTGTAGGGACAAAATGTACTCGCTAAGCGACAGGGCTTTTATATTACTATCAAATTCCTTCTGACTCTTGATGCCTTGGTATCTGAGCGTGGTTACTAAATGGAGTTGTATTTTATTGCATATTGACGTAAAAAATTGCTTCTACTCGCTTAATTGAATGAAACTAAATAACCATGTATGTATGTTTTTATGCACTTTGCTTGAGACGTCGTTCTAGAGTTTGCAGGAACTCCCCGATCAAGCACTTGTTAGCTGAGAATGCTTTGATTAAACAAGCGGCCGTAAAAAGAAATGTATGGATAGAATAAATACTATTTATGGATAGAGGAGACTTTAATAAACTAAATTAGAAATATGGTGCTCTAGTGTCTCACTCAGTGAAAAGATGATGATGATCATGATCTTTTGAAAAGATGCCATTAAATTTAAACCCTAGTATCAATTATTTTAATAAAATGAACACATAAATATGTAAGGAGTTCATTTTTCATGATTGACCTAGATTTTATAAGAGTCTATCCCTTTTACTTACAAATGTATTGATTAATCGCTTTTATTTATGATATTTATTTACAAATCATTTGATAAATGCGATGGGAAATGGGTGGATTATAAAGAGAACAGAAGTGCTATATCTTTCTCCAAATGCTTTTTTATGAGTAAAAATAGTTTAAATAAGTAAAAGTAATAATTCCTTAATAAAAATGAAAAACCTGAAATTGCTTTGGATAAAAAATATTTATTATGAACGCGAAAGAATGTTTCTCCATTTAAATCGATTTTCATTGTATTTGGTACTTGATAAGTAAGAATATGTCTGCTTTTACTGACTTTGTTGAAATTTGGAACAAATTAAACGTTGGGAGTTGGACATAGGTTACTCTTTTCCCGGTAAGAGTTTTGACTGAATAGAAGCTAAAACTGATAGGTACTAAAATTCTTTAGATAACTTTGCAAAAAGGTTTTCTATTGTAATACTTAACGAATTCAACAAATTGCATATTTTGTATCATTGAAAAACAAAGGATTCTCGCGAGATAAGTGAAATCATGTATAGTTTATACAAAAAGAATTAACAGATAATTTGATGTAATTTATGAGCATTGATTGCTTCATGCTAACATTAGAATGAGGTCTATAATGTACTAGTTAATTTTTAATCTTCTGCATTGATTTTGATGTATAAAAAATTTATGCCTGTTCACAGTATAAAGATAATTAGATAAAATATGTTCGTGTTGTTTTGTTAATAAAGCTTCGGTTTGTGTCTGCCATTTGAAAAATATGAATGATGGAATAGTAAATATTGAAAGCACACAGTGCAAATGAGTATATTGACTAGATTAATAAAAATTTCCCCAAATGGCCAATAAATTGCCTAAGTGTAGAGAAAGATGTGTGGAAGAAATTATTTTATTTAGTATAATACTATCTTTTATTTTAAAATTAAAATATGAATATTAGAAATTGAATAAGACAAAAATTAACAGCAAATATTCATAACAATTTTATTTATTAAAACAAGCAGCAGCTTTTTATTGTTATTGAACTTAATGTAAGTTTACAGTTTACTATTTTTTAATGAAGTTTTGTATAGATGTTAATTGTTTAGTATTTTAACTTAAAATTTTACTTTTAGTTAGGTATATTATAACAGTTAAACTATGCTTTTTAAATATGTATAATTGCTTTGAAAACATTCCAGCCATAAAGATACTAATATTATATTTTGTTTAGGGACTATGAATTGTACAATAAAAAATGCTTTTTATTAATGAATAAGTTGATTCATATTACATATTGCAATATTGTCTCTAGTCACAAAATTATATTTTTTGCTACTCAAAGCTTTCTTAAAGAATTTAGTTATAAATTGCTACATATAAATGTGAATTTATTTCTTTCTGTACATAACATGATGAATTATATAATATATTATATTAAAATGGACTTTGTTTTAATTTTTCTTAAGAAACAATATAGTATTAAACATTTAAAAATAATTTTTACTTTAAGGCAATGTATCAATGGTCAAAACCATTAGCATTTTTATCAAGAAAAACTAAAAATATTTTGCAATTGGTATGTTATGAATAGTTTGTTAAAAAAACATAATATACAGCTACCGTCATATACCATTATAGCTCTTGATTATATAACTATATTGTAAAGTAAAAAAACATTACAAGCTGCATTCATAAGATATAATTTAAAGACTAGATATTAAATTATTTATTTATTTCAACTAATAACTAAAAAATAATTCTAGTTTAACTATTCTTATTATTAGCATCATCTTGAGTTTCTCCAAGTTTAAAATCTAAAGGTTTATCATAACCCATAATTTTGGCATAATGAAGGGGGTCTGAAAAATGTCTTGCTTCTATAAAGAGAGGTTTGCCTTTAGCAAGCATAGTTGTAAACATTCCAGGGATATCTGGTACTACTACATCTTCTGGTTTGAAATCCAGCTAAAAATTCACAAAACAAGTTTTTATTTGGTTTAGTGATTATTTACTGCAAAACAACTTCTGGAAATGGACAATAAATAATAAAAAATAGCATTAATAATAACTAATTGAATACTTAAATTATTATTATTATTATGTTAGGACAATATGACACAGCACCATCTAGTTCCATGGTAAGCAACAAGACTTGTTTTATGGATACCAGATAATACACTACACGTATATAACTTTAAATACATACATATTATAAACACCCATGACTGGAGTACAAACATTCGTGCTCATCACACAAACAAATGTCCCCAGCGGGACTCGAACCCGCGACCGCTGGCACGACAAGTAGGGTCACTACAAACAGCCAAATGTGTCGTCTAGTCTAAATAAATATTATATAAAAGTTTTTATATATTATTATGTGCTGGTTTGTTTAGTTATATTAATTTTAGCTTACTATATTAAATATAAGGATTGCTTATATAATAAAAATTAAAATATATATGGCTAAGACCATAATTTACTTACTATTACTGGTGCTAGAAAGAAGTTTAATGTGGTTGCTTTGTATGTTAAAGTTTCAGGATCATAATGAATTTCCGTCACATACTTTTTCGTTATAATATGTAATAGTATTGGAGTAACAAAAGTAAAGAATCCAACAACTGAGCAGAGAGCTATTATCAGTGATGTGCTGCCTATTGACTTTGCTTCACGTAGAATTATAGGTTGTGCTGCTAATCCTAGTGCACTCGAGCCCACAGAAAACAATTTAACAGCTCTTATTTGTGGTGTAAGAGGCCCATAATATATTCGTTCTAATTTATTACTTTCCTTTTCCTTACTTGCAAAATGTCGTAATGTATAATTTTGAAAAGCACTGGAACATTTAATGTTTGAAACTACATTTTTCAATAATGCAGGACTTATGATAGATTTGTTGTGTAAATATATATTATGTTGACAAATACGAAACATTTTTAATTGCAATTAACAATGTATTTGGTATTATAAATTATTTTATAGGTTATGAACTTATTATGACATATTAGTTTCTACTTTCCAGGCTCTTTGACACTGTCAACCAGGGCTGCCAGATAACAGTCGTTGATGTACCCGACCAATATTCCTGAAAATACCCGGTTCATCCCGCCGGCGCCAACCATGAGCAGAATACCCGAAAATAGGTTTTTTTAAAGTAATTTATTCATGTTTTAAATAGAATAAAAGAAAGTACTAATGTTAAAAAAAGAAGTCATTGTAATCACTTCTCAATTAAACAGCTTTAAATTATTATATCAAACAAAAAAGAAAACTTAACATATCAAATTAATTAGGTAACCTAAAATACCTGCTTTGACCCCGCTCAATGGACAATGCAATTACCCGTCAAAATTACCCGCCATTAAAAATCGCCTAAAATTACCCGCTTTTCGGGTAATTTACCCGCCAAATGGCAGCGCTGCTGTCAATTGCTTCAGATCACAGATGACAGACGTCATGTTAGGTTCTGTCAAAAAAGACATAAAGAACCACCAAGAGGGAATATTACTCGAAAGCTGAGCGCCACACTTATGGCCTATTTACATTCAGTGTGTGGTTAAGCAATTTATTTTGATATCTCTTTTGTACCTGGGCTTTTTCTTTTATTGTGTTCGTATCTTTGATCTTACCTGTGCAATGTATTGTAGGTACTTACCTGGAAGTTAGACCAGCCGAACGAAGAATTGAAAAATTGAGGTGCATCCTGTGGGAACCTGACTGGCTGATGTATCAACACACAGCCTCAACCGCTGGTCGTAGATTTCATTTTCATTCCGTCATCACCCAATCACTTGGGGTCGGCGCAGTACATCTTCCGTACAGCTGATAGGATTTGGCAAACGTTTTAGGACCGGCCGCTTGCCTGACATCAACCCTCCTTGGGAACATTTTGACTATTGATATACTCGTATTATTTAACTATTGAGCAACTCATGTGTTAAGTAGTTCATATTCATTCTTATGACCTACTTCGGTCACGACGGCCAGTCTCGTTGAGACTAGCCATCTGCGCAGGAGATATTATAGTGCACAAGTGTACGCGCAGATACAAGGGCACTCTCTATTTCTGTCACTATCATACTCCGGTAGGACGGCTACTCGACCAGTGCGAGATAACGCGCACCGCGCAGGCCCGTCGGCTTTACATGCTTTCCGAGGCACGGGGGTGAAACACCGCCAACTTCCCAACTTCGGGTTGTTACTGAGGTGTACTAAACATAAAATACTCAATAACTAAACTTAGTTCGACCCGGGACTCGAACCCAGGACCTCCAGATTTGCAGCCGTACATGTTAGCCACTACACTACCGAGGCAGTTAAATACATATGCTTATTTTGGTCAGGGATAAATATAATTAAAAATATTTAATTTGTAACTCTTCAAATTGTCGATCAGCAAACAGAACTCTCTCAATCAGCTCAAAAAACTCAATCAGCAAACTGAGTTAATGCACTTGAGGAGGATGAGGATGATATTCCAATCATTAAGTAGTTTGCCCACTATACCGTCTCATACCATGACCGTGCTATGAATATATTAGGCACGGAAACAAGCGACACGGACTAATAGTAGTCCGTGTCGCCCACTAAAACGTATCATTCGCGTATCAACCGCGTATCATCCGCGTGTCATATCCATGTAGGTACATAGTGCAAGTTTTCTCAGTCGTAGTAGTTCACCTGTGTTTTCGCGTGAGGCAGCCGCGTGAGAAAGAGCGAATGATTACGATATTTTTGTTACGAAAATTATTTCGAATACCTACCTACATATATGATGGCTATTAGCCATTGTTTTAGATGAGGAAGAAAGAGAATAACATCAGTCGACCACTACGTTACTAGGTTCACGCCGTTTTAAAAAAAATAATTTAAAAGAAAATATCACTAGAAGAAAACTAGTCTCATATTTTTCAATACAAAGAGTGTTTTTGCCTGATACTATGCTAGCACTATATATATATATATATATATATATATATATATATATATATATATATATATATATATATATATATATATATATATACCCGCCCGCGTTCAGATGACAAAAAACCCAAATTCTTAGGTTTTACATATTAGTATACTCTTACAATGCAGTTTTTGTATTTTTTCTCAGAAATGAGATACTTTTCCGCGGTAAAAAGTATCCTATATGTTGACCCGGATAACCAGCTATCATCTACCAAAGTTCATCAAAATCTGTTCAGGGGATTTTTTGTGATGCGGTGACAGACAGACAGACAAAGAGACAAAAATTCTAAAAACTATAAATTCGGACTCTGTATCGATAATAATATATAATAATAATATAATCTGTATCGATAATAATAATGTATAGATTCGACTTACTTACAATTTTATTATATGTATCTATCTATCTATAATATATATATATATATATATATATATATATATATATATATATATATATATATATATATATATACTGGCGGACCTGGAATTTGTAGATGAGTTTGTGTACGATAGTCAACGAATCGGTGCAAACATTCCAGGACAAGCACGACCTTCAGCAATGAAGTACACGACGAAGAAGAAGATAAATATATATAACATTCCACAAGGATTGTTAAGTTTATATCTGTTTGATAATTATCGCGATAGTTATCAAAAGATATATTTATCTTGATAATTTCATACCCTGATTTTGGTACCTGTATCTCATAAACACAAACCCAAACCTGTAAATTTAAAAAAAAAACCATTAAGCTAAGTTTTAAATTGTTGACTTTAGATAAATATTTTACTATTTACAATTAGTTAGTCATATCATCAAATTATAACAAAATACTTATTCTCGCTTCGTTCGTATGCGTCCCTAGAATAATTCGGTAATAGATACATACATTGTTTTCATATTACGTAGGTACTCAATTGATTTACGCTGCGCACGCCAGCACAGCAAAGCTTCATCAATCAATCAATCAACAAAGAATCACTCCGTCCCTTGGTGAAACTGTATGAAAATCCCTTAGATTATTTATATGTCAATAATCTAAGTAAAATCCGTTCGGTAGTTTTTGAGTAGATGTAAAAGAATTTCTCAATATCAAATGCACTTACAGAACCGTAAATTAACACTTTATTATTAAAGCGAATAATATTTAAACTCGAGAAAGGCAAGTCAGTCACAAAGCGGCTATCTTGCAAGCAAATAAGGCCTATTTATTTAGTTTATCTTTATACAAATATACCTATGCTAACGCGTGACGATAACGTGACGAATATTACAATGGTTAAGATTTTGTATTTTATATTTGCGTCTTTATGGAATTTTGATTATTACCCTATATTATAAGTGGTAGGTAATTAATTATTAAACTGTAAGCTTCTGTTCACAATATACTTCATTTATAGCAAATATTATACTTAGGTACTTATTTTATTGGAAGACTAGCTCACCCTAGACTCACCCTAGCTTCAAACAGCAAAAACAAACTTATCCCACGGGAACCGTACATTTTTCCGGAATTATATATATATATATATATATATATATATATATATATATATATATATATATATATATATATATAGCCTATAGCCTTCCTCAATAGACCCGGCTATCTAATGCAAAAATATTTTTTTAAATCGAATTGATAGTTCATGAGATTAGCGCGTTCAAACAAACAAATATACAAAAAATATATTTTTGAAAACTAGAGAAACACGCTGACTATATAGTGCAATGTAAGGCATTCGTCAAAAATTGAATGTGCTTAAATTCGTAGGTTAGGGTAAATGAATTTTGCACCTCTTGACTCTATCATCAAATTTTTAAGTACTCATGAGTTCTGCCACAAATCATATAATACTATACTCTTACGCGTATCACACCTAATAAATACACAATTCGGTTAAACAGAGACAACCTTCTATATATGTATTAAACGCAGCACAATTAAAAATACAAAAGTGAAGAATATTAGCTCCAAAAATATAGCATGAAGTAGTTTTATATATTTGTTTTAAACAATAACAATAGGCTACATATATAAACAGTTATTTTAATATATAAAATACTAGAGAAAATTAAATTGTGTTAGTGCTGTTGAAAGTTAAATCGAAAATCACATAACACTAAACGAATCATTTGTTGGCAACAAAAACTCCTATTTTCAACCTATAATTACTAATATTAAGGGTAGGCATCATCTTAAAGGTTATCTGCAAAAAAAAAAAAAATTGCTAAGTCATGTTTGAAAAAATAAGGGATGATACAGTGTAGCTTTAACCGAAGTAAGAGCTTGCGAATTGAGCTTGTAAAACATAGGTAATAGGGGATAGAATCGTTAAAAACTTTATTCTAAAATAGATACTAACGGAACCATAAATAAATTATTGGTAAGAATATTGCACTATTTTTGCGGAGCAATATATCATTCATAATATTTACTATACATTCTCTAGATAATATAAGATGGCTTTTAGAATCGGTTATTCTATTTAAAATAATAAACTTAATTAATACAGTAACTTTTATAATAATTATAAATATTAATACATATTTCGTATAGTACATGGATACTTAGCTTTATTAATAAATACAGTAAATATTTAAAGGTTATTGTATCTCTGTACATATAATTAAAAAATAACGCGCGAAAATTTTTAATAACAGTGCGGTTTTGCATATAAAGCAAGTTTTATAATTATAAATAAAAAACGGGTCTCCAATCGCCCAGACTCCAGAGCTTATAAGATTGTTCATGTTGACGATTGTAAAAGCCTACAATATTTCCCGCCATTTTAAAAAGCTGCGATAAATCAATTTACGCGGAATTTTATTTTCAAACCTTACTTCTTAAAAATAAGGTGTAAAATGGCGTGCAATAATAAACAGAGATAGCTATATATATCTCATTTACTTGTTGTAGTATTATTATTGCTATTTCGCTTACTCTTGTTGCTTGTAAGCGAGAAGCTGCAGTGAAGTGAAATTGTCTGTCTCTGTCGGATTTAAAACGAACGAGAGTAGCGACGAAAGTTAAATTAGTGTAGTTTTGACGATAGAGTGGACTCGTTGTTCGCGCCGATTTTAATTACGTATTGTTTATTTATGTCAGGACTCCAAAACACGGTCAAAAATATGAAATTTAAAAGATTAGAACTTTAATAATGTTGTGATTTATTAGCTAAAGGGGTAAATAAGACTTAATATTATTACAATAATGGCTACGAGAGCAGTGTTTTGGACTGTTTTTGGTCTGATCTGCGTTGCGGAGGCGGGAACTGTTGGTGATCAGTGCGACTGGACTGGCAGGTCGGTCCTTTATTTTTATTTACATATTTACATATCGGTAATTGGATATTATAAATACATATAAGTACCTATGTCATTTAAGAGTTTGCTAAAGCTATTACATTAATTTAATTCTTAAATAAAAATATTTTTATGTTGTCAATTCTTGCAATTATAATTATTATTTATTTCTCATTTGTATATTAAAGTGTCTTTACCCTATAATTTAATTCATTCTATTTAATTTGATTCTTTCTTTGTTGTTACGGTGTTTTAATTTTTAAATGTTTCATTTTTATTTAACGTAGTAAATCATTCAATAATATATTGATTAAATAGGAAATATAATTCGTCTTTATAAATCTATTTAGAAAAATAATACTTATGATATTCACAATGCAGATTAGTTAGTCGTACCAGAGAAACTGGTCTGTTATTCAGTATTCATTTTTTGTAAGATTTATATGTAAATCACATTTTAATCGTCAAGGTATTAGTATCTATAAAAGATTATGATTGCGAGAATGTCAAACACATACGTTCGAAGCTTTAAGCAAAAAATAATTTAAGCTTAAATATATTCGATTAGGTATGCATTATTAAAGCATATTTTAGGAGTACATTTTTTTTTACTATTAAATATATACCTATACCTTTGATCTCTACATTATATTCAAATATATAAGTACAAATTGTAGTCCTTACTAATATGTATTACTAGGGATTCACCCTCGCTTCGCTCGGGTTCGTCCCTAGCTTGATTTCCTATACAAACTTACATCCCCATTTTCATCCCTTTAAGGGATGGTTTCCGGGATAAAAAGTATCCTTTGTCCTTCACAGGGTCTTAAACTATCTTCTTACCAAATTTCATCTGAATCACTTCAGTAGATCTAGAGATTAGCCCCTACAACGTCACAAGCTCACAAACTACCTCTTTATAATATTAGTACAGATAAATGTGAAAATGTGTTTGTTTGTTTGTTTGACCTTCTTGACATAACCTTCTTGAAACAGAGTGACGGATTGGCGTAATGATTTTTGTGTGGAGATAGTTGGAGGGCTGGAGTCTGAAGAGTGACATAGGCTATTTTTTCCCGCGTGAGATTATCTCATTCCAGGGGGAAACACGGTTATAATACAACCCAAAAAATATTTATAATCAGAATTACTTGAAACTTGGTACTAATGCTCGTCAATACAATTTAATAAATACGTCTTTGGATTTTTAGAAATTTATCTCGTAAGGGGGTAAAATAGACGTTGAAAGTTTATATGAAACCTATCTATGCTTACCTTACCTTTAAAACAAAAAAAAAACAATACGTATATCTCATTTTTATGAAATTCATCTCTTAAAAGGGTAAAAGATTGTAATATTTAGGGATAAATATTTATTTTATGCTCAGAATTACATAAAAGTAGTTAAAAAACACAAAAAAAGCATATGTTTTAACATTTTTGTAATTCATCCCTTAAGAGGGTTATTTAATGGGTGTGTAAGTTGTTAAGAAAATCCGCCATTTTTGTTTTTAAAATCTAATATTCAAGATAAACAATAAGCAATATGTGATATCAACCAGATTATTCGAAATTCGTCCCCTAAGAGAAAAATATTATCAGGGTCGAGTTGACTTAAAAATCAGCATTAACGTTTAATTAACGAAACAGTTAAATAGGTACTTAAAAAAGCTTTTTTTTTAAATAAAAATTGATTTTGGCCAAATTAAAAAGTAATTGGGGATTGCGTTAACTGTGGCCTTATCTGTAAATGTTACTACACTTTTAGAAGGTGGTAAAACGGCTTACACTGTGCTTATACTCCCGCTCAATCTCACCCGAGTTGAAATATATTTAAACAGAGTAATATAGCTTAAGTTCTTCGAAAGTTCACACTTGCTGTGTGAGATATAGAATAGGGAACAGATATTATTTCAAATGAAAAGGAAAATTTTGTAACTCGGCTGGTCACAGCAGTGAAAACTGTAACAGACGACAGAGAGAATCTGGGTAGAGCGTATTCTGATGTTTCTAATATACAAACGAAGTCTTGGCTTGGCTTTGTGAACGTGATACACTGATTCTTAAAAATAATTCAATGGAAATTAAATCTTTAGTCCACGCGAGTGTAGCTGCGGGTATAAAAGCTTAACAAAATAAGAATGGCACTTAAAAGGAGGGAAAGCGAGATCCTTTTTTGCTGACTGTAAGTTTCAGGTCTACATAACATTGGGTCTTTAAAATTAACACAAATGTTAACCTGTTAGTATGTTAGTTAAAAGATTAGCCGAGTTACATGATTCTTAAATCTTAAGTCGTAAACATTGTATGCGAGTTGTAATAATACAACTTTCTACTTTGAAAAGATGAAGTAGAAAATGTGCAAAAATAGAGGTAATGGAGCTAAATATTTTAAGCGAATATTAATTTTCAGAATATGTATACGTTTTCAGATATTGGATATTTTGAGTTTACGATCACTAAAATTAAATTTGTTTTCCATAATATCTTAAAGAAATAACTTGAAATGCGAACTTATTTTTCCAAATAATAAAGTATGTATAGGAAAACGTAAAAAAAAATATTTTTCTGTCTCTCTTTTTCTGTCTGTAAATATGTGAGTAAAAACAACACAATATTCAACGGTATGGAACCCTCGATGCGCGAGTCAAAATCATACTCATTCACAATCTTACACAGTTGAAAATTATTCCAGCCATTATTTTTTTAATTTAATTATTACTAATAGCTTATAGCCAAAGGTTTTTTTCTGCTAGATATAAAGCTGTCAAGTTTTTATTTCAACTCAAGATTCTATACTTTTATTCATTGTCTTTTTTATTATAAAAATTCTATATAATATAATACATGAAGTTAAATTGGACTATAAGTGGAATTAACATTCGTTAGGAGAATAGGTAACTAGGTATTAAGAATTTATATCTTAGCCCCAGGCAGACTGTCTAACAGACAATTTGCCTAATAGGTATCCATCCACTTCAACGTGTTATTCGATTGCATGCGCAAAATTAGCTTTAAATCGATGTGGACTTTAAAATTTTTGAAAGTTTTAAAATAACTATTATTTGAGTTTTACTCTTATTTGATATTGTTAATGTATTAAACATTTTCTCAGGTTCATTTGTAAACGAATTTATAACAAGACTAGCGACACACCCTCGCTTCGCTCGGGTTCGTCTCTAGGTACGATTTAATTTTTTTTAGCGGAACCCTAATTCTTTTTCTAAAATAAAAGTAGCCTATGCTACTCCCTTTAATATCAGCTATCTTCCAGTGAAAGTCCCGCCAAAATCGAGTCCAGCTGTTTCAGAGATTATCTGGAACAAACAGACAGACAGACAAAAAATTTAAAAAATGTGTTTTTCTTATAATTTCATATGCATTTAGTAAAACGCTGTTATTTTGACATTACAAACAGACACTGCAATTTTATTTATCTGTATAGATAAACTAATTACTTGTTTTAAGCCATCACCAAGGAAATTGAATTTAATAATGAGTACTTTCAAGTAGTTGTTTATAAGACAATATTATGATGATTTTACCAATGATCCGCGGCCCATACACATGTTAGCACATCCGGAATATTAGATGAAATTAATTTTATTGTTATTGCTCCCCGGAAACGCTGTCAGCGAGGGGCGATTACGGAACAAAATCAACATGTATGGTTTCCCATACTATCATGCCCATTGCAGGGGGTGGCGTGGGAAACTCATAGGAAAAGTGTTCTCGTCCACCCTCCCTGTTCTAGGACACGTGACCTTTCCGGTACAAATAAAGTGTGACTATTGTTTGCGATGAATTTAATAAAAAGTTAACAATTGAATAAGTATAGCTCGACTTACATTGTTCTTTAAACTTTATCATGGTCATATATAAATTGTTGGTATGTTTTCTAGAGATTTCATAAGTTAATATATTCATATTTTTGTGTTTCCAAGACATAAAATCGACATAAATAGACAGCTATGTCAATTAAAAACTAGCTTTTGTTTTTTTAAGTTGCGGGCATGAGAACTTTTTGACGTATATGAAAAAAGATATTTTTATCACCAATAATAACATATTGATAATAAAATTAATATAGTTTAGTACGCCCGAAGTCATAAAACATTTTCTTATTGTACATTAACAACACGTGCAGCCAAAATAATATGAGAACAATTAACTAAAGAAGACGAACCTATTTACAAAGCGGTGCTAATCACAAAGTGCTTGAATAATGTAAGAACAACGTTAACTCGAGAACCTATCAGTGCATTGAGCAAAAAATACGAGTAAATTGAGTGTCAATGGACCAGCATCGGTCTACAGTGGGGCTCAAGTTCATACATTAATATTTATTAGGGAGGACGAAGGGGGACCCGGCTGTTTATTATAATATCCTTTATTATGACGCGTTCGCACGATGCGCTGCACTGATTGATAAGTAGGTAGTTAGATAATATATAAAAACTAGTACTGCCCGCGGCTTCGCCTGCGTTCAGGTAACCAAAAACAAAATTTTTAGGTTTTACAGATTAGTATACTTTTACATTGCTGTTTTTGCATTTTTTCTCAGAAATGAGATATTTTTCCGAGGTAAAAAGTATCCTATATATTGACTCGGATAACCAGCTATCACTATACCAAATTTCATCAAAATCCCTTCAGTGGTTTTTCTGTGATGCGGTAACAGACAGACAGACAGATAGACAAAAATTCTAAAAACTATAGATTCGGCCTCTATACCGATAATAATGTTTTTTCAATAAGATTTTCCAAAAAATATTTAATATACAGATTCGGCTTAGTTACAATTTTATTATATGTATAGATGACAGGTTCAATAAGTTCACTTCAACTGACAATGAATATAAATGTTATAGTTTTGCTATATCTATATAATATAAAAATGAATCGCTGAATTTGTTGGTAAGCGCAAATCTCGAGACAAGCTGAACCGATTTCGCTAATTCTTTTTTTAGAATATTTCTTGAAGTACGAGGATGGTTCTTACGGAGAAAAAAAATTAAAAAAATGCCTGAAAAAGTCTAAAAACAACACTTTCCTATACTCCCATACAAAAGATTCCTAATAATACTTAAAAGTCAATTTGACCTTTAATACCATACCAGAAAGTTTAAGTGTTAGTGGAGAAGTTTCGGGAAGGCAAAACAATTGAGTGACGTTAGTATCGTACAAATATTAATGTCAATATTTGTCAATATTATTAATAACTATTTATATCTATTTAAAACGTACCTAGCGACAAACCCGAGCGAAGCGAGGGTGAGCCGCTAGTAGTAAAATAAATTCGTAGGTATTAACAATAATGTAACAAAATCTAAATAAAAGTATATAACAAACCAATAGTAAAAATAAAGTAACTGCAAGTTACAATGTATCGCGAACGCTTTTGAGTCTGTATAAAAATCATTTTGTACCGTCGTTCTTGGTTTTTAATTAAGCCATACAAGGAGGACAATTTTCTCCGGAATTAATACCTTATTAATTTGCCCCATGCACTTGCATTGTATCCCAAGATGCAACGGATGTGCGTAATATCATTACGTGTGCGTCAGCATGTTTAAAAAAGGAATGAAGAAAAGTAGTGTAATGGCGCCAGCTCCACAAAAGCTTTTGGAGCTTTAACAATGACGGTTTTTATACAAAAGAAATAGAGATAAGCCACAAAGCGAGTCGCTGACGTCATGACAAATACCAGTTTTTGTAACTTTACTAAAATTGTCCATATCCTTGTCTCGTGCCACGTTTTGATATCATTCCAGAGTATTTGATGTACCTACATATTGGGTATCATATAGCAACACACTTAAACGTTTGCAACATCAAAGATTTAAAAAAAAAAACGTTCAATATGAGCGTTACTATAAACATTCACATTTTAAATATACCTACTAAAATTTTGAAACAATATTTAATTTGTTTTCTTAACCAATGCCATATTTATAAATTATATCAAAAAGTCCAAGGCTTATTTTGTTACCAAGTCAAATACGTTATTTAAATTATATAGTCAAACCATTAAAAATTTAAATAAAGTTAATAATGACTAAAACATTAAAAATGTCAGTATGGGAAATCGAAGATAATGTGCTTTTGCGGTTTTGCTTCCTTTATTTGACCCATATTTTCTGTCCTGTATTACGGATGTTGGTATCTGTTTACGTACTGAATGATAAAACATCAGATGGTCCATGTGTCGCACGGTACAATACCTGATAGTGTATAGTAACTTTGGTACGCTTTCCATATGGCAGATTTTGAATTAAATCGAGCATAATATCGCCACCGCGGGTTCCGGGATGTTTCCACAGGTCACTGTCCTCCTGTAAATCGTATTCCAAACGAATTTGTTCGTCATTAGCAAATCATCTTAGAACTGAATGTTTCATGAGACCGGGACACCAGGGCATTTCACATGGGATAAGCCTGGGAACTCGTGGCATCGCTCAACTAAGAGAAAACATCCATCACATGTTGGATGAAATCACTGTTATTTTTAAGCGACGATTGTTTTTATTCGTTCGCCAATTGGGGGCAATCAGCGACACGTGTTCCGTTCGAGACGCTCGCCTTAGCCCTGTCTATTGAGCTCGTTGAGTCTGCCGTACTATCAACTGTATTTACAAGACTTATGCTGCATTATATATTTGTATCAATAAAATATAGGTGCGTTAACTAACAATTCTATAACGGATTTTTATATGTACATATGGGACATATAATATAAATTCCCATGGCACTTGACAGATATAACCATAACTATCAGCTTTCGTGTCGCGCTACAGGCACCGAGAATATTTTTATGATGTGCTTGAAGCTCAATCACAGAGATAACGTGTCTGGTCGTTACTGCCTGTAATCCAATCCAGTACGCCACATGTATGTACCAAGGCCAATGTGATGTTCTGGTAGAGATCATAATTAAATAATTATCGCCTCTATATAACGAAACTTTTTTCTCATGACATCATAAATCTCACCAATAAGCAATATTTAACAGAAAGTTAAATAATACATTATTTTGTCACAACGATTTATTGTTTGAAAGTAATGATATATTGATGATAGTCAAAAAGAAACTCACGTTTTGCCATTGATTAATAATAATGATTTTGTCCCAGTTACAACAGCGCTGTCGTGTTTCGTATGAATTAATAGTCATACAAACGCACTTGGTTTGTTCGTATAAACGAAATGCAAGTTAATTTTAATTTATTATTCATAATTTATATTAATTGTTAGCGGAATTCGCCCCAAGGTTACTTTATAGACTTCGTCAATAAAATACCAAGCCGTTTAAAATTAATTGTCCAACGTCGACAAGATACATTTTAATTGAGGTATTGCATACATTTGCGCACTGCTTTGTTTTGTTCGTGCTCATATTTCATTATAACTAACATTGATTACTATTGTATAGAAGCAATTTAAACAAATTTTGTTAATTTTTTTAATTGTATGATTCACCTCACATTGATTCATAGAACAAGGAGTTCTTAGGTTGACTGTTAACCAATTTATGGTGTATGTAGGTCGGCATTGTATCTACAGTCGAGATGAAGGTATTCTTTATATTCATGCTGTTTATTTTTTCAATTTATTCTCAAAGGCGCCTCGTGCTGCCTTGCGGTGCTAATTAAAGAACTCCAACCTGTTATACAAGCCGGCCCATCGATGTACAATTAAAACGTATCTCTATCTATAAATGCACTACTACTGTACTACATAACAGTTACTTTCATTATGATTAATATCACTTCATGCAATCGAATCTAATATTTTTTATAAGCTATTAAATATTTACTGTAATTTTCGCTTGAGGTAGCTTAAAATCAAATAACTTTTAAATATAAATATTTGTCCAAAAATTTTATTCTGCAGGAAGAATTCGTTGAATAATGCATTAGTGATGTCTAGAGCGGTTATTATAGAGGATACCCGGCGCGGGCCGGCGACGCACGAGCTGCATTTTAATGTCCCTCAATCTCCTCGACACAACTTCGATTATAATAGCCTTCATTTTGATAGATTCAAATCTATATTTATATGATAAGGCCACCGTTGCCCATCCTGAACCATGCTGAGAATAAATGATAATGGCGCCTAGTATCATTGTAAGCTTAACTGAGAAATAGTTATGACTGATAGAAATAACGGCTGTATCATTTAATTAACCAAACCCGACCTCTTAATATTTTAACTTTTAACTATAAACAATACATATAATATGTATATTATTCTACGGGGTGTCTTCGCGCAGAATACCTCAAGTTATTATTTACTTTTATAAGTGAGGCATAGTTAATGAGGCGGCACGGGCTGTCTTGTAACTTGATTCTTTGATGGTGTCCCTCCCGGTTTGCCGACTTGATGGCTATGCCTTATGGTCATCCATCATAAATTTATCCTTGGTAAGCTAACGATACGGTAAGGACGATAGTACTTTAAAGTTTCAAGTGCACTTCATAGGTAAACCGATAGTCTTCATAGTAAAAAATAGCATTCTATCTTCTACACATATACCTTATTTTTTTAAAATCTTCTATTTCGATAAAATAATTAGACAACATATATATATATATATATATATATATATATATATATATATATATATATATATATATATATATATATATATACTCTTTACTCTTTATATCCATTGCCATTTACAATCATCGCTTATCTGGATACCATAAAAAAAAAGAGTGAGCAAGAGTGCAAATGGCACCCGCCTGAGGCTCCGGTCCACCATTTATAGCCCTTTGCAATCTCGACCGCTAAAAAATAAGCATGCAATGATTTCTTTAGCAATACAGTGTCTAGCTATCCTTTCCTTTGCAAAGAATCTATAAGCAAACAAGATGCGACTGTTGGGATACTAAAATGAGCATGACAAAAAATGGTAGCGCGCCGCGGCTCACTTTTAAAATGCCTTCGTGTAACGGTCGATTGTTTTATTTTTATTCCGTTAATAAAATCAGTGAAAGGTTCCCGATTCTAAGCACAAACTTTTTTGAACTTTTCTTACTTGTTCTTATTTATGTAGAAATAAAGGAGATCAATTGAATGCCCGGCTTTCTTTACCTTTTAAATTTTAATCCATAACAATAGGTATAGTACCTTCAGATAATAAAATAAAAATTGAACTTTATATCATAAGTAAACACTCGTATGAAAAATCAAAGTCAATTTTCGAAAAGTGAGCAGAATTTACAATAATTTATTATTTTTTAATATGGACTCGATTATATTTTGGTGCCATTTCGGTTAGAGTGGACTACAATTTCGGTATACATTTTTTACGTTACGTAAAATTGGTAATTAAAGGTATGTAGCTAAGTGTTATTTGTAAAAAATATTTAATTTTATCGTCGCTATATAAATACTGAATTAAAATTGTATTGCTCTTGCCTTTTTGTAACTATTGACTTCAAAAATCACTTAGTATTTTGCAGATTTGTCTTGTTGTTCATAATATTTCTTCCTTTTAATTATTTCCTATGAGTTTCCATTTGATTTGTTTTTACTTCCTTTCTTAAAGTAAATAATTCGTGTTCGTGTTAAGATGTTTAATTCCACTCCACTAACCAGGTTTTGTTGTAACTCTATACGACACGCAAGTGACACACGATACCTAGAGGGAGCAATCGTTTTTCGATGCTTTATGCATATTGTTTTATGCATGTATTATCGTGACTATCCATATTAAATTAGATAAACTTAGTAATATGAAATTTTAAATTTCTAGAAACCACGTTTGAGATAAAAGAATATAACAGCGACGAAAATCTTTACATAATATGAATTTATTTTTATATAACACTACATCGTTGTGATATTTCTTGTACTTCAAAACTACTTATAACTAAATATATAACACTGATATTCGTATTATTTGTTATTAATATTATAAATGTTAAAGTTTGTGAGTATGGATGTTTGTTACTCTTTCACGCCAGAACGGCTGACCGGATCTGGATGGAATTTGGTACAGGGATAGATTATAATAACACATAGGCTTTTTATCGTGGAAAAATGTACGGTTTCCGTGGGATAGCATTGTTTTTGTTTTCCTAATATACTATATTTTTATCTGCTGTGTAGCTGTAGTACTTTTGTAATGCTGACGTCTTTTTACAAGCTAGAGTTGCTTTGGGGGCAACTTTATTATAAGCCTTCTAAATAATAAAATGGTTATCCTAATCATCGAAATAATAAAAAGGTTATTCAAGTAATCATGTACTATGTAGTAAATATATGTATTAACTTTTTAAATACGATCTGTAATATCTTGCTACGACATGTTGCACAAGAATTTCCACGAAGGAAGAGGTAAACTTAACTGAGCAAGCACATACATATGTAAATGTTAACTTGTAATTGATTTACGATTCCAGTTTCCAAATACATATTGGAATCTAGGTTTAACTATTTATAAGATTTAGTTAAATTTGACATAAAAAACTGTTTTGTAAAATGTAAAAACTTAATTAAAACTGTGTTGCAAGTACTCTGGCAAGTATATGAAAATGATCATGTGGAAACTTATAATGTTAACGTTGTAATAGAATTAAAGCTTAGCGCTAAGAAGTCTCCAATATACAAAGATCACGTAGCCGAGGCTGTGGTCATTCAAATTTATTAGTCGGCTTACCCCACAATAAGAAAGCCACGATCACGCTTTTCACACCTCTGTATTTGAGCGGCGATTTAGAGTCCACACCTCGTGTGTGTCTACCCCTAAGGTTCGCACCTCAATACATATCGCTTGCTCACTATGTAATGGCGATCCTTGCTTTTATTTGTAAAGGCACATACTGTTGCCTTTCATAAGCAACTTAACTCTGATCGTTGTAGCCAAAAGGATGTCTTTTAGTGGGTGGGTATTCTCGCCTTGTATTAGGATTTAATTTCAACATTAGTACTTCTTAGTAATACTAAGTAACGAAAATTTGCAAACTTATTATAATTTTTTAACATTTAGGTACGGTTTGCCTAATAACCTATAAGATTTAATCTAATTAAATTACGAAAAGCCGTGCTCATATAAGCAAGAACGATCTAACCGAAGTGATCGATCAATTGTGTCTTAACTTGTCGTTCGTGACCTGATCTTGTGCATTTTGTTCCGTGGTACACGATATGATTGTTCGAGTGAAAG
The DNA here is from genome assembly GCA_951806755.1 of Brenthis hecate. NCBI lineage: Eukaryota > Metazoa > Arthropoda > Insecta > Lepidoptera > Nymphalidae > Brenthis > Brenthis hecate. The sequence continues at coordinate 2,212,371 of OX638275.1, read as the reverse complement.
TCGCCGTTACAAGCATTTACGTGTTACGAAAACTGTCGACTGTTAAGATATAACAATACTTTTTGTATCTATTTAATGGGAAATTTTTTTCTTAATGAGAAAATATTTACAATAGTTATAGAATACAACTACAACAATTGATGACGCAATCTTAGTATTACACACGATACAACGAGTAATAATATAACGTTTGCATTATGATTAACTTCTCAACTTTGGACTCAAGCCACATACCTAACTACCACTAAAGATGAAGATGATGATGTGGTTGTAATTTGCGGGTAAGCTTCTCTTTGGAGACATTGAAACGCAATTCACGTAATATGTAATAATGTCTTCATTAACAACATCGCTTCTTCTTGAAGTTAATCAAAATTGCATTACTTGTACGTCCGTTTGGTCACGGATTCAGGCGAGATGCGATGCGAGAAAAAAGTCGCAGTCACTCACCATCTATACGTGTCTTTATGATTGATGAGTCGCCTTAAGTTCGACCAGATTATTTACGGAGTCGGCAGAGTAAAATTACATTTAGAGTGGATTAAAAAAATCAATATTATCTTTGTATCATGCAAGAAGGTGAAAAAGCATTGAGTGTTCAGTTAATGTTGAGCTGACGCGTCCAATGGCCTGATGGGCCGAGGTGTAGGCGGGCTCGGTCGGCGCGCGGCGTCTAACGAGCTTTGTAAACAAGCCCTGGCCACTACTGACACCAGTAAATGCTTCACGCGCAGCCGGCTTTAAATACACAACACAATACACATTCCAAGTAGCTAGGAAGATACACTTAAGCCAAGCCGTCGTGTTTGGTCAGCACATGTATTTTACATTATATCTATACATATAATAAAATTGTAACTAAGCCTAATCTGTAAATTAAATATTTTTTGGAAAATCTTATTGAAAAAAACGTTATTATCGATACAGAGGCCGAATCTATAGTTTTTAGAGTTTGTCTCTCTCTGTCTGTTACCGCATCACGGAAAAACCACTGAAGGGATTTTGATGAAACTTGGCATGGTGATAGTTGGTTATCCGGGTCAATATATAGGATACTTTTTACCGCGGGTAAATGTCTCTTTTCTGAGAAAAAATACAAAAACTGCAATATAAGAATATACTAATATATAAAACCAGAAATTTGGTTTATGGTCATCTGAACGCGGGCGGAGCCGCGGGCAATGCTATCTTTAATATAAGGGGAAGGTGTAGGTTATTACTTCTTGGATGCGACAGTAAAAAAAGTATTAGAAAGTAATATACGACTCTATAAATTGCCCTCCATTAAAGTAGAGAAAAATGAATATATTTTTATTATAATATACACGTTGTGTATTTGATTTGAAACTTTGCATTTAGTTAGAAAATTAGTAAAATAATAGTATAATCAATGTTATAAATCACTTTTTTTTTAAATTCAATATCTGTTTATGTAAATGCTAGATTTGAGAGTGATATGAAAAATAAACAATTATGTTTATGTAGGATCTATGTGGGCGCGAGTGGTTATTTTGTTTTGGTTCTTGATACAAAAGGCCGTTTGTGGTCGCCATTGTTGTAGCAATGGTCTCTAAACAAGTCCACGTACGCTGCACAAATGAAACAAAGATCAAGCATTCGCAAAACTGCGCTGTTTGATTTATAAACTGCTTATGTATTGAACTTTTTAAAATGTTTTTTTTTTAAATTAGTAAAAATATTATTAATTTATTAATTATAAAAGAGAATCTGCCAATGCCGTAATTATTATCGCCTCAGTGAGGATATGAAATAAGATCTTGTTTGTGGTACACTTCAGTTGTTCCAAGGAGATGAATATCAGTGCATTGTGCTTTCAGCTTTGCAATATATATATATATACATACACACTTTATTTTTACATTTACTGAGCACATGTATTTAAATACTCTACTAGTGAACCCGTAAGTTTGTCGATGTTGAGTTTGAAGTTAATTTTGGACAAATTTATAAAAAGACAAATATTAGAACAAACTAATTAAAATGTATTACTTAAGATAATATCGACATATCAAATATCCTCACGAAGTTTTATGTTAACAATATGAGTAGACTCATATTGTTATCATAAAATTTTGCCTTACGTAGTAATAGAATTGTATCTGTTAAAAGAAAACATACATACATAGACTAGCGCACCAACCGACTACATTGTTATTTATGAGAAAATTTATGGCTCTAAACCCATAAATTAAACACAATCTTAAGGTTTTACATATATTTACCATGTCTATAATTAATGTAAAATATGTAACCTATTACGAAAGATAATGTTTTAGGAACTTGATAAGTAAACATTCTTAAAGTTCTACTTAGTTTATACTTTTTGTATCAAATAATAACTATTGAATTAGAAACATTTTTTAATCAATCCCTTCAAGGGATATCAATTGAAATTTGTGTTTAATTACAAAATAAATTATGTGTAATTACCAATGGCAATCGATTTTGATTTTTTGAGAGGCAAATTGCTCTCTAATGAGATATTGTTAGATGTATAGCAGAATACGGAATGGGAATGTGTCGGTCAGCTTTGCGAAATCCTTATTCGACGACGACCATCATCTCGCCTGATTTAATGGCTTCGGTATTTGTGATACACTAATTGGATATTGGATTCTGACTAAATCAGATGGATGTGCGTCGTTAAAATATTTATGTTTAAATTATTGTACAGATGAAATAACTTATTCTAGGAAACACAAGTTTACGTAAAAAAGATTGCTATTGATCACGTAATTATTATTTATTTGATTATAATATAGATTGTGCTAATATTGACATTTATAATGTGTTTTCAATTTTTTTTATTATATAATAGTAGCAACTCACCCTCGTTCCGTTCGGGTTCCTCCCTACTTGCATTTTAACGTTTCGTATAGATTTCTCAGAGATGAGATATTTTCTCGCAGCAAAAAGTATCCTATATGTTGGATAACCAGCTATCACCATACCAAATTTCATCAAAATCTGTCCAGTAGTTTCCTCGTGATGCGGTAACAGACAGACGGACAGACAGACAAGCAAAAATTCTAAAAACTGTAGATTCGGTCTCTGTATCGACAATAACGACTATTGCAATAAGATTTTCCAAAAAATATTTAATGTACAGATTCAGCTTTGTTAGAATTTTATTATAAGTACCTAGGTATAGATTATTATAAAATCCAAAAGGCGTTCATGGTTGTTATAATTAGATAAACAAATTATGTTTTTTTTACTTAATCTATCAAAATTTTCTTACAAGAATCTTTTTATAAGAATATAGGTAATATTAATATGTCGTTGCAGTACGTATGTCTATTAAACCAGTTCCATCGTTCTAGATTTAAATTGCAAAATTATTTCCCTTCTAAATTTCCTTGACTGTGTGGTGGTCATTTGTATTGCAAGTTAACTGTTCGTGTACTGGTAGGTACTGGAATATAATATTACAATTGTAATTTATCGTGGGCGCGGAGCTGCAGAGTTAGATTTAATGAGGCCAGCAAATCAAATGAAATTGAGTGCGGTCGGCGCGTGCCACAAGGCCGGTCAACTGCAGCGATACCGATCCTTACGACTACTTCTCACTCGCACACGATGTCTGCTCTATAAGGAATGCCGGGTGGAAGCATTATATTTCATATACAACATCGACCAGCTCAATTTGAGCTTATTCATCGTTGCACCGACGTTATTTCTCGATTCTTACGCACGTGCTTTTTAAGGTACTCCAGGTGATTTGACAACTGGACCGCGCTATAATAATATTGAAATCATGCAAAAACTGCACTACCAAATAGAGATACTTCAGGCATTTAAATGAATTTGGTTACGTTTAAATCTGCAGCCACATTTTGAACCAAATATGGATGAAGAATGGTCTGATAATTTACCTGGTAATTATGCCAATTCAGTCTATTTTAGTAGCCATATAATAATGCCTGCTAATAAAAACTGTTAATTTCAATGGAGTATGATTGGTTATAATATAAACTTTTTAGTGAGACCGCGTCTGTAGCCAGGGGCTAAGACTGTCCAGGGCGCCGAGGTCTATAGCTAAGTAATAACAAGTATATATATGTGGTTCCATCGAGCTATAAATTGTCCGCAGCCGCCGGGCACGCGGCACGCAATCTCAATGCGGAAAATATAGAGACCTATACACATACAGCTAGATCGAGTTTACTACGTCCAGCGACTGGACCGAGCATTGTTGTACTAACCGCCTCTTACCACTATCTGTAACTGCTTTCCAACTGATATATTTAAATTAATGTGCTTACAGAATACTGATTTAGGTTAACATTTGAGAAACTTCATTAATATTTATGTTTATTTTGTGTGTAGATTAATTTTCAGAGTATAAGTTATCCAGGAAAACTTTTATGACTTCCACTAAGATAAATAATATATATATATATATATATATATATATATATATATATATATATATATATATATATATATATATATTATATATATATATATATATATATATATATATATATATATATATATTATATTTATATATATATATAATTTTTCTTATCAATTAATTTATAAGCAAAATTAGCGTTATGTGTTAAAAGTTCCCTAACAGCCCGTAGTCCCGTGACTTGTAATTTTTTGAATTTCTTGGCGGTCTATCGGTAAATTCTTTCGTATTGTCGCTGGACGTCGTGCTCCGTTTACGGTACATAAAAGCGACTTACGACGTGGTCACATTATGTTCCTTTTTTAATTTTTATATAACAAAGGTACTTAATTACATTTCTATGCTGAATTTTTACAAAGTAAAAAGTAATGCCTAAATTAAAAAAAAATAAAAACCGACTTCCAGGCACTAAAATGTAAAAAATAACTAAACGGGGGTTTTCATTTAGAATAGATACCTAATCAGATATTTTCGAAGTCGGGGCAAGGCGATGCAAAGCAAATCTAATATATTTCAATACCTAAAATACATCACAAATTGATTATTTTAACTATAATTACAGTTCATAACAAATTATATTTACTTATTAGATATTCATATTTTAATTTTCTTTGATTGATTTCCTTGATTTCCTACAGGAAACGGTGCTGTATAAATAATAAAATGAAAAGGCAAGTGAAGTTTTAGTATTCAGTTCACAAACCGCATAATTCCTTCTCACGACTGGGTATTCACTATTCAGCATTTGATTCTTAAAATACAACTACTGATAAATGCGGGCTTAGCGAAAATTCAGTTTAGAAATTAAAGAAAAATCATAATAAATTAAATAAATTACATTTAATACTTATCTATTTAAATCATGAAAGATTAGTAAAAATATGTTCGACTCTAGCCAAAAACATTTCTACAAAATTTTTTTATTTGTTAATGACTCGGCATCAAAAATGTGCAAAATATGTTGCAGTTTAAACTATTAAACAAGAATTGTTTATTACATATAGTATTTATACACATTTAATCTACGTATAACTTTATTTCTTACTAGCGACTCACACTCGCTCCGCTCGGGTTCGTCCCTACTTACGTTTTAACGTTTAGTATAGATTTCTTAGAGATGCGATATTTTCCCGCAGTAAAAAGTATCCTATATGTTGACCCGGATAATCAGCTACCATCATACCAAATTTCATCAAAATTTGTCCAGTGGTTTTCTCGTGATGCGGTAACAGACAGACAGACAGACAAAAATTCAAAAAATTATAGATTCGAATTCTGTATTGATAATAATGTTTATTACAATAATATTTTCTAAAAAATATTTAATGTACAGATTTGGTTTAGTTACAATTTTATTATATGTATAGATTATATGGTACAGTATATGGCATTTGTATTCTAAAATTCCATACATCACGAGCGACTTGATTCTGAAATGATTTATTTAAAAATAAGTATATCAAGTATCTAAAAATATTTATATAAGATATAAGTTAATCACAATTGCCTCTGATCAACATATTGACATATCGTCGTGAAAATGACAGTGTGACAAGTATTGAGATTTGTCATGTAGAACGTGAGACCAAATTGTTATCACGTTATCAGTATTGAAGAAGACAAGATTCTTGTACTGATAATAATAATAATAATCTTTATTCAAGTGACTCAATATGGTTAGTAAACAATAATTCTTAGAGGCTAGGTTATTATTATTACATATTTTTTTAATTAATGTTACAATACACACGAATCACCGCTGCACCATTCCGTTTGCAATCAATGGCACAGCAACGATTCATGTATATGCAATCCAGTCTATTTGCTATCATACTCAGAATTCTGTTGGCACTACCGCGTACCAGAGACCCACACCTTTTACTCATGAGGACGTAAAAACAATCAACACGCGCTTCAGCGAACATCCCTGAGGCGCTGCAGTATCGAGGTATCTCCAACAGCACCCTGAACGCGTTATTGTATTGAACGCGGAGAGCACTATAAGATTTTTGAGTATATCCTGCCCATAGGCTGCACCTGTAAAAAGATGTACAATATGCTCTAAATAATGTTATTTTAACGTTGGGTGAAATACGTGCAAACCTACGAGCAAGCATATTCGCTCTCACCGACAATGCTCTCCGCTCCCGTTCAATATCAGTGTCGTCTTTTAAATCAGAAGTCAGATAGTGTCTAAGATATTTAAAATTATCCACCCTATCCAGAATACAATTATTTAGTGATACCGGTGGTAATTCTTTAGTACACTAAGACCTAAGTTTAAAGTAAATAAAAGGCGAAATGCGAGTGAAGAAATATCAGCCATTTTTTTTATTAACTTTGTTATATAATTGAATATTAACAGTTGCTTTTTATTAAGTAAAACATGCATATCTACATATGTAATGATGTTTAGTTTTATATTTAAAGTTTTTTTTTAATAATTTGTAAGATTATATAAGAACTTATTGTAGTAAAGAAAAGAACTTATTGTACTAATATAGTGATACCATGTTTAAAAATACTAAATATTAATGCCTACTAATATCTTTATTCTTTACTCGTATACTATTTGCGTATAGATTCTTGTGTGTGAAACTTTTTATCATAAATTTATTGCGTCGTAAAATGATGTGGATCATTTGCAATAATTCCCACGATTACCTGATCACGTGAAAGCATGTGATTGCCTGAAACGATTGCTATCGACTTATCGATACGGATTCCCATGGGATTCCATTCATCGTCTCAATTTTGGTTTATTTGCATATATAATATAACAAACTAATCTTATCCAACTTCGTTTTTAGTCATTTTATTTTTAGCATGCTTAGAATTAACTAATACATAATTTAATTTTATTAATATAGGAAGACAAGTACTTATCAAAGTAAATACCTATTTCTTTTTATTTTTTATTTTTCACATAGGTACTTACGATTATGTGGTAGTTTAGAATAAAAGTCAGTTACACATAAAAAAATTCAAAAGCAATCAAGAAAGTATTCGTGCTATGTCGCTGATTGCTGTGGGTGCTCTCTAATTACATATTTTTCAAAATTGTGCGTAATTGGACCGCTAGCAGCTCTAAGGCTGTTTATTTATAATAGTTTACATTTTTAGAATTTTTGTGACCGGGAGGACTGATTATTTGCATTCATGTGAAAAATTAAATAATTCATAATGCGACATTAGTTTTTTTGCATATTTTTTCTTTATTTAACTTATATATTCTTTGAAAACCTTAATAATTACATCGCAATTAGTCTTGTATAACATATTTTGCTTACGAATATATGATAGGATTGTTTGTTTTAATAAGTGCCATCGTGTCAGCAGTATATGTACCTTGGTGTGTTTTTAAAGATTATTTACAACGTCTGTCAACCGTACGCTACATGTGCTGCGCCGGCGCCGGTCACGTCACCGTCGCACATGCGCACTCAGCCAAATTTACGTTACGTTCAAATAAATTATAAAAAACTCTTTATGAGTACCTACTGGCACTGTAAAAACCCGATTTATGACTGAGATGGAATGAAAAATAATGACACTTTAAATTGGAGGCTGTTAAGTGGGCGCAATTTAATGTTCGCTGTTTTTGTTGTCAAGTTTCTTTCTGACTGAATATTTAATTTTATTTTGTAGTAAATCACGTTATAAATATTATATTTACGAGTAAAACTTTAATGAACTCTATTTGTGTTCTTTTATGTTCTAACTTTTAGTAGTTTACTAGCACTGCCCGCGGCTCCACCCGCGTTCAGATGACCAAAAAGCTAATTCTTAGGTTTTACATGTTAGTATACCTAATATGTAAAACCTAAGAATTTGCTTACTCTTACAATGCAGTTTTTGTATTTTCTCTCAGAAATGAGATATTTTCCCGGAAAAAATGTATCCTCTATGTTGACCCGGATAACAAGCTTTCACCATACCAAATGTCATCAAAATCCCTCCAGAGGTTTTTCTGTGATGCGGTAACAGACAGACAGACAGACAAAAATTCTAAAAACTAGATTCGGCCTCTGTATCGATAATAATGTCTATTTCAATAAAATTTTCCAAAAATATTTAATATACAGATTCGGCTTAGTTACAATTTTATTATATGTATAGATTTAAAATAGGTATAGAATACTTGTTAGAATAGTGAGCTAGTTCAATTATACTGTATTTGTCTTATAATGCTATTGACTACTGTCAAATATGTATCATTAGTCATAAATCGCAGGTGTACAACTCGGATCAGGATGTTATAGTACTTCTTACATATCAATGTTATGACTCGATCATCATTATTGCATTTTTGTTACGGCGGTTGTAAAAGTTTAAACATAAAACATTTGAAATATTATAAATAATCTATTATTCTTACTATAACTTTACTTCCAAGATAACGCATAAGTATAGTTATAATGCAAAGATGTAATGCAAATTTTATCTTTCTGATTTGTGAGGTGCAGAAAATAATGATTAAGTATTTCTTGAGTTCGATGGAGGGTCGCCCACACGTCGCCCGCGCCGCCGTCACCGCCCCGCACGAGTTGCTCCCATTATACAATCAGGTCGAATCATCACTACCATTTTATTCTATTACAGTGCTATCAACATCTAATATACCTACAGCTTATATGCGTATCTCCTGAGGGGACATGAAACTTTCAATTACGTTTCTAATATATATCGATTTGACAAATATGTAGGTACGTGTCTATTTAAATAAAAATTTCACTAACATTTTCATATAAATCCCTAAAAGGAATAATCTTTATAGTTATTTTTATATTTTACCTACTTGTGATTTTTCACTTTTTCATACTTAAAAACTTAGATATTTGCTTCATTTTCTGTAAGCATAAAATAATAGTTATTGAAATATAAATTATATCGAACCAAAGTCTATTATCGATAAAGAAATGCAACACAACCGAGGCGCACGTGCGCTGAACGCCCGCGACCATTGTCTGGATGCCTTCGAGATGTTCTACGCTATAGCTATACAACCACCATTGTTTTACGGAAATCCGAACATGCTTTGACACTTACAATTTATTGAGCACATGAGTATTGTTTTTAAAAGACATTTTATTACCTGATTATTCAATGAATATTCTACGTACGTGACTTAAAATATTATGTTTACTTTAATATTCTTAGGTAATTTTTGATATATACGAGTTTTCCTGCTTAGAATACTTGTTTAGTTCATTTTTATGATATTTAGTATTTACTTAATTTGCAACTGGTCTTCCCTTACTTAATTAAATGCTTAAAATTAAAGCATTTGGTTAGCAACAGTACATTATGAAAAATAATTGTTAACGTGTAGATAATATAGCGACATAATCGTGCTTGGCTCAGCATTGACGCTGACCTAAAAAATATCGTTGAATACTATGCCTTTGTGTGGGTGAATTTGAAAGCCTATAAATCTTGCCGCAAGGCTCGTGGCGGGGACAAGAGACTTGAAATTGTATCGGCCACAATATGTATAACCATATCCGCTTCGACTAAGCAGATTTTATCTCGCTCTGTTTATGCTGTAGCCTGCAGCTGAGTATTAGAATTGGACAATTTTTATTCACTAAAGTTCAGTACGTTATGAATTAGTTTTAGATGTAAGTTTTTTACATACGCCAAGTGACTCATTAGGTAAGTACTAGGAGTACCTAGTACTACCTACTGCCGTCTTGCAAATGTAGTAACATTTGCGAGACGGCAGTTTTCAATGCTGCTTCATTTCGACTTGACTGAAACAAACACACAAGGAATCTTAAGCGTGATTCTGAGAGAGTTTAAAATAAAACAACTTTTACCTTGAAATCGAGAAAGAATTAAAAAGGTACTTAAGTTAAATGTAGATACTTATTATATTACTTGATAAAGATTCCTACTTTTACAACTAGACTGGATGTAGTGTGTGCCAGAAACGTGTCGTATTCTAGGCGTTATTGTTGAACGACATGATGATATCGAGTATGGTAATACGCTACCGGCTTGGCGCGTGGGCAGAGCGCGGGCGCAACTCGCGTGTCTTATTTAGGGTTGCCAGGTTTGCTGAAACTATTTTATGTACCTATGTATAAAATGATCATTGACTTCTTTTAAAATCATATATGATTATTTTTTCGAGATTTCCCGTTTAATTCAAGGTTGTATTATATGTATTAATAGATAGATACCTAAAATATAACTTATAAGTACAATTTTTTTTCTTAGTATACTAAATAAAGCAGAATAAGTATTGTTTATTGATTAACGAGTAGATTGAAGAAATAGCTATTAATAATGTTTGTGTCAAATAAAAACAGCAGGTGATACACAACCCTAAGTTAGATCAAGGTTGAACGTACGACTCATTGTTATCTCGCGTCAGGTTTGGGCAGAATAAATAAAAGTCTTCGTAGAAAAGATATACATTTATTTTATTATTCTAGCGCGACTGTTGTAACTATGATAAAGCTTTATGGGACTTTTTGTAATACACTAATGAACTTTCTCTAGATCTCTCTTCTTTTCTTCTAACTCACACTTTATTGTAATATTTCGAAAGCTTATAAACGAGTTTGATTGCTTTTTCAATAGAATGAATCAATTTAGTTCGTTTTATGAACTGTATAAAGTAAACCGCAAACGATTTTTAATAATAATCATTAATTAATAATGTAAATAAATAATTGATTTGAAATAGTCGATTTTATTTGAAGCTTTTGGTATATCTAAACTTAAATTACAAAGATAATAATAGATATATAAAATAATCATATTTCATTTCGTTAATTGGTCGGAATTCTCTAAAATGTTTATTATGGCGATAGGATATTCTTTGTGTTCTACCAATCATACCGATATTTCGTATTTTATCACTAATACGTTAAAAGTTTGAATTTATTGATTGTAATAACACCTCGGCTCGTCGTGAAGCAACAAAAATATTTAAAGATGGTATAAAACCTTACAATTAGTTGTAAGAACAATTTGTTGCTTCGATTTTTATTTTAAAAAAATATTATTGTCTAAGTGTTAAGTTTTCTTAAGTAGTAAATTTACTATTATATAAATGTAATAGATATATTATGTTTATGACTTTATCAATATAAGATACGATTATTTAAGTAATTTTGTTGGTAATAAGTCATCGTTTTCCTCTAATAGCCGATATGACTTCGTGAGACATTAAAGTGCATTTATGTAGATATTAAAGCTTTATCGGCGCCACGCCATTTGTCAGTAATGGCCAAAGTATTTTTATATTCTCTTTCTTATTGTGTGTCATTATGCTTATAAAAATAAATTATTTTATATATTAAATATCTTGATCATTCTATTGTTTTTATTTTAATATAATTCTTGTGACCGTTTTATAAACTAGTTTGAAGTTTCTATACAGAATCTCTCATATTGTTCAACGACCTCATCATACAAGTTTTGGTATCTAGATTTTTAAACAAAAGCACAGGCTATTATCGCTAAAAAACGTCAATTTTAAATATAAGAGATTTGAGGGATATGAATATGTATATGGGCAAAAGATTTAAAATTCCGAGCGTGCTTGTAGAGATTACAAAAAATGTGACCACTAGACGCGGAACAACCCAAGGCAGTTAACACCCCTCCATGGATTTTTTGTTTCTATGTTTGAAAACAAAAAGTTTATGTGGTTTTTATGCAGCGTAGTTTTTACGTGTGTTGTTTTAACGTGTTGATAAAGCAATGTTGAAGGCAGGGGTGAACGACGATTTAGTCCACTTTGATTTATATATATATTTGCTAATCTTCAATTATTTACCGACACATAATTAAAATATGTATGTAATAAAAAAACTTTAGAAAATAAAAGTGTTATATTAAAAATTCATACACAGACATAGACATATTACATAATATCATAAGGCAATAGGAAGCAATATTATTGTAATGGTATATCACGTCCTAGTAGGTGGTTAATAGTTATTTATAATCTGTTTTGCGATTGTTCAAGGAACTAGATTAATTACTTGATAGTCCCGGTTACATTTTCTAGTAGGTTGTTTACCTCTGGAAATCCTTGTAGTCTACGTTTGAGACGCGTCAACTGCGGTAAAACGCACTTCTATGAACATTATTTGTACTATTTAATTTACTAATACTTTTTTTTAACTTTATATATTACACTAGCAACTCACCCTCGCTTCGCTCGGGTTCGTTCCTAGCTTGCTTCCCAATACAAACTTTCATCTCCATTTTCACCCCCTTAAGGGGTGATTTCCGGGATAAAAAGTGTCAATTGTCCTTGCCAGAGTCTCAAACTATCTTCTTACCAAATTTCATCTAAATCGGTTCAGTAGATCCAAAGATTACACCACACAAACTCACAAACTCTACCTCTTTAAAATATTAGTATAGATGGGAGCTTATTAAAACATACAAATCAATTTAATTTTACCTTTTAGTATTATTTATTATTTTCATTTCACTCAAGTTTTTTTAATAATCTTACGTAATGTGGGTATATTATATATAAAAAGAGAATGAAATATTTTAGAACTTACTATCAAAGAACAATAGCTTTTATACTATAATTTTATGTATATTCTTGTCCATATTTGAGCATCTCTACAGAGGAATCGTATGCGAAGCTCTATCTTTACCAGGGACCAGTTTTTATGCCTGTCCATAATACACGCACATATTTCAAGATTCAGCCCATTAGGGAGGATTAAGGAAGCCCTGCGATGACGTGAAAGTATTAAGGATGTGACTTGTATGTTAAACGAAGAGCATTTTATAAATAGCTTTACTTAAACAAACAAAAAAAAAACTGATATTTATTGATGATCATATAATACACGTAAGCAAAAATATATTTTTTGTACTGTTTTTAAACAAAAAAGGTTAATCTCTATACAATAATCTTTAAGAAATTATCATTTTTATCCTGTAATGTTGAATATTTTTACGGCATCCGTCTACAATGGCGTGTAAATCGTAACCGACTTTCTGAGGCACTTTAATATGACTAATAAAGAAGCGTCAGATGGCCACACATACAATATATTTTACATGAAAGCATTGTTATTTTTATTACTGTCGCATCGGGGCATGTACTGTCTCGCATGTTATCTTTTATGGCGTGCCCTAAGTCATATATTTCAGTTTTATGTTAAGTTTCCCCGTGGGTAGGGTGTGGGTGTTACTCCAGAAATTTTGCCTACCTGCCACTTTGTAGATGCAAAGTTAGGCCGTAGGCCATTTTGTTGGAGCACTTTCGAGCTATGAACAAGAAATGACACCTTCATCAAGAACCGTTACTTTTTTCTTGTGGTGCACTTTCTATCTAGATAGGTGCTATTATTATTTCGGTACTGAGTCTACGAACTTACACCATTACTTTTTTATTTGATGTAAAGATTTCATTTTGAATTATGTCTCTATTTTTGAAGTTAGCGTGATGTTGTAGGATGTATACATATAATGTTGTTGCGTAAATACATATTGTGTTATCCTTTTAAAATGAATACATACCTACTCTTATTAAAAATATTATAATTTATTAACATTTAATTTACATTTTTTACTGAAATTCCTACTATATTTATAGTAGTAGAATTCGTGAAATATTTGTTTTATACTAAGCAATATAAAATACAAGATTATTTTATGTTTAGTGAAAGAAATATAGTTTCTTTTATAACAGACTAGCATTGCCCGCGGCTCCGCCCGCGATCAGATGACCAAAAACCAAATTCTTAGGTTTTACATATAGAAAAATACAAAATCTGCAATGTAAGAGTATACTAATACTCTTACATTGCAGTTTTTGTATTTTTCTCAGAAATGAGATATTTTCCCGCGGTAAAAAGTATCCTATATGTTGACCCGGAAAACCAGCTATCATCATACCAAATTTCATCAAAATTTGTCCAGTGGTTTTCTCGTGATGCGGTAACAGACAAACAGACAGACAGACAAAAATTCCAAAAACTATAGATTCGGACTTTGTATCGATAATAATGTCTATTTCAATAAGATTTTCCAAAAAATATTTAATGTACAGATTCGATTTAGTTACAATTTTATTATATGTATAGATTAGTGATTACGTATCTACATGATGGCATTTTTTTAAATAAATCATACATTGCAGTATATAGAATATAGAAATAATTAAAAAAAAGAATTCGCTACTACGGTGCGATTATTTAAATAAAACTTCAAGAAATTTACTAAAGCACAAATTCATTTTAAGTTAATCTATATAATAATACATAATAAATAATAAGCATATTTGAATTTAACAGAACATTAAAGAATTATTTTGGTTGTTTAGTGGGTTGACATCGAATTCGGAGAGAGGCGTGACGCCAGTGTACCTGCGCTGTCGGGAGGGCAGCGTGTCGTGGCTGTACCCGCGGGGAGCGCTACGACTGCTTTTTAAGCCTCCACTGCCCGCTGACGAACGCGACTTTAAGGTCTGCGTACGGGTTATACGCCGACCTGACCCACCTGACCTTTTCCATACATTACAGCTAAATGAAACAGGTAACTAACTGCACTTTTGGCTTAACTTGCGTTAACATACTTACTATTTAGACAATAAATCATTTTTTTTTGCTTGCTAATGCATTTGGTTCTTACTGTAGATCATAATAATAGTCAAACGAAATGAAAGTAATAGATATATTTTTAATTGTATAAATATAGCAACACTAAATGTAATTAATTATTTATAAACATTTTCTCATAACTTTAAGATGACAACAATAATAATAACACAAATTAAATATTATCAAATTGTAAAAAATATTGTAAGATAACTTACCTACTCCTGTGCCATTCTGGATATCTTTTTTTTTCCAAATTAATGTATAATTTTATGGGTTATTTTATAAGTAGATATCAGTTTGTAATAATTTAACCGAACATTCTAATAAAACTTCGAAAATTTAAAAGAAAATCTTTTATTAGATATATTATTATCTTTTGTTTAAAGGCAGTGGTAGCCCAGTGGTGACGCGCTCGCTTGGGAAACCGAGTGAAGCGAGTTTAAATCCCAGGTCTCGCACCTCTGATATTTTCATGTGCGAATCATTTCCAGCATGATTACCACTTGTCTTTACGGTGAAGGAAAACATCGTGAGGAAACCTGCATGACTGAGAGAACCTAGTAAGTTTTCAAAAGACATGTAAAGTCCGCTAATCCGCACTTGGCCAGCGTGGTGGACTATGGCCTGATCCCCGTCGTATTGAAGGGAGGCCCGTGCCCTGCAGTGGGACGTTAAAAAGGGCTGAATACAATTATCTTTTACAGAAGCTGCTGAGCGCTTTCCGGCGCGCATTTTCGTGGAAGGCGCTCGAAGACTAGTACCTCTTTACGCGCCTGATGACGGCGATGTCCGCGAGCTGCGATGTTTCCGCAGCCGGCACGGACAAGCCGCGTTGTATGTAGAGGCTGAGCCAGAGGAAGGACCAAAGAAACGAGTAGCCACATTCAAATACGAAGCAAGGCCATTAGTCAGACGACACTACGATCCTGCGACCGCGGACTGTCGGCCTTGCTCTGAATCTGAATTAGAATTGGCCTTCTGTACCAGTGACCTGGGTAAGTTCACATAGACATATATCTAATGTAAATTTATACATATAATAAAATTGTAACTAAGCCGAATCTATACATTAAATATTTTTTGGAAAACATTATTAACGATACAGAGGCCGAATCTATAGTTATTAGAGTTTTTGTCTGTTTGGTACCGCATCACGTAAAACCCACTGGAGGGATTTTGATGAAATTTGGTATGATGATAACTGGTTATCCGGATCAACATATAGGGTACTTTTTATTGCGGGAAAATATCTCATCTCTGAGAAATCTATACGTTAAAACTAAACGTTGTAACGTAAGTAGGGACGAACCCAAGCGGGGCGAGGGTGAGTTGCTAGTATATGTATAATACAAACAAACGTTCAAATAATACAAAACAAGGAAATTATTTCCAAAAAAATAAAAGTATTGTTAATAAAAGATATGCACTTCTAATGTAAGTAAAACGTAGTTCTAGTAGTATTACAATTTATTTTTCTGTAAAATTAACTGGTTATTATGGCGGCTATTACACTGCCGTGGTAATGAGCGGCGAGCTCGGAACCAGAAGTGTTGGCGCGCCCTACTGAATGTTAATAAACCCCGCGCTACGCCGACCGCACTGCAATTTGTCGCCATAATCGTCATTTCTCGCGTCTCGAATTAACTTTTATGAAATTAAAAATATAATTTTCTGTCATGCAATGTTTTGTCTTGGACAGCTTATTAAAATATTCGCTTAGTCTGAAGCATTCTTTAAAGGAAAAAAAAATACGAGCGACTCCAACTTTGTCGTCCACCTTCTTAGAACGGACGCAGATTAAAATGCAACCCGTACCGGACTTGATTTACGGAAGCTGTTACATATGCAGCTACAGCATGTGATGACTACTTGGATTCAATTTACGTCCATAATAAGCAAAGTGACATATACAGGATAAACTAGTATGAAGGCACGCGACGCGACGGGGAGTAAATGTGCTTATTTTTCCCCTCCTACGGGTTTCAAAGATTATAATGGTTAAGTTATGTCATAGCTCCATGCCGTGGGCGGTCGTTATTATTCGACTGGAGTATGTACCGTCGAGATTTTGTGTAACATCCAGCATCCTACATGTTAATTATATATTATTATTATTATTATTAATATTTAACGATCACGTTACGTAATTAATAGAGAGAACCTAATGCTGTGTCATGATTATTTTTTTACATTATAAAATCGAGTTAGAAATATTTAAATGTCAATATAACATGTTTGTTGTATAATGAGTGGATATATTCAAGGTAATTTAGCAAAAACTAAAAATGTCCAGTAAATATATGATAAAATTCAGTATAGGGGCATTTCACGTGAAGTGGACAGGAAAAAAAAAGTGAGGTTCTGAAAATCGATCATATTCGGCCCATTTATACTTCTAATATGTATGAATGTGAACACAAAATTTTTTTTTTTGTATAATGTATATTTCACAAGTTATCGGTTTCTGAAGAATTGTCGTAATTGTAATATCAATTTTATGAAAGTAGTTTTTCGAATTTCACAAAATTACAATTAAATATTTAATACAGCAAAACAGTTTGAAAAAATACTGTTCTTTTTTACAATAAAATGAAATTAAGAAAAAAAAAATTTTTTCATGTCCAAAACCGGAAGTAAACTTTTCAAACCTGAATTTCAGTCACTTCGACCAATTTTTTTTTATTCTTTTTTTTTTTAAATATAGCTTAAAGTATATTAAAAATACACAAGAAAATTCAAAATGGGATCTCTATTTGTTTAGGAGTTAGATTAATTAATGTACATACGCGTCGCAATGGGCGTGATATCTGGCGCTAGCTTAGATCGGTTGGTGTGCGCGAAACAACATGTCTTGTATAATTGCTGTCGTATAATAATTATAACATAATAAAACAATATTGTAACAACGTTAGAACTAGTTTATTTTGTAATTTTTAGAACTTTACAATGGGAATCTATGCTAGAACTGGTCCTTTTCACAAGAAGGCCACTGGTTGTTGGAATAAAGCTGTAAAACTTTTTGATCCCCGGAATGGTGACTGTAGACGCGAACCGGGGTTGCAAAACAATTCTCTGGCGTTCTATATCGTCTTTAGAGCAGAAGTAAATAGCTGTTTGTTTTAAAGATGATTTTGCCCAATCGTATAATCGTATTAGTGTTACAATTGCTTTACTTGAAGGTAACTGTAGACTTGCACGCGCAGCTAAACGTTTAAGATTTGACCTTTTGAAACCTCATGCTTACATTGCAGAGGAACAGGCGCTTTATTTCAAAACTCTTAAGGAGACTATCAATGAAGGTCAAATTCTCGTACAATGTGATTTTGCAGAAAATTATAGTTTTGTTGTCCAAGATGCTGCTCAATCGTTTCATTGGAATAACGAACAGGCAACGCTTCTAACGTCGGTTTTTTATTACAGAGACGGTAGTGAAGTAAAGCACGGCAGCATTGTTATGATTTCTGACGACTTGAAACATGACACAGCCACTTTCTATGCTTTCCAAAAGGTACTAGACAAGCATCTTTTAGAAAAATCAATAGTTGGATCTAAAATTATATACATAACCGACGGGGCTTCCCAACATTTTATTAACAGATTCAACTTTGTGAATCTATTTTATTACAAAGAAGATTTTAATGCAGATGCAGAGTTGCATTTTCATGCAACGTCTCACGGAAAGGGGTCATGTGATGGTGTAGGAGGGAATCTTAAATGTTTAGCTGCGCGTGCAAGTCTACAGTTACCTTCAAGTAAAGCAATTGTAACACTAATACGATTATACGATTGGGCAAAATCATCTTTAAAACAAACAGCTATTTACTTCTGCTCTAAAGACGATATAGAACGCCAGAGAATTGTTTTGCAACCCCGGTTCGCGTCTACAGTCACCATTCCGGGGATCAAAAAGTTTTACAGCTTTATTCCAACAACCAGTGGCCTTCTTGTGAAAAGGACCAGTTCTAGCATAGATTCCCATTGTAAAGTTCTAAAAATTACAAAATAAACTAGTTCTAACGTTGTTACAATATTGTTTTATTATGTTATAATTATTATACGACAGCAATTATACAAGACATGTTGTTTCGCGCACACCAACCGATCTAAGCTAGCGCCAGATATCACGCCCATTGCGACGCGTATGTACATTAATTAATCTAACTCCTAAACAAATAGAGATCCCATTTTGATTTTTCTTGTGTATTTTTAATATACTTTAAGCTATATTTAAAAAAAAAAAAGAATAAAAAAAAATTGGTCGAAGTGACTGAAATTCAGGTTTGAAAAGTTTACTTCCGGTTTTGGACATGAAAAAATTTTTTTTTTCTTAATTTCATTTTATTGTAAAAAAGAACAGTATTTTTTCAAACTGTTTTGCTGTATTAAATATTTAATTGTAATTTTGTGAAATTCGAAAAACTACATTCATAAAATTGATATTACAATTACGACAATTCTTCAGAAACCGATAACTTGTGAAATATACATTATACAAAAAAAAATTTTGTGTTCACATTCATACATATTAGAAGTATAAATGGGCCGAATATGATCGATTTTCAGAACCTCACTTTTTTTTTCCTGTCCACTTCACGTGAAATGCCCCTATAGAGAAATGAAGGCATTTGACTTGCTAGTTAAAAGCCTCTATAATTATCCTCAAAGTGGGGTTGATGACCGTTTACTTTTACAACTATTCACTTATCTCTCTCAAACAAAGACAAGAAAAGAAAAAAAGCTAGCTATCTATCTACCTACGTTCGCTTATGGATAAGCAAAAAAAACTCTCGGACAATAGCGAGCGGCAGTTATTACTTAAGATAACGAAACTGTATCGGGGCTAAGTTTTTGCTGTAGGAATGATGTCAGTCCTTTTGTGCATTACTTTGAAACTCTACTTCGTACTGCCATTTTAATAATTAATACCTACTCGTTATTGATCGATAATTGCGATCACTGCGATATGTAAATTGAATTATATGAATTTCTCACATAAAAAAATATTTATCATATTATTATTTGCATAACCATTTTAAATGCTAACAATAGACATAAAACTAAGCAGTCAAGCGAGACAAGATTGTAGACAATTTATGTGAGAAAATCTATTGTTTTGCTTGTTTGATTATATGAATTCGTTAAGAAAGAACCTGTGATCAGTATAAGGTTTTTAGATACAAGAAAGATTGAAACTTAGCGACTTAGTACTTGCTTTGCTCGGGTGCGTCGATAGGTAGCGGAATTTTGTTCACAATTTTATGGGATTTAATTATATTGCGTGGACTCCTGATTCTTTTTTAAAATAAAAGTAGCATAAGTCCTTATAATCCTTTTAAGCGACGAAAAAAAGAGGAGTATATTTTGTTTTTTTTTAATTTGACCACGCATAACTTTTTACAGTCCCATTTCGATAATTCTGTTTTTATTGGATAGGGTATACCTCAAAGTTGGTCTTAATTAAATTTGAAAATAAGGAATGCCAGCCGATTCAGATCAGAGCACACCGACTTCGAAAATATCTGATTAGGTATCTGTAGTAAATAAACTACCAATCAGTTGTTTTACTTTTTGGTGTTTTTTTAAATCGTTTTTTTAGTTTATAATGAGGTATAATATCAGTGAGAAGAATGATAGATTTAAATTTATTTCCAGTGTCCCGCGGTATAATTGTTGGCAGTGAACAGCGCGAGGAGCTGGACACCACGCAGCTAACGTGGCGACTCACCAAGCTCATCCGCGCGACTGCGCCCGGCGACACGGAAGTGCACGATGATGATTATTATAGGTAAGTTATAATTAAAGCTGATTTATATTTATTTGATTATAATAATGCCATTAAAAATGATAGGTGTATAATTTAAAAAAAGAAAACGGTTGATAATATGCAAAATTATCGTGTTTTACATCTATTAGAGGAAAGTTTTACTTTCGACTTTAAAAAATTAAACAAATATCTCATTTTATCGATAGATTTTATGAATTCTATTTTTAATAATTAATACTATATATTCTAATTATTATTATAAATGTCATATTTGATAATTATTTTAAATACGAAAGTTTGTGTATATGTTTGCCTTTATGTATGTTTATTGTTTATATCTTCACACGGAAATGGCTGAACGGATTCGGATGTTTTCTATACAGATAGATTGATCTGTAGTAGCATTTAAGCTAAACCGTTAGGCACTTAAAGACGCACTAGAGTGACGTTTAGTTAAATCTTAGTGTATCTGTAAATTATTGAAGTGAAATTTCTTTAGAATCGTTGTGATTTTTCATCTCGATGAAACGGAAATGCGACACTAAAAAGAGACAAACACATGAATATAGAGAATTAAGCTTGCGAGAGAATGAGATAGAATACATAGCCATGTTGTCATGGTAACTTTTGTTATTGTCTGACAATTATATAATATTATATTCTTTCCGTATATGATATTCTATAAATATATGATTGTGATATGCCTAACACGTTTTATTTAATTATTGATTTGTTTTAATTGCGATATTTGTCAAAGGAGTTTCACTTCTACCGTGAGTGAATTGCATACGCAGTACACACATTTTTTTATTTTTTTTATTTATAAATATACTCTACGTACGGTACGTTTTAAATTAAAATAGATATAGTAAGATATCCTTAAGAGATAGACATAATCCGTTGGCTTACTATTACAAGGTTCTATGTTAATTTTAATGAAGTTTAGTAATTTTTACATAGAACTTTGTTATTTTGTTATCGTAAAAAAACAACATAGAACTATGTAAAATTGAATATTTTGTAGTTAAAGTGCCGCTATCTAGTGGTTTGTTTTTGCAAAACTGTAGCGAACGACACATAGAACCTTGTAGCATCAATAACTAAATGAGTACTAAAATTGTAACATAGAACCTCGTAATAGTGAGCCAACGAATTATGCTATCGTGAACTTTTCTGTAGACCTATATGACCCTGGCAACTCTCACAGATACGACACAGACAACACGGCGGAGTTGCGCCGGTCGCGGCGCAGCGTGCACGCGCACGTGCAGGTGTCGGCGGCGTGCGGCGCGGCGGCGGGCGCCGGCGAGTTCCTGCTGATGGCGCGCCGCCGCCTCGGCCGCCTGGCGCTGGCCTGCGCGCCGCGCCTGGCGCAGTGGCGCGCGCTCGTGCGCCGCCGCCGCGCCGACGCCTCCGCGCACTGCGCGCTGCAGTACTGACACCGGACACAGTAGTACACTGCGATATCCACGCACCGGACGTGCTGGCCGACTGATCTGGCACATAGTGTTGCTTACTGCGCTATTGACACACCGAACTTGTTGGCAGACTAATCTGTAACATAATCTTAGCACAGTCTAATAATCTATACAGTAGGCGATCACCTATTGACGAAAATGAACGATAAGGAAAATACTGTTAAGTGCAAGGGTTGTCAAAAATTCGTATGAAACGCTTTATCTAAAGTCTAAAGTGTGCTCGAATATATAAACACTTAGTGCCTCTCTTTACCATGGGTTTTCAATGCTCATAATATGTAATGTAATATATTATATTACAAACTAACAAATGCATGAAATATTTTCTTTTTAAAACTGCATACTAAAATTTTGTATTTCGACATATTCGATTCTTTATAATGATACTAATAAGCTCTATTACAAAATATTAAATCTAGGATGTTGTATAAGCTATATTCTTGATGAAACAAAAACTTAAAGAAATGAATTGGATAAAATTCATCGATAACATGTAATAGTTATAAGAAAGGTGCAAAAAGGCGTTGTCGTTCTTAAAAAAACATAAGTTTATATAAATATTATACTAAAGTTGTCTACAACAGCAAAGTCAGTATATTGTAAATATTATAATTATTTTTCATATATAATTTGAGAAATTGTGATTTTATTATTTTTATTGTAGAGTATATTTTTAAAAACCATGGTTAGCAGCAAGGTGGAGTCAGAATGAAAAAAAAAAATGTGACATATAATTACTATGTATAAGTCCTAACAATAATATTAACAATAAAAAATATTAAAATTAAATAAAAAAAATATATGTCTATAATGAAACTGTAATTTAAAATTAATATTAATTAAACTACAGAAATGTATCGCCCGCCTTATTGTTAACTATACAACCTTGCTTGCCATATCAGAGTAAATACAACTAATGTACAAGATATGTAAATGATAAAGTTAAAGATAGTTGTAGGTGCCGCAATACACATTGTAGAATATAAGGGATGTGGTCCAGAGTGCCAAAATCTGCAAGATCTTTATATTTAGCACGTAAGGTTGATCTCAACTGTGTACATATTATAAATCTAAGAAATAATAGGTTTTACAATTTAAAAAAATCAACTTCCATTTCTATTTCTCCATATTTCAATATTTAACATCGTTTATATATCCAATATGACTAATTAGTCTTTTAAAAACTTATATTTATACAATATGATAAAAGTAATTGTTAACAATTTGCTAATAATGAAATGATAATTAATTATTATAAATAAAAGAATATATTATTAATATATTTGAAATATATATAGGACTCGTGTTCTATTTCTATTGTATGTAAGTGCTTCCAACGGACAGTTCTTTAAATGTTCTAAATAACAAGTATTATATACATATAGTTTTATAGATATTTATAAATAATATATAGTTTTGTACAAATGTTTTGTATGTGATATAGATATACAGCAGATATTAAGTGCCTTTTAAATGTATATACGAATATTATATATAAGGAGATAAAGCGATGATAAAAGCCGTTGGCAATAAAATACTGTAAACAGAACTGTTATGACTTGTTTTATTTTAGATCCAAACCACACCACACATTTGATTAAATTATTAAATAAAAAACAACACACCGCAAATAATATTATTTTTAAAATAATGAATTGTCATTTTTGTATTTATTGTTATAATACACGATACATTTTTTGAACACTGCATTCTATGTGAAGGAAACATTCATGGGCGACGGCAGTATTATTTTACAGGGGGTGCATCTGCTTCTTCATATTGAACTACTAACGAATCTTTAAAAATTTAATTTAAAATATAATTTTTATTCATATGTTATTTATCGTCTTTTCTTTTAAGATATCTAAATTTAAACAGGGATTTTAGTCATATAATTTTATTACTTTAACTTTTTCTATATAGGTATTTTCTTTCATTTTTCCTGTATAGCCAAATTAATATAAAATATATTGGAAAAGGGCATAAAGGCATCCCTGCGCGCCTCACAATAAACAGTTTGACTCATTATAGATCCTATGATCGCAGTCTGGGAGTGCCATAGTACAGTATTCATATTGGAACTGTGCCGCTCTTAAACTCGTTTTCATAAGGTTGATTAATCACACTATAAGCTATATTATACTCGTAGATACGATGCGATTAAGATACGAATAAGAATGCGATTTTTTTCGAGATTTGATTTTTTTTGATTTTTGGTTCCCGACGTTTCCCGTCCCATGATCTCACGTGGCCATGATTGCTGTAACGCATTCGAAACGTCGGGAACTAACACTTATAATAAATCCGCTAAAAATCCGAAAAAGAAACGGTTTTATTCAAATGAATGTTTTCTTAGTACAACAATTATTATTTACATGTTAAGGTAGCCTATAAATGTGATATACTTTGTAACACTTTTTTATATATAACTATATTAAGTTAAGAAATGTATTCTTAGTATATAGCGTAGGCTTCCTAATAAATTTAGTTCATGGATGATCGATTTATAACGGCAAAGCAATACGACTACCTACTTACTTTAGTTTATTTCTCAAATGCCAATATAGGTATTTCATTTTATATCCATAAAGGTGAAAAAATAAAAAAGCAAAATTAAATATAGCATTTTATTTATTGACAAAATCACAACTGATACCACATAGAAAAACTACTCGGCACGGTTTAACTCTTAACTATATATAGTATCACATAAACACTTTATAATTTGATAATAAACTATATACATACCACAAATATAATACTTATTTTTGGTACAGTACGAAATATTTTCATTGTTTACAACAAAATGTTGAATAAATTATTACAATGAAATACATAAATTTTGTAAATACAAACTTAGTTTTTTTTTCTATTGTTAAAATTAAATAATATAAATTAAATCATTAAATTAGGTTAACTAGTGCTCTTTAGGATAAATTTGGCCCTCTCTAAGAGCTTTCAAATATTCTTTTAATCATTTGATGAAGATATTCATTCAATATTTAAGATATTCATTTTAAATTGTTTTGAATAAAACAATATTGAGCCTTTTTATCACTAAAGCGCATATTAGCCTAAAATACTGACGTTTAGTAAAAAAAAAAAAAATTGTGATGGAGAAAATAATATAATATAAAATCTTAATCTATATTGTGTGATGCAATTGAGAATTTACATAAACATGTAAAGCAAAAGAAATACATAATCTATACGACTACTTACCCGTAATGTACATGAAGATACGCGATAAATACATTGTTACTTTAAATTAAATTAAGAAAAAAAATATGCTTACGATATACTCCTAATAAACACACTCAATTCTGTCAACGCACTTCACACATTATTATATCATAAATTGGAATTAAAACATTAGTTAAAACAAATTATTTTCATTAAATAGAAAGTAAATTAATATATTTCGAAAAACAATAGAGAAATTTTAGTTATAATTAATAAAATATTCATAATATGCTAAACACAAGAATAAGCCATTAAAAGTTAAACCATTTGGTAGGACGAGTTTTTCAAGATGGAATATATTCAAACAGTAAATAATTTATATCCTTGTGATATGTTAAATACATATTTGATATTTGAAACAGAGTATACATTTTTAATGTATTTTTTATAAAAATTTCAAGACTCACAAATTTTCATGAGAATAAGTATAAGAAGATTTTTTTAATATTATAACTAGCATTGCCCGCGGCTCCGCCCGCGTTCAGTTGATCAAAAACCAAATTCTTAGGTTTTACATATTAGTATACTCTTACATTGCAGTTTTTGTATTTTTTCTCAGAAATGAGACATTTTCCCGCGATAAAAAGTATCCTATATGTTGACCCGGATAACCAGCTATCACCATACCAAATTTCATCAAAATCCCTCCAGTGGTTTTTCTGTGATGCAGTAACAGACAGACAGACAAAAATTCGAAAAACTATAGATTCGGCCTCTGTATCGATAATAATGTTTATTTCAATAAGATATTCCAAAAAATATTTAATGTACAGATTCGGCTTAGTTACAATTTTATTATATGTATAGATAATTATAAATTGTTTCACAGTAAGTAACATAAAGAATCACTACTGTATAAAAACGAATACCAAACACTGCGACGAACAATTTACGAGAAAAATATTTTGTAGAAAACAGACCTATCATCAATACAAAGTATGTAAAATATTAACGAAGTCACAGTATATTTCATTTATTCAAATCTATACAATTACAAAACAATGATTCGACTTACGCTTTTTTTTTTTAATTTTAAAAGAATTTCATACAAACACATGAGCAAGATCATTCAGCCTTTAATTTTTAGCGTCGTTCTTCAATTTTTTCAATTAAAAGCACACTTTAAATTTATAAAAATATAGTAAGCAATTCGAAGACTGGAACAAACTTCTTTAGACAAATCTTATATTTATAGTTAGAATATTTATAAAGGCATAGTAGTTGTATGAAATGAACAGTTTAATGACATTCTTGGTTTATTGTGCGAAATCTGTATTAATGGCATGGGCAGAAGAGACTATTTACTTGTAATTTAGTATTCCAAATTTATATTTAACAGAAAACCTCTTTAATGCTATATTATAAAAGACAATTAACTCAATAACCATAGACACAAAACTTTAACTATAGACGTAGACTATTGGCAAGAAAGTTTGAAGAATGACTTTAATATTAGCATCATAGTAAATAGAAAATTCAAAAGTTTAATAAAACTACCGCAGAAATTTGATTACAATAGAAATTATTTTATACTCTTATTATTCTAAAACATTTAGGGTGATAGCAAAAATTCAGCTCGACAAATTATGATCTATCATTAATTAACATCGATATTCGCTAGCGAACGCGTTAATTACTATTCGACGGTGAAGCAAACACATTCATACTAGGCTTTTAAAGGAACGCAATTTTAACATATGAGTAACAGAGGCAAAGCTTCATATAACTGTGTCTCCTTATGGAGCTGGTTTTTGCGTTCTTTTGATAGTGACGCGCTCAGCCTAAAATTGTCAACAGCTCGAGCCAAAAAGAATTTCGGCATATTTTGTCTCGCAAGGCGACATGTAGTGTGCGGCAAAATATATCTTTGCGCGATTGTATCACATGAGTAAAAAAAAATGAACAGAGACAAAGCTTCATATAAGCGAGCTATGATAGGTACACTACTACAAGCTTGAGGCGTGTGTGTGCGTGAGCACTCGCGGCTTTGTCGCGTAGGAAAAAAACCGGTTTATACTGGCTCGGCCTGTGCCCAAACTCAGGGCTGATGGACGCTAAACGTCTTGTTTGTTATCGTTTTACGGTTTGAAAGTGTTTTAATGCGTGTGCAAGAATGTAAATTTGATATGCCATACGAGTGCTTTCTATTATATTATTAAAATAAAACTTTATGTTAGATTTAGAATTTAGCGCTAAATTAAAAGATATAACAAGTTATTGAAAAACAAAAATTACAAAAAAAAAAAAATTATATTTAGAGTAAGAAATTTGTAAAAAGAAATTCTATCATAGTTTTTTTTAATAAAAAGGTAATAAACGTTTTGTTTAATTCAAATTCAAAATATTTTATTCAGCATTAAATTATTACAATATTTTACTGAACGTCATGAGTCTACCACCAGTTCGGAAATTATAATAATTAATTTTATGAATATAATTAATTTTATGAATATAATGAATATAATAATTAATTTTATGAATAGGTAAACATTTTGTCCGCTCCTTAGAAACTTTGTTCCTTTTCTTTACTCATATGGTTGTATGAAGCTTTGTCTCTGTAGGAACACTTATTCATGTCATTTTACGATGTTAATTCATGAAAAACTTTGTATTGAAGCTGAAAATTTGGCAGTGAGAAAACATCCAGATATTATAACACTATTTGTTGCGGCAGTAAAGCTCAAAACTCATTAAAAATGTTTACCACACACGTTCTCAGAATTAAATATCTGTATTAAATATACTGTTTGAAACATTTTAAAAGGTTTAGTTTTCATAATTTTATTTTGGTATTATTGTCAAACTTTTACCTCTAGGAAGCTCTGAGAAAGTATTTTTGTACGAATCTCAATTATAATCGAATTAATACATATATTCATAAGTAAAAGGGCATAAGAAATATTATGATAGTTATATACGTTTTAAATTGCTTTAAGCCAATATACATACGAGTATATGTTATTTATTTTTGTAATACAGTTATTAGTTTACACTTTGGATACTCGACATGTTAAATTACATGCAATTTTGTAGTCTGAAGGGATGAATTATTTGCCACAATTAAATTAAAAAAAAATACAATCTAACTAATACTTACTAAAACCTTACTCAGTAAAAAAATCCATATTATCATCTCCTAAAACAAAAACAACTGAACCACTATAAATAATAAATTTAAATCTAAATACACACTACGTCTATATAATATTTTTGTAAATAACATTACTATTAGCAGTTACATATTATATTATATATTATTCAATACTATATGTGTACTGAAAAATAAATAATTTTAAATATCGTATGTATATGGAAATTTTCAATAACATATACATAATATAATATATAAATTTATATATTTCTACATTTATTTACACTGTCTTTTTATTATTTTCAATTAGTCTTTTGAGCTTCGTAATCATTTTGTATGTTAGACATGTGTTATTATGATCTCCTTTGAATAGATGTTTATTTTATACGGTATAAATTCATTACTTAACTTTCTAAACATACATTATAATAATAAACGATTACATCGAATAGTAACTTTGATAATAAATGCCAAACGTTCAGTTTGAATTTTTTTTCAACATCGCAAAATCGATAAAATCTAAATGTCATAAAAAGACGTACAGGCGTAACGCAAAATGTTTAAGAAATCTATTGAAATGGACATTTAATTTACTAACTGCATATAGTCCGTCTACTTCACGTTCATACATTTCGAGATGTTTTTTTTAATATTTAAAAAAATGTATATACAACAAGGATATTTTAAATAACACAAAAACTGTTAAATTTGTACGGTAAAAATAATTTTGAAAATAAATATAATAACTATAACTTAAAGTTATCGTTAGTTTATTAATTCATATATAAATTATATATAAGAAATATATTGCAACTAAAAGTTCAAATACTTTGGAAATTTTGAAGTCTTTAGAATCAATATAAATTAATACGAATCATTTTACATATTGACACAAATTCACATTAAAAAATCGTATTAGAAATTTATATAAAAATAACAATAGCACATCAAATACATTACATTGATATATCCATCTCACTCACTCACTTGCGTTATAATCATATAAGAGCGAGATGTATATAAACATATTTTTTATTAAACTCACCGTTACTCAAACTCAACGGGCGTGGGTGTGAGGACGTCTATGATGATATCCTCCATATTGGGTAAGACGAGAACCTTCTCGAACTCCTTCGTGAGCTTCTGTTCTATCCAATTGGTTATGTGGGCGAAGCGCAGCGTGCGGGCGCCGAACGCGGGCCGGGCTTTCAGGACTAACTGTGGGTTGGTCGAGAACCTGGAACACCAATATGTTCACATTAGCTTAAAGTTGTAATAATGTCTTAGCTTACTATGGGACAAGAGGTGATGTGTGTTAGTGTCCCAATATATTTATTATGACTTGCTTCCTCATACAAATTTTCATTCCCATTCTCACCCCCTTAAGCGACGGTTTCCGGGATAAAAACTATTTCACTCACTCACTTTTATATCATGAGATTAAAAAAAACTTATTTTAGTAATTTTTTTTTAATTTTCTTCTATACAAAATTTTCTGACAATAACAAACACAAAAAAAAAAGATTTATCCAATTTGGCGCAGTCGATCCGAAGTTATGTGCGTACATACATTTCGGTGATTCATTTTTATTTATTTATTATTTACTAGCGACTCACCCTCGCTCCGCTTGGGGTTCGGGACAGAAACGAATCTATCCTACGGGTACCGTACATTTTTCCGGGATGATATATAGCCTATATAGGCTTTCTCAATAAACGGGCTATCTAATACAAAAATAATGTTTCAAATCGGGTCAGTAGTTCCTGAGATAGCGCGTACAAACAAAAAAACAAACTCTGCCTGTTTATAATATCAGTATAGATATGAGCGCACCCGATCCACAGGCGGTCGTGCGGCGGCGGCGGCAGGTTGACGGCGAGCGCGCCGCGCAGCGCGCGCACCTCCAGCTGCAGCTTGATGTCCGTGTTGGACAGCCCCTCCATCGCGCGCTTCACGTACTTGTAGTCCGTCACCTGCCAGTGCGAGATACTCCTCACTCTTGTTCTTCGTGTACATTTTTGAAATTATACTTTTTTGGCATGTTTGAAGAAAAATATTAGAGTAAAATTTTTACGATGTCAGTCAGCTAAAAGCGACACGACGAAGTTAGCTGCATTTCTATTACGAACAAAAAGTTTTGACATACGGGATGAAATCTTTAGCTATTTTTGTTCTGTTACGCCAAAGAAGTATGACTTCTTTCGTGCGTACGTACATAAGTACACACTTTTTTTTAATGTCCCACGCTGGACACAGGCCTCTTTTCAATACGAGGGGGATCGGGCCATAGTGGTGGACTATCGAAAACATGGTCTTCTTCGACTTCGAAAACTTGCTATTTTCTCTCAGACATAAAGGTTTTTTCACGATGTTTTCCTTCACCGTACAACAAGTTGTAATCATGTTGGAAATGATTTGCACACGAGAATATCAGAAGTGCGAGACCCGGGATTTGAAGCCGCGTCACTCGGTATCCCAAGTGAGAGCGTTATTATACTAGCGTTATTATACCATAGCCTTACTAATTTTATCTTAGACGGCTACTATAGATATCCCACGGGAATCGTACATTTTTCCGGGATAAAAATAACCTATGTGCTATTTTTCAGACTATAATCTATCTCTGTGTAAAATTTCATCCAGATCCGTTCAGCCGTTCTGGCGGGATTAAGTAACAAACATCTACCCATCCAAACTTTCGCTTAAATAATATTTATATAGGATAATTTACTTTTGAATAATTTCATAAAAGTAAGAGGTACTCAATTCAGATATGTTTTGATTGGGATCGATTTTCATGTATTATTTTTATGAATAAATACCTATTTTTGAAAAAATATACATTAATAACCTTAATGACAATCTCATATTTTTATATGGGATTCGAGAAAAAATAACATTTCATATTTACCGTTTGGAAATACTTATTGGTAGCTATCTTGTCAACCATTCTCAAAAATTTCTTCTTAGAAGATACACCCTCATTTGTGGACGACCTGGGAATAATTAATATACAATAAAAACGACTATATTATATAGCATAAAAACAAATTAAGAAGATGAAAACAAGTTGTAGAAATAACAGTCTAACATGCAGTCCGAATCATATATGTTACTTGCCGCGAGTCTTGCTACGTGCATACATACATATAGGTTCAAATACAAAACCCTCTTTTGGACTCGCCGCAGTTGGGTAACAAGCAATACCAATTGTCTCAAAATTAGAAAATAATATAAACAATACAAAATATTCACATGTATATAACAAAATATACATTTGTGAGTGTGATAGAACAGCATTTCATGATAAAGCGAGCATAAAGTAGTGTTCAATGCGAGCATAAAGTAGCGTTTACGCAAATTCTGAACATCGCCCTGTAAGTAATAAACATTTAATAAGGATACAACAAACATCATATGATAAATTGTTACTATAATATAGAAGGGATATGTAACATAACGAAGTGGAATTTAAGAGTAAATAAGTTAATAAATCTATGTAGAAGTGATGTGTAAAAGTACAAAGTATATGATAAAATACAAAAGTTAATAAGGTCATACGCGGACTCGGTGAGCGGCACGTTCTCGTCGCTGTCGACGGGCTGCACGGGCGGGCTCTCGTCGTCGCTGCTGGACTCCGCCGAGTCCTCCACCTCCGAGTCGTAGATCGCCGGTTTCCTTTTCTGATATATATATACGCTCAAAATTAACATATATATTAATTAGACTGATTCAAAAAAATCGATTATAATTATTTTTTTCGAAATCCCCTCCGAAATAGATTCAGGGAAATGAGACAAGATGATAATGAAAACCGGAACTCGTAATATTAATATTTAGTGGTCGCATATCGCGAATTTCTATTTTCCATAAAAATAACATGGGATTTTTATTCTTTTTTTAAATTTCAAAATTTTATATTTCAAAAACCAATAGATGAATTCGAATGATCAAAACACATTCTTGTAGAGAATTGAACGCTCTACAAAAAACGTCCCTTATTATTTTTCGATAAACCTACTCGTTCAAAAGTTATTCAAACTATGAATCTATTTAGGAGGGGATTTAGAAAAAAATGTACAGTCGATTTTTTGAATCAGCCTCCACCCCTCCCCCTCCACCGGACACGCACTTTCTTTTGCTAATGCTGGACTATTACCGTTGAGAAGGTGCAATAAAAATATTTTTATTTTTGGTAAATTTAAGATATATATATATATATATATATATATATATATATATATATATATATATATATATATATATATATATATATATATATATATATATATATGTATACACTATTTACAACATAACAACAACATATGTAAGAATATATATATATATATATATATATATATATATATATATATATATATATATATATATATATATATATATATATATATATATATATATTCTTACAGATGTTGTTGTTATGTTGTAAATAGTGTATACCCAAAAGATTTACAGTAAATTAAAAATGACCCTGTATATGTATAACTATCACATCTGCACAACGTTATAATATAGGTGATGAATAGAAATCAAAATTTATAACCATTCATAATACTGGTGTTCATTTTAGATCAAATTTTCACGTAAATCTAAGAAAGTATTATAACAAAATTAGTACATAATAATTAGTAGTAAAAAGAAGAAATATATAATTAATTAATAACAGATTAATATTAGTTGAATTGAATAACTTTACATAGATATTTATTAGTGTTTGTTCTTAATTCTACTGAAATTTATATTTATCTATACATATAATAAAATTGTAACTAAGCCGAATCTATACATTAAATATTTTTGGAAAGTCTTACTGAAATAAACATTATTATGGATACAGAGGCCGAATCTATAGTTTTTAGAAGTTTTGTCTGTCTGTCTGTTACCGCATCACAGAAAAACCACTGGAGGGATTTTAATGAAATTTGGTATGGTGATAGCTGGTTATCCGGGTCAACATATAGGATACTTTTTATCGCGTGAAAATGTCTCATTTCTGAGAAAAAATACAAAACCTGCAATGTAAGAACTAATATATAAAAACTAAGAATTTGGTTTTTGGTCATCTGAACGCGGGCGGAGCCGCGGGCAATGTTAGTAAACTTATATATTTATAACTTACCTTTAGTTCTGGAGACACACAGCCTTGACGTGAGACATTAACTTCACTTTCAACTATATTTTCATTCGTTACAAGCAACTGTTCTTCTAATGTGACATCTGTAAAAATATTAAATTTTTGTAAAGTTATTGAACACGTTATCATTTAATATAGCTTAATAATCTTACTTGACTGACCAATATCTCTCGTTTCTTCTCCATTTTACGTGTCATGGCGAAATAATCTGTGCTCAACTGGCACGCTTTGAGATCATTAACAAATAAATTGAATTGAAAGGTACTGAAGGGTAACAAATTAGTGCCATCTTATCTGATATACTAATATTATAAAGAGATAAAGTTTGTGAGTTTGTGACGTTGTAGGGGGTAATCTCTCGATCTACTGAACCGATTTAGATGAAAATTT
Organism: Brenthis hecate; assembly: GCA_951806755.1. Lineage (NCBI taxonomy): Eukaryota > Metazoa > Arthropoda > Insecta > Lepidoptera > Nymphalidae > Brenthis > Brenthis hecate. The sequence continues at coordinate 2,178,225 of OX638275.1, read as the reverse complement.
GTAACAAGATAGTTGGAGACCATGGGAAGGACATAGAATACTTTTTTACCCGGAAATCATTCCTAAAGAGGGTGAAAATGGGGATGAAAGTTTGTATCGGGAAGCAAGCTAGTAATATTATATTGCAGTTAATTTATTATATGTAGAAATAGATGAAACGAAGTCAACAAGTTTTTATTAAAGTATGAATAAGAGAGGCAGTCTCTTACAGCATACGCCATGGGCTATATTTGGTGAGGGTAAGTATGTATTGTGAGTCGACTCACTCTTCTCCTTCAGCTTCATGAGGTTGATCTGCGTGAGTATGGTGATGGTGGCGCCGCCGTCGTAGCGCAGGCGCGCGTGCAGCCAGGCGCCGCGCGCGTCCGCCGCGCCCGCCGCCAGCGCGCTCAGCAGCGGGCACGCGCCCTCCAGCCGCAGCGACGTGATCACCAGCGGCGACATGAACGACGGCAGCTGACCGGGTTACGGGTTAAGGTGTCTGCCCACTACACCGTCTCATACCATGACCGTGCTATAACGTATCAGGCACGGAAACGAGCATGGCACGGACTACTATGCCCACTAGACCGTATCGACAGCGTATCATACCCGTGCATAACGGTTTCAGTGATGCGTACGCTCAAAATTGCACCGACCGCGCGCACCGGGCCCGCGACGTCCAGTGCCAGGCACGGAGCGTACCGCCACCGGCAAAATATTCTCGCTGACAATTGTTACCGCTCCGTGCACGGCACGCAACGGTGCCAGTCGGTGACGGAACGGTCTAGTGGACCAGAGTCTCGTACTTTTCCATACAAAGAATATTTTTTTGCCTGACACGGTCCTAGCACGGTCACGGTTTGACACGCCGTAGTGGGCAGACAGCTTTATATGTTTTAGCAGGGCTCGGAAACCCGTTCAATTTCATTTTCATTCACTTTTCGAAAGACTTTTCGGTTTAAGGTTTCAGTTACGTTTTATAACCGGTTAAATCCGGGAAAACGGTTTTTAAAGCATTTAGGTTCCATGATCAAAATTAACCGGTTAAAATGAGTATTTGTACGTTTACATTTGGCGCGTCATTACTAATGGTGAATGGCTTAGTAAAAGGATGCATGTACGTTTCTTACTTATGAATGAATTAACCGGTTTATTTCGGTATCAAAACCGAAATCGAACCGTTCTTTAAGAATAACTGTTAAACACTATTATTTCGGTTTATTAAATAGTCCATTTTCATTAACCGGTTAAAGACCGAGCGATGAATTAACCATTACATTACTGAAATAAAGCGTATCTTTTTAAACCGGTTCCGAGCCCTGTGTATTAGTTAAGGTATAATAAGTTTAAAATTTTAATTATTATTGATATGATAATAAGATTATATAAAGAAAGATTGAAAGATTAATCAGTAGTTGTGACTTAAACAAAGAGAAATATTAAAATATGTCTATAATCTATAAATTAAGTAGTGATAATAATCGATACGAGTCGAACTGAAATGACAAACCGACAGACAAAAATGGTATATGGCAAGACAAAGAAATATATAATATCGACATTAAAAAAGAACGTCTCATATCCGCCTATAAAGTTTCGTAAAACATTGCAAAAAAAATCTAACAACTACATTTTAATAAATAATTTTAAACACTGCATTCATATAATATACGAAATGAGTATTGCCTAGGTTAGATTCAGATAATATGACTGTTTTGAAATTGTTTAGACTCAATTAAAAAAAAATATGAAAATCTTTATATATATAATTCTTCTGTGAGTGTGTATGTCACTGAACTTCTCTCAAACGACTGGACCGATTTTGATGAAATTTTTTGTGTGTGTTCAAGGGGATCTGGGAATGGTTTAGATTCACAATTTTGTCCAAAAAGTTTGAAATTTTCAAATTAAAGACGTGTAGACAGGACAACGTCTGTCGGGTCCGCTAGTGTTAAATAAATCAGTAAAGAAAACCACCTACACTATGCACTAAGCATACAACAATGTGGACAGTCACCTTGAGCGTGTTGAGCTTGCGCTGTATGCGCGCCCGCACGCGCGCCAGCATGAGCGGGTCGCGCATCACGTCGTACATGAGGCGCGCCAGCAGCGTGTTGGCCCACGCCACGTCGGCCGGCAGCGCGCCGCACTCGCACGCCGCCGCGCCCCCACTCTGCTTATTTTAAGAGGCCTATTACATTATGACTGTGATTTTTCAATTTAATGCCCATCTTTGGCGTTCTTACTCGGTGAAACTGAAGCTCTTCGACAATTTTGAATTATTGTATGGTGGACGATAGTTATTAGTATAATTCATAGCGGCGTCGCTTTTCGTAAATTTTCATTGTTGATTGAAATAAAGCCAAAATTCAAAAAGGATTGAACACTTAATGACTTAATGCAGATAAAAGAAATAAGTTTAAAAAAAGAAAATTAACAAATTATACTCCTTGTTCCTATCCCTAGTTCTTTTTCCTATCCGCACATATAAATCCGCAGCATCTAAGTTAGTACGTACCATAATTGTAACAATCCGGATCAATAGATTCGAAGAAAATAAGCTCGAACAAATAGGCAGACAGATGTGCGAGTTGACGTAGTATAAATATTCTCATTAAACACTACAAATATCAAAACCCCTATTTTAATATAACTATTTAAAGGTTTCAATACTGTTATATTTATAAATATGATACTACATATCTTACTACATATGAATCTAAAAATCTAAAAAATATTACAATATGAAGAATAATTAGTAATTCATTCCACACAAATAACAAATGTTAATTAGTGATGATAGTGTAATAATAAATATATATCGAACATCGCTTTTTTTCTTCTTTTTGCTCTTAGTGCGGTCACGCGGCGAAGGCTCTATCTGACACAACACGCCGGCATCCATTTTACTTTTCGATACTACTTCGTGACTCTGTTATTTGCAGATTCAATATTATTATTTTAATCATTATTATTAACATATTAACTTTACGTTCACTAATATGGCTACCATAATGACGATGGGTTGATCTCCCTTGTATAAGTGTATAATGAATGAATGCATCAAAAGGTTTCCGATAATATTTTTCATATCTAAAACAGACTACATATGTGTATACCTATCCTAAAATTAATTTCAATTTTGCTTTTTTAATAATTCTGTTATTTAAAGGTTAGACCTAATAGATCTAAGACACTACCTTATCGAGTATTTTAGCGGAAAAGCAGAATTGGTGTAACCTAGATATGCCAGGGTTTATTAACCTACATATATATATATATATTTCACTTTAAAATAAGAAGCAGCAGCAGCTCTTTCAGAATACTTATTATTATAGGAGAGACAATAGTTTGTGGAGTAAAGAGTGGCTTTTAAATAACTTTTTGAGGTTCATTCCCGTTTAGAGGATGTGGCTGAAGTATTTTTTTATTGTCAATAATGCAAGAGGATTCGCGGACAAAAGTATGTCAGATTTTACCACTTAAGCTTTATTCTGTAATTTTAATATGAAATTCTTGTTATTCTTTGTAATATAACATCTTGTTTTTCTATATACATACCTGTATAATTTTATTTAAATACGGCCAAAATGACTTCTCGTAGGACTCGAAGCTGGAAGGCACGGGGTGAGAGGGCGACGGCATCGTCGTACCTTCCGTCGACGCATCGGTCGATTTACTCTGAAACATAAAGTTAATTTGAATGAACTCATAATAGGGAATTTGCGTGTGATTTAAATAAAGATGAAATATTTTTTTTTTCATCATGTTTATTTCTTTTGAATTAAGACTAGGTATATCAATATTTATTTTTTTAATGTAATTTCTTTTTGATTACGAAAATTATAATTATTAAAAAATGCATATTTACATAGTCAATTCAAAGTAGTTGAAACGCAACGCCATTGGTCAGACTGAATGTGACGTCAAAGTATTATCTTAACAGAGCGATTAGCGGTTTCGTCGCTACAAACTAAAGTCGTCATTTTTCTATGTAATCTTATGTTCTTTTCTACGTAATTCTTTGAAATGGCAGGTGTTTAATGTATGATATTTTTAATATTTTTTTTATACTAAATGGATCTGGTTTCCTTTTTTACAATTATATAACGATGTTAGCTATTGTATAAAAAAAAAATCACCCATATTCCCTATTCTTCCAAATCTTAACGTTCCACTTCACTACATTCCTCTATTTCGTACACGTCTACTCTCATATTTCGATAGGACGATGGTCGTCGACGAGTTATCGTTCCACCGAAGTATGAGAAAATGCGCGTTACCGCTCCCCATTAAGATGGTGTTAAAAAAGGAGAATATTACATATATACATTATAATACCTTGCCAAACGCGACGTTCTCCTTCTCGGTGAGCTTGTATACGGCGAGCTCGATGCCGTCCTTGGTTTCCGTGTCGCTGGGCGGCCTGTCCTCCGCGCCCGAGCTCTCCACCGACGCGTTCGCTTCCGATATCGCTATCATGAAACGACGATACCTGCGAATATTGTTTTATGGTAATATCAAAGAGCTATATATGTATATGGGGCATTCCAGGCCAAATCGGACGGTTTAAAAAAATATATTTTTTATTTTCTTAATATTTTGTTTCTTTTAGGTCATCCAAAAACAAAAAAATTGAAAAAAAACGTTGAATTTCGACCAATATTAAGTTATGAGCATATAAGCGGTTTTGAACCAGTGATAAAAAGAATCTCAAAACTTACCAGAAAGCCTCTTTTGAGAGGTACTAAAATACCAAATTATTAAGAAAATGAAAAATAAAAAAATTTGAAACCGTCCGTCCGTGGAATGTCCCATATACTTTACATTTGAAGAAAAAAAAAATAAACATATTGTACTATCCGTTGTGTTCATTTATTGAATATACCTAATATCCCAAGAGGGATTTCTTCCAGACAACCTTAAGTGGAGGAATTATTAAACGAAACTCGTTGAAATACTTGATAATTATAAAAAACAAATTCATCATATTTGTAAAGTATACCTATTCAATATGATAAGTCGAGAAGGTATTATTTGCAATATATTTTTATATATAATTGTCACATTAAATACCTAAAAGTAAAAATTAAATATAGCAAAAATATTATGAAAGTATATATATATATATATATATATATATATATATATATATATATATATATATATATATATATATATATATATATATATATTTGCATAACATGATATACTTATTATATTAAAGTGTTCATTTTTTTGAGTATTTCAAAAGTATCATAACGCAATGTAACAAAACATTAACAGAATTACTAACCCCTTTCATCACCCCATACACCCCAACACGTTACAGTCGACTTACCTAGCGAGTGTGTTATCAATGGCTACCATTTCTATATGGACAGAAAAGGATATCAAAGAATCGATACTACTATACTAATATAAAAAAATCTAACGAGTTTGTTTGAATAAATGATTTTTTTTTCATTTTAGGCTATTTATTAAGGAAGATACGCAATAAAAACTTAAAAAATAATAATAAAAATCGACTTCACAAAAACAAGCACTAAAAAGTAAAAAATATCTGCTTAGTAGTTTTCATTTACTATAGATTTTCTTTGATTTGTATCGGCTGGCATCGACTTCGAAGATATTTGATTAGGTATCTATAGTAAATGTCGTACGTAAATGTAAATCTCGTACGTAAGCGGAGTCGTGGACAAAAACAAGTTGTATACACAATACACATACCATTCGTGTTTGTCCCTGCCGGTGCGCGCGAACAGATACAGATGCGAGTGCTTGTCGCACGACTGCTTCACGTGCACACTCCACTCGCCCTCCGACGCGCCCTCTGCGCCGGCATCTAACTCCTTAAAATGAAAAATATGAAATGATATTTAACTTTATTTTCAACTAGCGACTCATTCTCGTTTCGCTCGGGTTCGTCCCCATGTTGCTTCCCCATACAAACTTTCATCCCAATTTTCACCCCCTTAAGAGATGATTTCGGGGATAAAAACTATCGTATGTCCTTCCCAGGGTCTTAAACTATCTTCTTACCAAATTTCATCTAAATCGGTTCAGTAGTTTCGGAGCCTATTCAGTACAAACAAATAAACAACAATAATTCTTTGCTCTTTATAATAGTAGTAGGTATAGATTACAATCACTTCTGAATCGTCGGGTCGGAAAGCAGTTCTGCTGAGAAAAGCCGGCGAGAAACTCAACGATTACTCTTTTAAATATAATTGAGTTTTATTTATTTTATTGACATAATTTTATAAATGTACCTATATATAGCCCCCATATGAGTTAATATTTCTCTATGTCATAGTAATATATTATTTAATATCATGTATTAATGATTAATAATATGTACATTGTAATTGGACTTTTATTTTATATTGTAATATAGGCTACAGCTAGGTTACTGGGGACGCACCTGAGCATCGCTAGTTTGATTATATATCACACAAAATATGTATCTATAGGAATGGGTGTGTTGTTTCTCACTATAACATCAGAACAAATTGATTGACTTTTAAACTTTAAAAACGTTTTCCAGATTATAATAATTATTGATTAATATGCGTAAATAAGATAAAATTTTGTCATTTAAATGTGTTTAAATTATTATTATTACGTACACCGGTAAGGTACCGACATATGTACATATATTTATTTACGTTTTATCGCTGTACACATTTACTCACTTAACATTGCAAGTTTCGTGCGTAGCTTAGAGCTTAAACACTTGGGTAACGGTTAAAATATTATATATTTTATTTCATTGTGTCACGCCACCAAGACTTCATGTAGGTCTACTATGTATTTCAACAAAAAATTGTATCAATTAGGTTTTAAAGTAAGTTTTCTGTGACTTTTTGAAATCTTTATTCAATGTATTTTTGAAATCTTTATTCAATGGATTGTATCGTCTTTTGGGTGTCATTGAACTAAACAAGAAGCCAAATAAAAATGTTTTAAAATAGTACACAAACGAGAATTTGCATACTTAGTGATAAGTAAATAAATGTTAATGAATAAAAATAGCTAACAGATTTTGTTATAATAAAGAAAAAAAAATAGTCTCATTAAACTACTTCTTAAAAATACAAAAGAAAATAATATCTTTTTAATTACTCGTATTATATTTTAGAAAATTGTTTATTATTTTAAATAATACATTATGTATATGAAACGTCCCTTATTATTTCAAAAAAGTAAACGATCTTTATGGCAAAATCGAGAATAGTAACAAACAACAAACCACGTTACTATATTTGCCTTCTCCCTTCTACACGACATTGGCGAAGTAATATGTGCCCAACTGGCACGCCGAAAGGCTAAAAGCCACACATCGATCAAAAAAGTACTACTCGTAGATATACAATCCCATGCAAAAGTTCTCTTAAAAATTGAATTTAGGTAATTAATTTATTTTAGTTGAATAACAAGGTTTAAACCTTAAATGCAATGTTCAAGGTTGTTTTCACAAAAAAAAAAAAAACAGATTAAAGGCGCGCTCAAATGTTCAAATGAGCGCTCATTCGGATAGGACATTTTTGTCGTTGATTGTGTATCTATTACATTTTTGATCGATGAAGCCATATAATAAAGAATTAAACTTAATTAGTCTGAGTTAAAATGTAATTTATGAAAGTGCTTGTCAAACGCTATATGAACATATACTTCTTTTCAAGATATTGTGAAGTTAAACGCATGATTGAATTACGAGTTCAAGTAGCAAAGGACGGTATAAATATAGTAATATAATAAATCATTGAGATATTTAAAGCGAGGTGAAGGGCTTGCCGCTTGTTACTAAAGTAATACGCTACATTTTCCACTCAGACCAAGGAATAAATATACAGAGTATTATATGATTAAACATGATCCAAATTGACTAATGTCTTTTTAAATATTATACAAATATTAATAGAATGCTGTTATAAGTAAATAAATATTAATAAATAAAATTACCGAAGGAATTTTATTATAATAAAGCAAAATTTAATATAAACTATGCTAATACTATGTTATTTCTCATTCAAGGGGGAGGGGTAGGTATTTTTATTTGCTGCTCAGAAATTGTAAATTAATAACCTGTAAAAAATCTCTTATTCTATAAATAAAATAATACGTATGGTAAAATCGAAAAATGTAGCAGAAATAAATCACGCTACAATTTTTGATTTCGACATTTTTTTTGCGGGCTCGTTTTTGGCGTCTACATAATTTTTTTTTTGGTATGTTTCGTGTATATAATACAAAGTTTTATTTTTGTTTATAAAAATTTATTTTTAGAAGTATTTTTCATTTTTCGAATACTATTTTTTAATACTTATATGTGAAATATTAGCGCAGAAACTTTTCGATAAAGCTCACGGGCTCATTAGTGTTTTGATGTAATCGAACATAGTCTATCATTTAATCACCATTAGAATGTTGGGGATAAATAAAATTCTTTTGTAAAAAACTAAAAATGTATGTACAATTGAGAGTTTCTAAGACATGTTTACTGTTTTGAAAGTAGTAGTTGCTAATAAAACTATACACGATGTAAAGAAAAAATTAAAGGTATTTTAAAGTCAGTCGAAATAAAAATCTAATGTGAAGAAAATAAATTCAGGCTTTAAAGTGAAACATTTCAGAAAAAATAATTCTTATTAATAAAACTTAATCTAAAACGTATTTTCTTAAACATTAAACAATAAACATAACGTGTTCAATTATATATACCTATGTATGAATCGATTAGAGGTATATAAATATATTAAAAAAACAATTATGTTTCAATTATTTCACAATAATATAACGATTTAACAATCCAACTATTATACAACAAAACAATCAAATTAAGGCTTTATCAATACCAATGAAAAATCTAGACTTAGCTAAAAGCGTTCAAATTATCATAAAAATTATATCTGGAAATAACTCGAAACATGTCATTAAAAATTCTTACTTTGATTTCCATTAGAAACTATGCGTACAACGACTTTCATCATACGATTTTCTTCATATATTTGTTTCGGTACGAACTACAAACGTATCGCATTTTTTTACATAATCTGCATTTTTAAAGTTATGCGGCAGATAGGCGTCGTTAGAACAAAGTGGTGTGAGACCTCTGTAGTTTAGTTTTATTACATTATTAGCATTGCCCGCGGCTCCGCCCGCGTCCAGATGACCAAAAACCAGATTCTTAGGTTTTACATATTAGTATACTCTTACAATGAAGTTTTTGTATTTTTTCTCAAAAATGAGATATTTTCCCGCGGTAAAAAGTATCCTATATGTTGACCCAGCGAACCAGCTATCATCATACCAAATGTCATCGAAATCTGTCCAGTGGTTTTCTCGTGATGCGGTAACAGACAGACAGACAGACAGACAAAAATTCTAAAAACTATAGATTCGGCCTCTGTATCGATAATAATGTTTATTTCAGTAAGATTTTCCAAAAAATATTTAATGTACAGATTCGGCTTAGTTACAATTTTTTAGTTACAATTTTATTATATGTATAGACCAGCAGTAATGCCCGCGTTACGCTTTAATTAACGAACGCTTTTGACAAGGATTAAAATGTTTATATTATCCCTTAATTGGATGAAAGACTTAGGCTGGCATTCGAGAAGAACAAAATATATAATATTAATTTTTATACGTATAGCGTAATTTGTTTATTTTGAACAAATACAATTATAATATCTATATGTAATCTTAATATTAATGAATTTACTTACAGTTTCTTCTAGAAACTCCTTTATCCTACACAGTTCGCTATCATCTAACTCGTCGTCATCTTCTTTGGCGCTTGTCACTGATTTGGAAACATCCATATCAGCATCGAAAGAATCCTCTAACTGAATATTTTTGTCGAATTGTCCTTGGCTTTCAGTTTCCGTACAAGCCGACGTGCTGTCTGTTTTCTTATCTAAAAAATACATGGTAATTATTTTGCATTAGCTTTACTTTAAAGAAGGTTGAAATGTGTTCAATTCAAATTAATAACTAGCGACTCACAAAAAAATTTTTTTTTCGTGAATTTTTCCGATGTTTTAATAGTTATTCTGCTTTTCGGGGTGAAGTCAAATCTAACAACACAACAAAAATCATAAAAATCGGTCCAGCCGTTCTCGAATTAAAAGTGTTATAGCAAACCCGACCTTGTTATATATATGTGTGTGTGTGTATAGATAACGGGTTACATCAAATCATGCAAAATATTATATTAGGTACGATGTCCGGCAAATCTAATAATTATTTGAAAGCGATTTGATACTGTGATCGCCTTCAAAGATCCCTTTGCAAAGTCCATAGTGTAAGAAAGTGCTGGGTACAATGATTCCTTCCAATATACTAATATCTCACGCCGCCCATACGTAGTCTCTACAAAACACATAGGTAGGTACATAGAAAAATATTCAGATTGAGTATGATAGATCCAGTTGAAAAAATAAACTTCCGTATTTGCATATAATAGCCAAGCAGTTATTATATTGCTCGGCAAATGCAATTGTTTATAAAAACACTAGCGACTCACCCTCGCTCCGCTCGGGTTCGTCCCTAGTGAAAATGTACATTTGTATGTATTTTTTAATGCCGAATCATAACATTTTTTTTAGGGTTGACCACCCTTATCACTTAGGGGTATGGAAAATAGATAGTAGCCGATTCTCAGACCTACTGAATACGCATATAAAATTTGGTAAAAATCGGTAAAGCCGTTTCGGAGGAGTATTGTAACTAACATTGTGACATGGAAATTTTATATATTAGATAGAACATGGAGAATTATTAAAGAAATTTATATATGTACATATATCTATAAAATACTAATAGCCAAATACTTTTTTAAATTATTATTAATAGCTCTGGGCCTCAAGTCTGCTATTGCATTGGTGTCACAGTTGTCTATCAATGACATCGTACTTTTTTGCAATTTTGGTAGTCTACTAATTCAATGGTTTTCCGATGGTGTGTCACTGACACTCCAATGACACATTTGCAAATAAGTGGTAGTGCCATACATAATGACAAGTCAATGATCGAATGTATTGCGTAGTCTGTTAATATTTATCTTTTTGGCTTTTAATGATCATTTTATTTTAAATAAGCATTATAATGCTTAGTCTTTAAAACATAAATTGATGACATATATAATCGAATCTTTTTTTTAGCGAACGCTGGGGAAACCCATCATGGGGACCCTGCCCGCCGTCATAACGGCCAAGGTACTGTGAGACTCCCACTCACTAAAACCCACAGCGGAACCCGTCGCGGCAGTGCAATGGGGCGTTGCAGGATCGCTTGCGCATTCACTACAACACCCCTGCGGCCGGCCCGTACCTCGCGGGCCATCTTCGCCTAAATCGGGGTGCCCTCGATTCATATACAATCGAACCTAGCCTAACTCATTTCGGCGAACGCTTTTTGAGCTAATGGAAATACCGATTCCCTTTCTACTACAATTCAATTACAATCCAACGACAAGATCATTGATCGACCATAGTAAATTTAGTAGAGTATGAAATTTTGGACCAATGATAATTGAATTAAACTTGCTATGTTCCATAATGACAATTCATGTAAAATAGCAGACTTGAGGGGCAGTTATATGATGCCATGTAATTATGGTGCAATGTGATTGATGACGTCATTCTACCGCGTCACACGAAAAAACGCACGCGAAAAAATGCCTACTTTAACGAATTGATGCAAATATCTCAAACAGAATAATCATCTGCATAAATTATAGGCGATAGCAATTCATGTGTCAATAATGAAGCATTCGTCTTATGCGGAAATCGAATTCGTAACTGCGGCCTTCATAAGCTGAAGCCATTTTTCCACTTGCTAGTTCTGCGATAGGACCGGACCGGTGCGGCGACACGGAAAAGCAAAAAGATACGAAAACGTGCATAAATTGTTTTCTTACTTACTTACTGGCGATTTAATTGAATAGTATAAAACAAAATTGCTAGTTTTGTCAGTATGTACGTAAATGCACTTATATATTTTTAATTACGTATGTGGCAGTGGTAGCCCAGTGGTAACGCGCTCGCTTAGGAAACCGAGTGAAGCGGGTTTAAATCCCGGGTCTCGCACCTCTGATATTTTCATGTGCGAATCTTTTCTAACATGATTACCACTTGCCGTACAGTGAAGGAAAACATCGTGAGGAAACCTGCACGTCTGAGAGAACCTAGCAAATTTTCGATAGACATGTGAAGTCCGCCAACCCGCACTTGGCCAGCGTGGTGGACTATGGCCTGATCCCCTCATATTGAAGGGAGGCCCGTGCCCAGCATGGGACGTTAAAAAGGGCTGAATACACGTATGTGGATCGTATTTATATGTACACTTATTAATATAAAATTATTTAAGCAAATTTGAAGTTTAGTATGTTAAATAACTTTATGGTATATTTGCCAATTACATCATTTATTTAATCTCTTAGGAGTTCTCGCTAAAATATAGTGCACTTCAAAATCATTATGGAATTTACCCATAGGGCCAAGTCTAGTCTTCCATATATGTTTGTCAGCAAATGTTTGTGTTTGAAGAACGGTGGATTCCCGATAAGACGAAATACTTATTCAATGAGTGATACTTATCAAACAAAATGGTTTATCTAAAGAATTCAGTGGTCAAGTTTGAACAAGCTAAGTACATTGTAACAATCGTATGGCTGCATTACGTTATCGTCACTGATTGCTGTCATTAAAGACAATTTCCCTATTGACATAGTCTATTGAAAATGGTTTCTGCGTATATTTAATAAAATAGAAAAGGTCTAGAAATACTGACTCGAGTTTTACCGTTTACGTAATAATTATGATAATTTATGTAACAATTTTGGTTAAATAAGAATTTTTGGGTCAAATTCATTTGCCCTTTCTTTTTCCGAGATAAAAAAAGTGCTCGTATATCATCTTCAAGAATGATATTAAGTATGAAAAAGTAGCATGTTAATTAACACTAAAATAATAAAAAGTATATACTACTAGCGGCTCAACCTCGCTTCGCTCGAGTTCGCCTCTAGAAAAACAAAAACAAATCTATCTCACGGGAACCGTATATTTTTGCAGAATAAAAAGTAGCCTATGTGCTATTCCCGACTATAATCTATATTTGAGCCAAATTTCATGCAAATCCGTTCAGCCGTTCTGGCGTGATTGAGTAACAAACATTCAAACATCCATCTAAGCTTTCACATTTATAATATTAGTAAGAAGTAATATGATTAAAACTAAAATTCTATTATAAATAATAATAAATTATTATAATGTAGGTACCTCTATGGATTTTTCTAACTAGCCTGTGACGTAGTCCTTCTTTTCCTGCGTCAACTTCGCTGTGTGTGACGCTGAAATAAATACCTATATGAATAATAATTCTTATAGCAAAGACGAGAACTAAAAATTTAACAAAATAGTTAGTGTAAAAGATTTAAAACAAAATTGACATACAATTAGAGAGACAAATACAAAATATGATGAAAATAATGGCTCATTAAGCAATCTAAGCAGTCTCTAAGTAGTACGTCAAAAATATTCAAATAAAAAAAAGTCCTTAACAAGTCAGGAATTCTGTAAAAACGAGAGGATATTAAAGATGGGACTACATATTTAACTTAATTGATAGAAATAATTACGAAATACGACATAATCACTAAATTAATATTTAGATTTATGATCAGAACGATTAAATCAAACCCTCAACGCACATCGTCCTAAAAGCCAACACAACTCTTTATTGGTTTACATAAGATTTACGCGAATATTTGACGTCAGGAACCAAAAATCAAAATAAATCCGCCATAAAAATTAAAAAAAAAATTCCGACTTCCAGGCACTAAAATGAAAAAAATAAATAAACGGGGGTTTTCATTTAGAATAGATACGTAATCAAAATTGATGCCTAAGGGTTTTTTTTTAAGTTTTTATTTTTATATTTTTAGTGTAGACGTAATAAGCAGGTAATTTGTAGGAAGAAACTTTTTAATAACATATTCGATTAAACATTTTTTTTTTTAAATATTTATTGTTGATTTTTTTTAAAACCGCTCGACCGATTTCGATAAAATTTATATGGGACCACCTGTAAAGTATACCCTTTCAAACAAAACAAAAAATTTCCAAATCGGTTCAGGAGTCTTCGAGTAATCGGTGAACATACATAAAAAAAAGATTCCGACGAATTGAGAACCTCCTCGTTTTTGGAAGTCGATTAAAAAATCCGAAAAGTTATTTAAAATCTTATTAGTTTATTATTGTTCCCAAAAACCAAGATGATGTCCTTAGGTAACTACAAGATCTTATAAGACTCACCTTTTTTCTCGTCTCCTCCATACAAATTTTTTTTTCTTCTCCGGACTAGTATTTGTTTCTGTACTCTCAGTCTCTAACGGCAACTCTTTGCTTTTTCTTTCTAACGACTCTGACAATTTCCTTTCACTCGACGTATTTTCTTTTTCTAACACTTGTATCTTCTCTTTTTCACTTAATATTATACAAATGGGATATTTCTTGCTCCATTGCCTACATGCAAATATAAAGTCAGTTCATATTTATCTAAGTGGGTCATATTGTCTAGCCACCTTATTTAAACTTAGCACGAGACCGAAAATAGACTTATCGAACCTATTTCATAATTTCATTATTGAAATTTATTTAATCACTATCCAATATATTAATATTTTAAATTTATCTATTGTGGTGACAAAAAAATTGTGCTCGGATTATTATGAACTTCAATATTGAAGGTCTCGAACCCATGACCGCTGGCACCGCAAGTAGGGTCACTACAAACTGAGCCAAACGTGTCGTCAAAATTAAATTGTACTAAACAACATAAATCTTAGTCGAACTACTATTATAATTGGGAATTTGCGTGTGTATGTTTGTTACTTCTTAATGCTGAAACAGCTGGACAGATATGAATGAAGTAAACTGATAGGCTAGAGGTGGGCTACTGTTAGGATGTTTCTGTATAAGTAAGCCTCAGTAACAGCCCGGAGTTGGGAAGTTGGCGGTGTTTCACCCCCGTGCCTCGGAGGGCACGTAAAACCGTCGGTCCTGCGCCTTAACTCTCACCGGTCGTGTCTCGTGTCGTCCCACCGGAATATGAGAGTGACAGGAATAGAGTGCACCTGTGTCTGCGCGTACACTTGTGCACTCTAATATCTCCTGCGCAGTTGGCTAGTCTCAATGAGATTGGCCCCTGTGGCCGGAATCGGCTAGGAGAACATCACCATCATCATCATCATCACTGTTAGGAGCCTAGAGAAGCACCCGGTAATGCACCAGAGCGAAGCATGGGTAAGTCATTAGTTAATATTTTGAATAAAAAAAGTCACTTAGGGACCGCAGATCGATCGTAGAATTATATATTTATTTTATGATTATCAGTCAAACCCTTATGGCGCACAAAATATTAGTTTTTTATCCTTATCAGTCAAAGATTAGATTATAACGTATCTAAATGTTGATACAGTCCAAATGTATAAAGCATTAATGGAACAATCAGAATAATAGTATTTTAGATACTTTGACTATTTACAACTGGAGGTCAATGTCGATTAACTTCAATTATATACATCGGAAGCAGCTATTATTTTTAGTGTAATACCACGGTAATGTAATGCATTATTACCGTGGTAATACTAAGTTCATTAGTGACTTCGCAAATAAAATTCATCTATTTCCAGATGATAAGAATAGCCGTAAATCGTAATCATTATACGATCCTTGGGTCATTAACCCCATTAAACATTCAGTTACGGAAGGTCGCTGACCATATTGTCAAAGCATACCTATCTTACAAAACTTTGGAAAAACTTTCTTGTGTGTAACACATGTTAATCTACTTGACCCAATATAAGATATCATGGGTACTTTTTCTATCGATTTCTTCTTTATAAGTTAATTGTTTTATCTGGTTTTTTAGAAAACTACTCGTTTTTATAGACGAAACCTAATCAAGGTATAAATAGAAGATTATTACATTATTAATTCAACATAACTTGTACGTTTTATTTCCATTAAACAAGTTTTAATTTAAATAGGAACCAAAATGAAATGTCAATCTTGAAATGGTTCAAGGTTATTATTTTTAATGTGAGATAATATATTTTGAGAATAAATTATCTTATCAAGAAATTGTATTTTCGAAAAGAAAGAGTATTTATATCTTAAATGCATAGGATGAGTAAACAGCATTCTTAGATTTTTAGCACTTAAGTTTATCTATACTTTTATTTAAAAGCTTTTTCGTTTAAGATATTTGTTATTTTTTTTATATATATGTTCAGATGACCAAAAGCCAAATTCTTAGGTTTTACATATTAGTATGCTCTTACATTGCTGTTTTTGTATTTTTTCTCTTAAATGAGATATTTTCCTGCGGTAAAAGTATTCTATATGTTGACCCGGATAACCAGCTACCATCATACCAAATTTCCTCAAAATCCCTCCAGTGGTTTTACCGAGATGCGGTAACGGACAGACAGATAGACAGTTCTAAAAACTATAGATTCGGCCTCTGCATCGATATTTAATGTTCAGATTCTGCTTAGTTACAATTTTATTATATATATAGATGTATACTAATATAGTCTATATTAATATTATAAAGAGGAAGTGTTCGTTTGTTTAAGCGCGCTAATCTCAGAAACAACTAATCCGATTTGAAAAATTCTTTTTGCGTTAGATAGCCCGATAATTGAGCAAAGCTATAGGATATATATCATATAATATATAGTCTGTCTATTCCATACTAATCGTTAAAACGTACTAGGTACGTTGAAAACCCGAGCGAGAGTGAGCCTCTAGTATTATAATATAAAAAAAAATTCTACATTTCAACGTCCGCATAATATAACGTATACTTTTATTTATATAGTAATAAGTTCGAATTTATGTAGCATTAGGAACTTACTCTCGTCCCGGGAATGGCTTCGTGGGAAAATCTAGAGGACAAATAAACAAACAAAAAATCTTTTTTTAAGTTCAAGAAGTTTCGCGGGCGTACGATGAACAACTCTCCAAAAGTTTCATCAAAAACGGATGAATGGTTTAAGAGCGCATAGAGGACAAACAAAAAAAAACATTTTCATTTATATAGAAGATTATACTTACTTTGAGAACTAATATCTCTAATTTTGCTGTGTAAACCACTTCACTTATATGTAGTACTTAACTTTGAAATGCATTTTTTTACTCTCTCTCTCTCTGAGTCTACGAGTATCAAAGAGCCCTTAACACCGACCTCATTCGAGGTTGAAACTAACATTCATAATAATAATTATTGTCGCCTATTAATTATAGCGTTTTTAAAACTGATTCTTATATTTAAATTCTAGCATTTTTATAATAAACTAGCTATGACCCGCGGTTGCACCCGTGTTAAATTTGTTTGATTATAAACATTAGAATATAAACATCAGAACAATAACATTTTCTAATCTAATGTTTATGCCCGTCCCATGGTCTGCCCGATTTGTTGACATTTATGATTACTGCTCCGCTCCCTTGGGTAGTAGCATGATGATACATAGCCTATAGCCTTCCTCAATAAACGCGCTATCTAATGCAAGAATTTTTCAAATCGGATTAGTAGTTCCTGAGATTAGCGCGTTCAAACAAATAAATAAACAAACTCTGCTTCTTTATAATTTTAGTACCTATAGATTAATAATTGTTACTTATGTAATATTTTAATGTTATATTTTTATCAAGTTCAAAATTCCCGCAAGAGGGGATTTCCCTTTTCCCTCGACAACTTTTTACCGGTTAAAAACTTTTCTATACGTCCCTGCTAAATTACGCCATTTAAGGAACTTATAATAATCGTTGTATTATTTACATCCAAGACAAATATAATTCAAATCAGTTTAATCGTTTCAATGTGATGCGTTAACAGACAGATAGATGGGATGCAAATTTTCGCGTTATATAATTATACATTTAATAAAATAATGTACAATTTGGCCCCTCCACGATTTTATCAAATAACTAAACTAGAAAAAAACTATCTTTAGTCTCAGTGAGTCGATTGTACGAAATAAACATCAAAATGTTACTCTAATTAAAGCTTCATATTTTATAGAAATTAAAACTCCAATTCAATTAAAAGCTTTTGAGCTTTACTCGCACAAATAAACTAGGTAGTAGACACAGCGTTAGACTTCCAAAAAAAATAATACTTATATTTCTTAATACCCAGATTTTTTTTTGTAAATATCTTTAATATACACAGATAATCAACATTTTATTATAATATCCATAGACTATAAATATGATCCAAAAAAGTAGATATAAAGCTGTAAATGAAACTTACCGCCTCCTTACAAGTCCTTTAGGTAGCAATATAACCCTAGCTCCAGTGAGGTTGTATAATCGATGCTGATAAAAAGTTATATTTTCTATTTTTTCGTCCCAGAGTGCTCGTTTCGCCACTTTCGTTCTAGTGTACGAAATTCGTAGATTGCAACCTATATAAAAATAAAATAAAACGCTCAGTTCAGAGTAAAAATACAATGTAAAAACGTTTATCTTATAATATATGTATGTAGGTAATTAGGGATTCGCACTTCGCTCGGCTTCGTCCCTAGCTTGCTTCCCAATACAAACTTTCATCCCCATTTTCACCCTCTTAAGAGATGATTTTCGGGATGAAAGTATTCTATGTCCTTCCCAGGATCTCAAACTATCTTCTTATCAAATTTTATCTAAATCGGTTCAGTTGATCCAGAGATTACCCCTTACAACGTTACAAACTCATTAACTCACAAATTCACAAACTCACAAACTTTACCTCTTTATAATATTAGTATAGACTATGTATCGTTACCATACGAAAAATAAATTAGATTTTTTTAAACCTAGTTATTTACATATTATCCTAATTGTGTTACGTAGACGACTAGTATTTAAATATAAACATGTTATTTAGATGGCTGTTCTAATGAACACAAAGTAGGTAGGTTTTTGATTATGTTTCTTTCCTGGAATTTCTAATAAAAAATCTTATTTTTATTTAATAAAAATATTTTTTTTTGATATTTTTCATTAAAAATAGTATTTTCAAACGATTTTTTAGATGAAAAGACTAAAGGCAAGAACCAAGTTACAAGATTATTAAAAGTTAGGTACCTACCTACCTACGTAATAACAGTAAAATGTAGGTGCAAAAATTTCATCATTATCTCATATGTCAAAATGGAGAAGAAAATTCATCGCTTTTATGAATCTTATATGTTCTAGGTGAGCTTTGAAATATCATCTGTGAAGCTTATTGGAATTTTAATAAAATTCCTACTTTGTGAATAAAGATCGGTAGAAAATTAAAAATATATTAAATTTCTGTATTAATGAAATGAAAATGACAGTTTTATTCCTCACGTCGCATAATATTAAAAATAATTCAAGGATTTTTCATATAATTTGTGTAAAGACCCTGTAACTATATGTTTTTAAAATAATATGTGCGATGAACTCACGCAACATTGAGCCTACAAAAGTTTAACACTACTTGTTTTTGTTTATAACGGCATATCTAAGCTTTAAAATATGACGGACAAAATTTTTGTTTAGAAAATTTACTAAAATAATAATTTATTAATCTCAACTAGATTACGAAAAACTAGATTAAGAGCGAGCTTTTAATAATATATATAATATTATCATTGTTTCATTCGCTTTATTAAACAATTAGTGCGTGCTCGCTAAATTAATTTACGAAGTATATCTATTTATTACGTAGGTATATCGTTTCTATCTATCTTTATATATATAATTCTTCTGTGAGTGTGTATGTCACTGAACTTCTCTCAAACGACTGGACCGATTTTGATGAAATTTTTTGTGTGTGTTCAAGGGGATCTGGGAATGGTTTAGATTCACAATTTTGTCCAAAAAGTTTGAAATTTTCAAATTAAAGACGTTTAGACAGGACAACGTCTGTCGGGTCCGCTAGTATGATTATAAATTAAATAGACAGCCCATTTACCGAACACCGTCAACACGCCCACGAAGTTACTCTTTGAATTTATTTTAGGATATCAAAATACAATCAATATAATTTGATATACTGTACTATCCTTTCCCGCGACGCCACTCGCGTAGTTTATTTATATGTATAGTATAATTATTGTACATCCCTCCACTCTTAAGTTTCATATCATCCCCTATTTTATATATCCTAGGACGTAGGTACCTACTGCCTTATATTTTAAATCAGAATAAAAAAATAGAGATAATTTTTAGTCAGAAGAAGAAATCGGAATCGGAAAAGACACATCAGAATTTTTTTAATTTTGGTCACTAACTTTAAACATAACGATTTTCTGACAAACCAATGCCTTTTTTACCACTTTAGGGGGTTGAATTTCCAAAAATCCCCTCTGAGCAGATACGTACTCCATAAGAGAAATCTACCTGTTTGCGAATTTGCAAGTTACATCTTTATTAATATTACTAGTATTATTACTAGCATTGCCCGCGGATCCGCCCGCGTTCAGATGACCAAAAACAAAATCTTAGGTTTTACATATTAGCATACTCTTAGATTGCAATTTTTGTGTTTTTGTATTTTTTCTCAGAAATGAAATCATTTACTGCGGTAAAAAGTAGCCTATATGTTGACCCGGGTAACCAGCTATCATCATGCCAAATTTCATCAAAATCTGTCCAGTGGTTTTCTCGTGATGCGGTAACAGACAGACGGACAGACGGACAGACAGACAGACAGACAGACAAAAATTCTATAAACTATAGATTCGGACTCTGTATCGATAATAATGTCTATTTCAATTAGATTTCCCAAAAAATATTTATATACAGATTTGACTTAGTTAGAATTTTATTATATGTATAGATTAAGAGGAAAGATTTGTTTGTTTGTACCGAATAGGCTCTGAAACTACTGAATCGACCAGATGAAAATTCGTAACAAGGCAGTTTGAGACTTAGGGAAGGATAGTTTTTATCCTAGTAGTCGTCGCTAGTAATTAATATTTTTTGATATTTCGTATTATTGTAGCGAGTAGTATTTCACTTTTGTATCAATACAAGATAGACTAACAATATCTCATTTCTATTTTCTATAACTTATACTTTTCAATATACAGATAAAAAAGAAAGAACCAGTTATATATACTTAATTAATAGCTATTAGATTAATAAAAACACCATAGTATAACATACCCTCTAGTTTCATAAAAGCAGTTGTCGTCTTGTTTATGTGATAAGTGTATGGATCATAATCTGGATACCTGTAGTGGTTGATCCATCCCTAAAAATATATAAACAATTTAAACCGTACGTAGCAGGTATAAGTTAGAAAATGACTAATTATATGAAAAGTCAATGAACATAAATAAATCTAAAAGTTAATCAGGTCTAATCCTTAGAAACGTAGATGTTTAAAGGAGTCAGTCAAAATATTTTATTCTCAAACGTTCTTATGATACAATCATACCATTCTATTGCTATATCATGTACATATTTAATATTTTCCAACAATAACACTTTATAAAATTGTGCTGCGAGATAATTATACTCTCGTTCACTCTATGAAATTATACCAACATGGAAAATGTATGCCAAAGTACGTTTAAGTGGATGACTGAATTTGTTACACACAAAGAGTAAATAATCTTAAATTTCGTAAATTCTACAATAATGAAGTAAATGATATGATATTTTCATGTAGGTATGATCACTTTAATAAAGAAGTGTGATTGTTATCTCTTCAACTAAATAAATTTGAGTATAATTCAGATTAGAAAATTCATTAGAACATGGCCTTCTCTGTAGTTATAAAAATACTGCTTCCACTTACATCATATTTTTTAAGAGGTCTGTGTTCCTTAACAGACGGTATAGTGTATGTAAAAGGTAGAGTATTATTGCGTTTCAATTGGAAATACCCTTTTCTAGGCTCATCAGTGAAGTACGTATCCAACAACCACTCCTTCAAGCAGCTCCCAAAATAGAAAAACCAAATACCCAACAAAAAACCATTCCAAGCGTTCGAATTTGGAAACAATAAATAGTTTATAAGTAGAAAAATTGTTAGGAAATACATAGTAAACTTGAAGAAGTACGCTTTTGGTTTTTTTGCAGACTCGTCTTTGTGTAAATTGTTCTTGCTTGGAGGATGTCCAAAGTTTGTAGGTGGTTGGGCCGGTTGAGTGACGTCAGTGTTCAAAGGCTTATTACTTTCATCTGCCTCTATTTGATTAACGTCCCCGAAAGCGTCTATAGTATCTTCGAGAGCTTCTATTCCAGATTCAACTTCTAGACTGTCTTGTTGTATTAACTCCCTTGTTAAATCAGATTCACTGTGCGCTAAAATAATTATCTGTGTCAAAATATTGGTTTCAAACAAATAAAAATCAAAATAGTGTTATCACCATACAACAGAAATAGTGTGGTTTTTTAATTAAACAATTGAGGAGCGTCAGAACAAAAACCGATAAATCACATTTTGACAGAAAAAAAAAATTATGATGCCTCTCGTACATATCTTGCTCTATTGTTGATGTAACCTGGTCGAAAAGTGTTAAACCTCTAAATCCGACTTAGAATAAAAATATGTTTTTTTAGAGAATTTAGGTTTCCAAACAGTGATGCTAAAACCAGTAAATTGATAGATTTTGTTTTACTCTAAATTAAAAAAACCATGAATTTGACCATATTTTTACATTTTTCCACAAAAAAACACAAATGTGATTTATCTGTTTTTGTTCTGACGCTCTTCAATTGTTTAAATCATTTTACTAAGAACACAGTCACAGTCTAATTTAAGGTGCACCTAACATTGCATCTTTTAAAATTACACTAAACGACGAATAAGAGCTCAGAGGATCTCCTAAAAACACTATTTCTATATGCTATTTTTGTTATGTATATTACAACTATTTCTCAATAACATTAAATCATGCATTCCTGAAAACGTGTCAATAGTGCGTAGTAGTTTTTGAACAAAGTGTAAAGGAAACATAAAAAACAAAAAAAAGTTGAAAATTATAGTGTTCACTTATATTGTAGTATATATACTAGCAGATATTTATTTTTAAACTTTAAATGTAATTGTTAAATATTTTAAAAAATATACACTCACCCAAATTTTTATGTGTATCATCACTAGAATCTGAATTATTTTTAGTGTTAGGTTCCTTATTCAAATCAAACTCAGTTGGTTTAGCTGTTAATGGTTGAGTTACGTCTGATAAGTTCTGAATACTACTATCCAATGATGACACCTAGGGAGTGCATAATATGCTAGTATCATTTTACATATTTCCATATCATTCATATTTTTTAATTCGTATGTATATACGTACTGCATATAGTAGACATAACTACAAATAAAAAATTTCAGCAGATAGAACTATTTTAGTTTTACCTATTTATTTATAAAATCCAAACCAAAATACGTAGATAGAATAGGATTGGTGCGGGTGCGTTGTATTTAAAAAAAACCGTGGAAATCGCAAAAAGCTTGGGAAAACTTTTCTCTGAATTAATGAAATTCACAATGATTATAAAAATAAATAAAGATATATATAACATATAAAAACCCATATTATTATTAAATTTATAAAATAAGGAGCAAATCGCAAGCGTAACTTAACTTCATTTATTTTATACAGACAAATATGACAATGACGCTACTACGTTTTGTTGTAACTATCGAAACAGTTGTCCATTGAACTACCAGATTAAAGTACCTATTATTCTATACAGGTATATCTCAATGTCTTGGCTATTGTTCAAGTCATTTTTTACGTTCTTTAAAATATAATTATACTGCTAGATTGAAGACTTGCAAAAGGTTCAAATAAAATTGCCTATGTGGTGTTTCATCCACTACATTCAACAGATTAATTAGATGCAAGAAAATAACTTTAAATGTATAGTCCGGTCAAAATAGACATTTCAAATAACAAATACTCCGACAGAGCTAAATTTTGGTAGAGACCTTGGGTAGATCAATAGAAATAAAGTAAAACCGGCCAAGTGCGAGTCGGACTCGCGCACGAAGGGTTCCGTACCATTATTTATAAAAACGGCAAAAAATCACGTTTGTTGTATGGGAGCCCCCCTTAAATATTTGTTTTATTTTAATTTAATTCTTTATTGAAGTTTTAAGTGAATATATAACTAAATATTCTGTGAATATTTCAAGCGTCTACCTGTTGCCCTAGTCAATATCGAGCAAAAACGAGCAAAAAAACAAGTTTGTTGTATGGGAGCCCCCTTAAATATTTATTTTATTCTGTTTTTTAGTATTTGTTATAGCGGCAACAGAAATACATCATCTGTGTAAATTTCAACTGTCTAAATATCACGGTTCATGAAATATACACTGGTGACAGACGGACGGATAGCGGCGTCTTAGTAATAGGGCCCGTTTTACCCTTTGGGTACGGAACCCTAAAAATAGTCGTAATACTTTTTTTCCTAACAATCACCATTCCTAAGATATCGCGATTCTAAAAGTTGAAGGTGTTACGTCATTCTACATTTACGTGTATGTATGTACAAGACGCTTAAACTCGAAAACACGCGTTTTCACAGTCAGAGATCGCCGATATAAATACATAAATAAAAATTGCTTGTTTAAACTTTAAAGGTACATAGATAATTAATAGCTGCTAAGTGAGTATGCAATTTTCAAAGGGCAATTATATACAAATGAATATTATGTATTATATAACTATATTATGTGCTCTAATGGTTTTTGTAAATGTTGATTATTGAATTTGTTTATTAATCTATACAGATGAAATTGAAGTGTCTGTTTGTAATGTCAAAATTTTTACACAGGCTTTTACTAAATACATATGGAATTACATACGATACTTATAAGAAAATCACAATTTTAGAAATTTTTGTCTGTCCGTCTAATTGTTCTGGCTAATCTCCGAAACGGCAGGTCCGATTTTGACGGGACTTTCACTGGCAGATATCAGATGTTAGAAGGTTAGCAGAACTTAACCTTACTTTTAGAAAAAGAATAAGGGATTCGCTCAAAAAAAAATAAAACGTAGCTATGGCCGCACCCGAGTAAAACGAGGTTAAGTCGCTAGTTTTAAATATATGATTTCCATAATCAAAGATATTGTTGTAAATATTTATAATTAAGAATATTGTAGATAATGTGTTGATGACGTGTTCTACAAAAATAAACATTATCTTTTCTAAAAAACAAGGTAAGTTTTTTATATTTATCTCAAATGCCGCTAAAATGGAGAATGCAGTTATAGATAATGTGTAATATGCCTATAATAATATGACTAATACATAAGCCAAAATATTTTAAGTACACATAATAGTACTTAATCATAAGTGTTATAGAGCTTAGTAAATGGAATCATTGAAATGTGTGTCAATGTCTTTAAAAACTAATTAATTTATACTAAAACATTGAAAATATACAACATTAAAACCAAAGTATAATTTCTAGTATCAGATCAGACAAGCAACATGATTGGATTCAAATTAGCTTATTATTTGATAAAAGATGGCTTAATAGTACAAAATTATTCTTTTTTAAATAAATAAAAAATTGAATGCTTCTATTTCATTTATAAGTTGTTTTGTATTTCACATTAGGAAGAAGGGTAATGTTTAAAAACAGTAAAATTATTTCAAAACTCACAGCTATATTATGAAATTTTACATACCTGATTGTCAGTGTCACCCATACTTTGCTGGTCTAAGTCCTTCATTGCCGAGTTCTCTTCGGAATCTGAAGTTGAATTTTCCCTTGGTAATGTCTTTTCCTTGGTTTCTAATAAAAATAACAATGCATAGAACCTTTTATAAAAATGATATTTGTTTTTAATATAATGTATACAAAGTCATAAATCAATGAACAACCTTCAACAGAGCGAGTCTTCATGTCTTCAACAGCCTGTGCTATCTTGAATTTAAAATCATGGAATATTTTCCATGTTTCATTCGCTTCTTTACCTTCAGGTATAACATCAGATGTACTTCTTTTACCAAACCGGTTTAAGTAATCTTTCACAGGAGAAGAAGATACCTCTTTAGGTACACTTGGAGCCCGATTTTCTTCAGATTTAACATCTGTTTTAATATCATCTACTTTTTCTGAGGGTTTTTCATTCCGAATAGACTTAAAATACTTATCAATTATGGAGGATGTTTTCTCAGTTTTCTTTGGACTGGCACTTTCACTCCTGACTTGTGGCTCCACTTGGGGTATTGGGCGATCATCATCACACTCATGAAATAATTCTTCTAGTTCTTCATTATTTGCATTATATCTAAATGATAGTGAAGTATTTGGAGATTTCCCTAAAAGAGTTTTTTTTCCAAGGTAAAATTTTTCATTGCGAAGTATAAACAAAGAAATCAAATAAGAACTCTACGAATGACTTTACAAATACTTTGTTTGTGCAATTATCTTTTGTTGTCTAAGAAATGAAACATAAGAACTCAAATAAAATTTACATAAAAGCGACAATATACTACGAATTAATTAATTTAATATCATAATATATAAAAATTATTTACTTCTATGAATAAATGTATAATTAATATAAAATATGTTTATGTTCATACCTGCACCTGAAACCTCCATTTTTCTTGAATACAAGACCTACATTACTATTTTCACTAGGGTTTATTATTTTATTATAAAGTTATGCTAGCAAAAAAGATATTTTATTAAAGATATTATATTTCCCGTATGTTTTTCGGGACTGTGTACGCGAGAAACAGTTCGTATTACAAATTGTAATTTATGACACTTTGTTTAGTTTGACTCGTGTCATTGTCAATGTCTGTCTGTGTTGGGATTGGGAAGTCCCTGAGTTTCATATTGTATAATATATACTATACAAATGAACATCTTTATAACATGCTAATATAAGCACATTAAGAAATAATAAAAATAATAATATTATAAATAATTTTACGATAAAATTAGTCCTTTAGTAATAGTTTCTGAACGATAAAAATTTGACGTTGTCAATTGTCATCTTTTTATTTTTTAATCTAGAATATGTCATTTGAAACAGGAGTGCTTTTGTGATTATTGTTTCGCTACAATTCTTCGTAAAATCGTAGATTCACTGATGATGTTATAAATTGATATAGTAAACACAATGATGGTTTTGATAATAAACAACTATTGATGAGAGTGTAATAAAAATGAAGTTTTTATTTATAATATTGTTTGTAGTACAGTCCTTCGGACTTGGATCTTTTGTGGATAAAGATAGAAAGGTGAAGTGGTTTGTTGTGCCCACATTAAATATTAAAGTGCAAGGTGAAATGAATGTGACTTATATTTTATGTATTTTACAGGAGAATACAGAATTATCGAGAGCATTGGATGACCGGCCTTTACTGTTTGCTACTTTAGGGGGTGGGATGATTGCTGTGGACCCTTTATCGGGAAATATTATTTGGAAATTAAAAGATGGTAAATGATATTTTGTCTTTATATCTGTTTTGTTTTCAAGTTGTTGTTTATGAGGTTATCCTCTTAGGATTATTGGATATAAGATGTAGTAACAGAATCATTATTTACGAAATATTTGTGGAATGCGTAAATTAAAAATATATTTATTAATATTGTAAGTAGTATGTCCAAAAGAAATAAGAAAATAATTATATATTAATATTATTTGTAAGGTAAAACATGCTTTTTATGGCTAAACAAATTAAGTCATTCATATATTTTTATCATGCAATTCTTACGCAAATGAACTTGCTCACTTATTATTTTACTACTGAAATAGTTATATATTGTGGATAGACTTTTAATTTAATTTCTAATAGTCTTATAACATGTCTTAAAGGATTATTATCTGATAATATCATTAATTGGTATCTACATTTAGTATCAATCACAGTGCAATATTAATTTACTACAATTAAATCACTATAGAATAATAATAATATAATATTATAAGAATTAGTATATGAGTTAAACTTTTTGAAAATTTCAATTATTAAGAAATTAATATTTTTAAGTTTAACAAATTGAATCAATTGCTTGCTTTACTAACAAAATGACTTCATGTTAGGATAGTTGCTGTATTTAATTTTCTTGTTAATTGCCATTAAGCATACCAGTCGAGTATAACATTCTTCACCAACAATATATTAAAAGCCTATTTTCATATGAGGCTATTTTGAAAACAATACCTGTCATTTTATTTTATTTTTAACTAGTGTTTGCCTAGTGGTCGAATATT
Source organism: Brenthis hecate (assembly GCA_951806755.1). Lineage (NCBI taxonomy): Eukaryota > Metazoa > Arthropoda > Insecta > Lepidoptera > Nymphalidae > Brenthis > Brenthis hecate. The sequence continues at coordinate 2,150,006 of OX638275.1, read as the reverse complement.
GACCAAAATTATTATTGAAAATTTGAGAACATATTATATGAATAAAATTTACCTATCCGTATAAAGAAAAACTAGAAGAGAGAAGCGAGGGTGAATCGCTAATCACAGAGAAACAGCATCAGTGGTGCACATGTCTTTAATTGTATTTCATACAAAAACCCAAGAGAATTAAAAATTTTAGTCTGTCTTTCATTTCATATATTATAGTGTAAAACAATGAAACACTGTTCCTGCATTAATCACTATAATGTCAATAATCTAATATATAAATACATATCTCTTGTCAGTGTTTGTGGTCGCAATCGGGTTCTGCTAGTAATTAAAAAAAGTACATATATGCGCACAAGAGAAAATCATACGTCCCGTGCCAAACGTCAAATCATATTATGTATATTCGTCGTCTGGCACCTGCGTAGACGAACACTACAGAATTTTCACGAAGGCGTTTGATGACTTCGACTAAACTAGCGGCGCGGCGCGTAACAATAGTTTGAGATTTACCTAAGCTACAGCTTAGCTTTTCGATTTCTATGCTCTCCTATATAAAGCGAGGGTCAACATAATAATAAATTTTTTTTTCGAAAACAAAAGCCGATGGTATATTTTAAAGGAAATGTAAATCGTCGTATTCGGCCCTTTTTAACGTCCCACTGCTGGGCACGGGCCTCTCTTCAGTACGAGGGGAATCAGGCTATAGTCTACCACGCTGGCCAAGTGCGGGTTGGCGGACTTCACGTCTTTTGAAAACTTGCTAGGTTATCTCAGTTATGCAGGTTTCCTCACGATGGTTTCCTTGATCGTTAAGACAAGTGGTAATCATGTTGGAAATTATTCGCACATGAAAATATCAGAGGTGCGAGACCCGGGACCCGCTTCACTCGGTTTCCCAAGCGAGCGCGTTACCACTGGGCTACCACTGCCTTAAAATGTAAATATTAAAATCAAAATTCGTAATACTAAATGTAACAAAACTAATTAGGTATTTAATAATAAATGATTAACTTATCTTTCCGAATTAACCTGGTATTATTGAGATATCTGTACTGATGCGTTTTATTTTAAACTCTTATCGCACACGCATCGCACATTGGCCAAGTGGAAATATCTGATTCTAGACCAACGTAAATAATGAATTAATATTATCAATATACCTACTACACAAAATAACCAATACAGATTTTTACTCAATACTACAATTTAAGGCAGTGGTAGCCCAGTGGTAAAGCGGGTTCAAATCCCGGGTTTCGCACCTCTGAAATTTTCATGTGCGAATCATTTTCAACATGATTACCACTTGTCTTAACGGTGAAGGAAAACATCGCGAGGAAACCTGCATGTCTAAAAGAACTTAGCAAGTTTTCAAAAGACATGTGAAGTCCGCCAACCCGCACTTGTCCAGCGTGGCCACTCACACCCTCGTACTGAAGGGAGGCCCGTGCCCAGCAGTGGGACGTTAAAAAGGACTGAAATCTCAATACACATACTATATATAAAATTGGTTTGGCCGCGGCTTCGCATGCGTAGTAGTTGTAAGTCGATAAGAAGTAGCTTACATACTATCCAGAAAATAAAACTCCTCTTCATCCCGAACCTTATTGAAATAAGTTCAGCCTTAACAGCAGGAAGAAGTAGAAAATCACATTCACTCACAAATTTTTCATTTATAATATTAGTGTGATTCTGTCTGCATCGGACGCATCTTTATTTCCGTTTATATTTTAACTACTTATCCCGTACCAAGCGGTCTCGCATAAAACGGGGGTTCCGTTTGATACCGGAAGCTGCTTAAATTATATTTAGATCCACGAATCTAATGAAAGCTTACAATATAAATAATACTTTAAAAAAGTTTCATTGACATCTGTTTACCCATTTCCAAGTGAAGTGCGCAAATAGATGAGAGTAAGCATATTATGTAAATTTTAAAACCATTTTCTTTTCGATTATTCTTAATTAGCATCCATCCAAAAAACACCACTATTGAAAAATATTCAGTATATTGTGTATATACCTTGACCCCGTTTGTTTTTCAAACATTACAATTAAAATTGCGTAATGTGCATATCAGTATAAAATGTATATTTATGATGATAAAATATAATCATGGTAATTCCTAAAGAATATGTTCATGGCAACGATTTTTCAAATATTTTAATAATAATACTAACATATTTTTTTATTTAATCGTATTTTCTAGAACCAGTAGTAAAAGTTCCGAACCAACATGCAAATCTTATGCCCCAATTTTTACCGGACCCTCGACATGGGTTTTTGTATATGTACGGTCCTAGGGGGGACAAGCAGATGCTCAAAAAGCTACCGTTTACAATACCAGAATTGGTAGCAAATGCGCCGTGTCGTTCCTCTGAGGGTATACTGTATACAGGAAAAAAGAGCGACACTTGGTTTATATTGGATCCCTTGACTGGAACTAGGGAACATATATCAGGTTAGTATAATATACCTAAAAGCATAATAAGCATATGTATAAGCATATGTATGTATAATGAGTTTGAAATCAATCAAATGTTGCATAAAATTTTATAGGCATTGCTATAAAGAATCCGTATATAATTAAGTAGGTGTGTACTTGTATCGATTGTATCCATGCATGGTATTTAATATTTATTCTTATCGCACCTGATACATTGTGTTTGCAGTGACCTCCATTAACTTTTACTGTTGTCTACTTATACTTACTTACATATTGCGAGATTTTCTTTTAAATGCAATCGAAAAATTTAACAAAGTGATAAAAAATATTAAAACAAACATTTCTCATTTAAAATTATATAAGTCTGTAAGTGTTTATTAATATTGGAATCCCTTATCGCAGCCGTTATCCATAAATTGGGACATTTGTACATATGTAGGTACTTACATGTGTGACGACTGACGAATCGTTAGTGATTTAATTACGATTACCTATAAAATTTGTTTTATTTCATAATAAATAAAATAATAAATATTATGAATTATCAATTATTATTAGATATTAAATTAATAAAAATCAATTTAAATATATTTTATTATAGCGATAAACTATACATGTTCAAATTAAATTGTTATCAGGCAGTAATGTAGAAGGAAAATCCAAAAATTGATATCGACAAAATACATTTATTAAAGAAAATTATCTGTATCTGTATCACAGGTTTTGATTCGTCTAAAATATTTAAGAGGGATGATGAAAACACGTGTCCACCGGACAAAAAACGTGGTGTTTATGTCGCGCGCACTGAGTACAACATTTTGATGCACGACGCCAATAACGAGAATCAGAAATGGAATGTCACATTTTTTGATTACACTTCACATGCTATGGGCAAAGAAATGCTTAATGATTATGGTAAGATTACTTTTAAATTTTCACTTTACGAGTTTATACTGTCTGAACTACATATTAAACATGCGTAAATGGATAGGTAAACATAAATCTTTATATTATTGAAATTGATTTTTAGATTTAGTGAGTTCAAATAATTCCCCTAAAAATACCGATATATGCTAAAATATTTCTCTATCGCATATTAGTTTGTAATATTTTCATGTAATGGATGAATAATCATAACTTTTACCTATATTTAAAAAAAAAACTGCATCTGCATAACTTAACGGCTTATACAGATTTACTGATTACTGAAATATAATATCTGTTAAATAAAATTAAAGTATGTGGATATATTATTTTTAATTCAATTTACCTATTCAAAATATTAAAAAAAAACTATTTTTGGAATGACGTTATTTAATCAGTCATCTCTATCGAATCTTTTATAGAGTTCAAGCATTTTTTTTTTGCAATTTGCGAGACAACATATCGGTCCTCTCATCTTACTGACTTGCAAATGCGAATTGCGTGCTCTGTTTTAACGAAACTGTGATAAACATGAACCCTGATATTGCATTATAATATAACGAGCATAGTGTAGGAATCGAATCCGCTACCTTTTTGGACTTAGCACTAACCTGTTATGTAGTTAGTGAAAGAATTTTTAAAGTTTGGTAATTAGGTAAAATAACAGTCAAACAGTGCAAATAGTTGAGTACAATGATCTTATATTTATTGACATTAAAGTTTAGTAAGTAATTGTTATTTACTTATCGTGCTTAGTCGTAGGAAATGTAAATACCTGCCTATAAATAATAATTTAAAAGGTCTTTTTAGAGTTCATAAATATATTTACGTCTCTTTTTGTAAAAAGAAAAGTATAATTTGTAGTAATAATTTTAAATAATTTTAATCAGAAAGGCAGAAATGACTCGAATAACGAGTACATTGCCATAACTAAAAGAAATAGTGATTTCGTCGTGTTCACTTTTTGTACACGAATAATATTCATTAATAAATACGTTACAATAAAACTTTAAAAATCAGTACCAGCTTATAATCGTTATTATATAAAGACGCTCAGGTTCGTCCCTACTTATGTTTTAACGTTCACTATAGATTTCTCAGAGATGAGATATTTCCCCGCCGTAAAAAGTATCCTATATGTTGATCCGGATAACCAGCTATCATCATACCAAATTTTATCAAAATCTGTCTAGTGGTTTTCTCGTGATGCGTTCCCAGACAGACAGACAAAATTTTTAAAACTATAGATCCGGCATCTATATCGAAAAATAATGACTATTTCAATAAGATTTTCCAAAAAAATATTTAATGTACAGATTCGATTCAGTTAGATTATTATATGTATACTAGTAGATATATATTTTCGATGTAGCACGTAACGTTTTCGCGCTAACGACTAGGTATAGAGTTGAGTATTTTGACACGATATAATAGTAAAGCAGAGTTTATCTCTTATCTCAAATGCTGTTTTCAATGTGTCATTTGTAATTTAATCTCCGCTTTTAGGCATAATTCACTTCACATCAACATCAAATGGGCGTATAATGTCATTTGATCGTAAAACTGGTGACTTGGTATGGTCCCATAACTTAGAGACGCCGGTTGTCGCCGCCTACTTGCTAGATCGCGAAGGTCTTATCTCAGTGCCATTTAACTCTATTGGCGATGACACTTTAGATCATATCATGGAGGATGCAACTACTTTGAGGAATGGGCAGGGAATTAAAAATTCTAATATTGAGCTACAGTAAGTATGATGCCTAAACAGAAATGAGACGATCGCTGTTAGTCCAGAAAGACGTAAACTTTAGAAATATTTACAAAAATGTTCATAAAAATGAATGAAAATTATTAATATACCTATGTTATGTAGCTTTTGTAACAAAAGTTATATTATAATGTGTAAACATATATTATGTAAATATATTATTATAAGTCAATCCTTTACAAAATTAGATGTATAGAACTTATCCCTTTTTTAAAATAATATTCTTAGGTTTACTTCGCTTTTATAAATTAAACTAATTAATTTCGAAATTCAAAATCAAATTTAAAAACTTATTTATTGCAGTCCAACATTATACATTGGACAGCATAACCACGGCCTGTACGCTCTATCTTCACTCGTGGACAAAAACACAGTAACAATATCCACTGGTCACAAACCCTTACTTCTAGAAGGTCCAGTCACGGAAAATCAGGCAAATGCCGAGAAAATCACATACGAACCTTTCAAGAACATTTATTACGAATTAAACGATATAAATGTACACGTGACTCCGCCATATTTACTATTAGGCCATTATAAAGTGCCAGAGTTGACGACAACATGGATGCCTAAACTGACAAATTCCAAATTCATAAACAATCACCCGAATCAAAATAACGCTGTTAAATTAATTAATGGGGAAGTCCATACGGATTCTGATAAGGATGGTGAGAATGAAACCAACTTAAAGTCTAGTTCAGTGTCCGTTTCGGTACAAACTGAGGATTTCGAAGAGTTTCACTTCAGACCAGATTTGTGGTACAAAAAAGCGTATATTTGGTTGCATCAGCAAGAGAATAAGGCTTTGAAAGTTTTGCTTATTATCTTGATGGGTCTCGTCGTCACGTTGTTTTGGTATCTCCGATATCAGGTGTGTTGGTTTTTTTTTTTTATTTATTGTTTTAGTTTTTACCGACCAATAAGGGAAGTACTCACTTTGGGCGTTTTTGTGTTTTTTACACGACACATTACCGGTTAACCGGTGTTCGTGATTCTTCTTTTAATAATAATTTTATATCATATATCTTGAGGGGTGTCCCTTGTAAATTAAAAATAATAATTGAATAGGGTAGATTTTTCTTTAAATTTTTTAATTACTTTTGAAGTTATTCCCTCCACGACCGCGGACACGCCGGCGTTACAGTTAACAATACATTTCTTAGGAATTAATTAATTTCTTAGAAATTTACCTGGAGGTGATAATGTGAAATTAGTGTACTTTTCATAATTAATATTTGATAGTTGTCAAGCATACCTCAATAGATTTGTTGATAATAATATGATTAATTGCGGTCATTTCAAATTGTTTTTTTATTATGTCGGAAGTAACACTGATATGGATTTGAATAAAAACTAAAAATACATTTAAGGCTTTATTTCTTAATATGCTCTGATTATTTTACAACCTTTCAAAATTTTAATTTAATTTACTTTTTATCGTAAAATACATGAAATATAATTTTACGAGTGACGGAGTTATTTATGTACTAATGTTTTTCTACGCTTAATTAAACTTAATTAAAGGTTTTATTACCGTTCGCAATTGATTAGTTATGATGTTTGAAAGTTATAATACTATATTTATTGTGAAAAAAAAAAAAAAATTATAATTTTACGACGTTATATGCTATGTTTTTTTTTAATTTAGAGTAGATAATTTTTTTAATTTTTTTTATTTATTTATTTTTTATATTTTTTTTATTATATATGAAACTTAGGATAAAGAGTATTATTTTGTTCTTGCGGACATCTGGAACCGTGTTTTTTATTGGCTATGTTACTTTTCCCCTGATACATGCCATGCCATGTTCGGTTCAAGATAACAACTGTTTTTATTCCACATTTCACTCAAATCAGTTGAGCGCTTAGGACGTAAAGAAGTGACAAACCACACATACTGTCTAAATCACTTACAAACTATCGAAATAAAAATATTCATTGGGCCGAATTAATGCAAAGCGTCATTTGTTGATGTATTCCTCTTAAAATGTAATCATAAGTGAGGCATAAGCATGTGTGTCAACAATTCCAAGACAATTTTTTCCAAAAATAAAGAAAAACACTTTGTGTTAACCCTGAAAACTGGAATAATATTGTATTGGTAATAAAAACTGGTTAATTACATTTCAACTTTTAAGTTGCTTTGTAATAAAAAAAATGTTAGTCAGTTGAGTTAGCAAATACGTGACGCCATATGGCCACACGCCATACAAAATGTATGGGGAATTGCGTATAACTACACAATTCTAAAAACACCAAACCTTAATGTGTATGATTACACTAGTTCTTTTTTCTTCAGGCTAGAGAATTTCAACAACTTTCCCAAGGCGGATCTAGAAGTTCCAACACATCGACGTCATCATCTGGCGAAGTCACCGGTCATTTGATGGAGATAGGTGAAGGTGAAGTGCGTATTGGAAGAATAAGTTTCTATACTGATCAAGTTCTTGGGAAGGGTTGTGAAGGGACCTTTGTGTATAGGTGAGTGGTAGTTATGTTAGTTGGGATGATGTGATTTTTAAATTTTCTTTGTGGTTTTTTAGTTTTGTATTTCTAACTGTGTTTGGCGGAGTTTAGTTTATGTGTGACAGTCTTCTTGGTTAAATCGGTCCACTCCATAGCTTATCAATATTTTAGAAAATTGAAGTGAAAATATAAATCACTGTTCTTTTTTCGTATCTACATCACAGGCGATAAAGAGAAAATATTTTATTATAATATCGACACGACCTTGGGAGTCTAAGTGCGGAAAACGAGTCCATTTTACAGTACATTACATCGACACGACCTTTCATTGCACAGTCATTGTTTACAATCCACACTTCCTTCAGTCAGTTTTTGTGAAACCCTTCATGTAATGTATTTAAAAAACACACGTCACTTCCCGATCTATATAAATGCCCAAGTTTGTATGTATGTTTAATCATGTTTTTTTTACTCCTTCACGCTAAAACAGCTGGTTGATTTTGGTTAAAATTTAGTACATAGATAGATTATGACTTGGAGTAATATATATGCTACAGTTAGTCTAGTGAAGTTGAAGTGAAGTTACCCGAACGAAACGAGGGTAAATCGCTAGTATAAAGTATTAAGCATTTATAATATCACTACATTCTATCCACTCAAGTGGCCTACCACGTGCGCGGAGTAAGTCATAAGCGATAACGTCAAATTATAAGTCGATAATAATTTGCCTATATCTTAATCTATACTGATATATAAAGCTTTATTTGTTTGAACATCCTAATCTCTCTGATTCTGATGGTCTAATTTGAAAATTTTTTATAAACTACGCGAGCGGAGTCTAGAAAACGCTATTCCGGGATATGCTCTATTTGCATTTCGAATTTTTCATCCCTTTAGCCCTTACAGAGTGAAGAAAAAAAACACAGAGACACGCACACGCGCAAATACCTACATGCACACACACACATATACACACACACACACACACATACGCATACACGCACATACACACACTTGCTCAATGCATACAATTATACAAACCTACACATTCTATCTATTAATGTATTCAGCCCTTTTAAATGTCCCACTGCTGGGCACGGGCACGAGGGGTTCAGTACGAGGGGGATCAGGCCATACTCCACCACGCTGGCCAAGCGCGGGTTGGCAGACTTCACATGTCTTTAGAAAACTTGCTAGGTTCTCTCAGATATGCAGGTTTCCTCACGATATTTTCCTTCACCGTAAGGCAAGTGGTAATCATGTTAGAAATGATTCGCAAATGAAAATATCAGAGGTGTGAGACTTTAGATTTGAACCCGCTTCACTCGTTTTCCCAAGGGAGCGCGTTACCACTGGGCTACCACTGCCTCCACTGGGCTACCACTACCTATCTATTAATATATTCGTTGTATTCCAGAGGCACATTCGACAAGCGAGCGGTGGCCGTGAAGCGGCTGCTGCCCGAGTGCTTCACGTTCGCGGACCGCGAGGTGGCGCTGCTGCGCGAGTCGGACGCGCACGCGCACGTCGTACGGTACTATTGTACGGAGCGGGACAAACAGTTCAGGTGTGTGGGACATATGTATGTATTGTTATTGATATACTGTGTGTATAAATATACAAACGAAATACCAGTCGATCATTAACTTATTAATCACGAAACCTCAAAAATATATGTATATGCTACAAGCTTACGGGATTCCTTATAGGGAGTAAGTGTCCACTAAGAAAGGAGTTTCAACCATCGATCAAAAAAGTACTAGTTACACGATCAGCGACAAAAAATGTCATCACGGCATGAGCGCTCATTTGAACATTTCAGCTTTTTATTTTATTTTTTGTAAAAACAACTTTAAGAATTGCATTTAAGGTTCAATTTATATTGTTGTATATTTATTTCAACTAGATTAATTACCTAGACATATGGTCAAATTTTGTGGGTAGGCACTGTCTGTAACAACTATATAGTTTTTCAGTCGTCTAAAACCTTAGTCTCTCCCGCGACCATGATTGCTGTAAAGCATTCGAAACGTCGGAAACCAAAAATCAAAATAAATCCGCGAATAAAACCGAATATATAGTTTTATTTAATATGTCCAATATTCGTGTAATTCTAAGAAAGTATAATTTTTTCATAATTATTACTGTGTTCTAGGTACATAGCATTAGAACTTTGTTCAGCGACCCTGCAGGACTATGTGGAGAAGAAACTAAACTTTGACTGTAAAATAGATGCTGTAGAAGTTTTACGACAAGCTACTATGGGCTTGTCTCATTTACATTCCATGGATATAGGTTTGTTTAATTTGAATTTATCCTTTTTCACACCTCCAGGTAAATTTCTAAGAAATTAATTAAATTTCTAAGAAATCTATTGTTAACTGTAACGCCGGCGTGTCCGCGGTCGTGGAGGGAATAATTTTTGATTGAGTGATTGAGACTTTTTAAAACATGTTTGCTCTATTCCGAATTCCTACAGGAACCGTTTGTATTATAAATTAAACTGTATATTTTAATATATTATTGGTTAAATTATTACCACAATAATAATATATAGATATAATTGCTATGGGGACATTCATAAATTCATACAAACATTTTTTTATCCAGTCTTATATCCAGTTTTATCGTAATATATATTAATCTTTACCAAATAATCCATTTACCCTATTTTTAAGGTCAATATGAAACTCCCTGAAAATACTTTTAACATATTATTGGGTATTTTTCCAGTTCACAGAGACATAAAGCCTCATAATGTGTTGCTCTCGATGCCGACCGGCTCAGGGGAGGTGCGTGCAATGATATCAGACTTCGGTCTGTCCAAGAAGTTGAATATAGGCAGAGTCAGCTTCTCTAGGCGCTCCGGTGTGACCGGCACTGATGGGTGGATCGCTCCTGAGATGATTAATGGAGAAAGAACGGTTTGTGGATAATCTTAATCTATCTATATATAAACAATTTTAACGTCCCCACTATCGTGCGTGGATTTCCTCTCAAGGGAGGCCCATTTTCCTAGAGTACTAAAAACTTTGCATCTAATACTTTCTTAGATTTTCGCTAATATTTGACATTTTAAATAAAAATATGTTATCGGATTTTTCGCGCGGATTTATTCTACAACATACATTTTCAGACCACAGCTGTCGACATGTTTTCACTGGGTTGCGTGTTCTACTACGTACTGTCGAAGGGGTATCATCCATTCGGCGATGTTTTACGGCGACAAGCGAACATACTCACTGGAGATTATAACTTGGATCAGCTAGAGTAAGTTGTATTGTTTTCTAAATTAGCGGATATAATCTCGTAATGGCAATGTATAGTCCAAGAGCCTCAAGCAGTATCTTTATAATTGTGTGTATAGATGTATTCAGCCCTTTTTAAATTCCCACTGCTGGATTCTGTGTTCCTTCAATAAGCGGTGGGTCCACCACGCTGGCCCAGTGCGTGTTGGCGGTCTTCATATCTTTCGAAAACTTGTTAGGTTCTCTCAGACATGAAGGTTTCCTCACGATGTTTTCATTTACCGTAAGATAAGTAGTAATCATGCTGGAAATGATTCGCATAACGTAGCTTCGTGTTAGGGCAACAATTCAGAATCTGATCAGTATTTTCATAGATTATAATTAAACTTTATCTCTTTATAACATTAATCGCATAAATATTATAAATGCGTATGTTTAAATATATGGATGTTTGTTACTCAATGACTGAACGAATCTAGATGAAATGTGGCATAAAGATAGATTATAGTCTGACATAGCACACAGGTTACTCTTTATCCCGGAAAAATGTACCGTTCCTGTGGGATATCCATAGTAACCGTTAAAATGTACGTAAGACTAAAAATCAAATTTAAAAATAAAATACATATATGTATATATTTTTCCCAGTAAAGAGCTACCTGAAGAAGAGCTGGTGATAACAAAGATGTTGATCCGCGCGATGATATCCGCGCGCGCGCACCTCCGCCCGCCCTGCGACTCCGTGCTCCGCTGCCCCATGTTCTGGGGCAAGCAAAGCATCTTGAACTTCTTACAGGTTTGAGTCATGTTGAAGTTTTTTATTTAACTGTTAGTATGGAATAGATAGATTTTATAGAAAAGTAGGTAAGTAAAAAAAAATTGTATCCCTTACTTGAGAAATGATTCATTCTCCATACAAACTTCCACCCCCCTTAACGGATGATTTTCGGGATAAAAACTATCCTATGTCTTTCTCAGCGTCTCAAACTATTTCTATACCAATTTCATATATATCGGTTCGGTAGATTAAGCGTGAAACTGTAACAGACAGACAAAGTTACTTTCACATTGATAATATTAGTATGGATAGTTTTGTAGCATTAAAGAGTCAGTGAAACAGTTTTTCGTTACTAAATGGTACTACCATAGTATGAGTTTCCGTACAATAGGCTATCGCCTATTGGTTTTAACAGAAATGCTATCAAATGAAGGGTTAGTGAAATTAAATCAAAATAAGTCCGAGAAAAAATCTACTATTATTTCTATCTACTCTTATTCTAGAAAAAGAATTAGTATAATATATTTACTAGGGATGCGCCGAATATGGGTTCAATCGAATACGAATATTCGGTCCAAAATGTATCGAATTCGGCCAAATTATGTTCATTTTTACCGACATACATGTCGGTATTTCTAATAACAGCGGTGCAGTAAATGTGCAAAAGTAACTTTTTTTTGTTGGAAAACAAATATTGATTTAAATACAATTAAAAACGGAATTTTGATTTTTTAAATATTTGTTATTTCAATTAGTCAATAAATTATGGTTACGCAAGGTAGTGCGTGTTTCATAGTATTCTTATACTATGTATTTCTTAGTGTGAAGCCTTTTTTTAATTTTTAAAATAATTATAAATCTTAAGATAATACTAGCATCGAACATACCGAATTCGAACATTCGGCGCATCTCTAATATTTAGTAATGATTCCAAACGGTCGCAGGACGTGAGCGACCACGTGGAGAGCCTGCCGGTGGCGGCGGCGCAGGCGCTGGCGCGGCGCGCGCGTCGCGTGACGCGCGGCGACTGGCGCGCGCGCGTGTGCGGCGCCGTGGCGGGCGACCTGCGCGCGCGCCGCACCTACCGCGGCGACAGCGTCGCGCATCTGCTGCGCGCCATACGCAACAAGGTGCCCTACGGCGTATCATACTTTCTTAGATCTACGCGAATATTTGACATCTATACTATAGTCTTTTTTTTTTAATCTCAGAGACAAAACTGACATTACATGGTTTGCCAGTTTTTTGCAATTCTTAATTAGTGATGCTACTATCGAATATTAACGTTAATAAAATCAAGTATCGTTTTTTTATAGTAACTTATCCTGAAATTATATGTAGGTACTTATTTAAAACGTAATAATACAAAATTAATGTAAATTTAATAATGTGAATTTTAATGATACGTTTTGGAATAGAAAACTTTGAAGTGAATCATCTTATCAAAATAAAAAGTTACGATTAAACAAATCGGTATGGTAGGTAATGCACAAAAAAGCTGGCAGCATCATTTGTAAATTAGTAGTGTCCGACCGAAGGTCTATTTTTGGCCGAAGCCAAAGCCGATTAATCGGCTATCGCCACAACCTTCGGCCGAAGCCGAAGCTAAAGGTTTATATTCTCTCAGCACTCAGTAACTAATTTTGTATCAATACCTCAAATAACCTCAATATTGAAGGTTTATATTGACTGTCTCATATAGAAGTTGATGATATATCATAGAGATGGTTGGTTTAGAGATAAATAAAAGTTTGTGATTTTGTGATTTACCTACTGGTAAAAAATAATCATTTCTTTATTATGTAATTCACAAATTACAATTAGACCAATCAGTCTTTGTTTTACTCGACTAGACCAAAACTAGACTAATAAATAAAATAAACAAACACTAACTTCTTAGTAAATAATTAAATGTTGGTCAATTAAATGCACAGTTTAGAAAATATTAGAAATTTCAAAATAAATGAAACAATAACAATAGAACTAATGAGGTAATGACTGTTTTGCAAACAACAAGTTATAAGAATAATATAATATTCTATTTTACTAAGCATATTTGTACTTAACCTTCTCTCTCAAAAACACTCGTTTAAATACACGTACGAACTTGTTTTGATGCATACAATGTGATATTTTGACAGTGACTCCCCGCCGCCTCATGACTTTCGTAACAGTTCTTTCAATCTCGACGGTCGCTCGGACCTTCGGCGAAACCTTCGGCTTCGGCCGGGTTTTGGGCTGAAGCCGAATGTTTCGCCGAAGGTGGATTTTTTGGCCGAAGGTGGCCTAAGCCGAAGCTTCGGTCGGACACTATAAATTAGACATTTGCATGTGCCAATTTAGTCTCTGAGATTAAAAAACAGACTATATGGTGGCGCGATAAAAAAAATTTCTTACTCTTACTCAACATTTTGAAGTAGCCCACTGATTTTTAAAATAAGTAATTAATTTAAATTTTTGATTTGAATGATAATTGGCTAATCTAATTTCTTCAGTACATGTGTATCTATGTTATATGCTTGTTAATATGATTTGACAGAAGTCGATTTTTAATACTAATTTAATAATTATTTGTAGAAACATCACTATCGGGAATTGGATCTCGAAGTTCGTGAAAGTCTTGGTAAATTGCCAGATGGCTTCGTCTCGTACTGGTTGAAAAGGTTCCCTCTCCTTTTGCCGCATGTATGGCTTCAAATGCAACAGTACAGACATGAGGACACCTTGCAAGTGTACTACCCACAATCCTTCACATTTAATAGAGATGACGTCATCGAGTTGTACTGTACCGATTCCGATGAAGATTTACCAGTAAGCGATCCTGAGAATGACTTGTACAACAACAACGAGGATACTTCTAAATTTAAAAAAATCTACAAAAATGGTTCTCCGAGAAGGAAAATGGAGGATTGGCGAACTGAAGGCCGTTCTGATTTTAGAATACGACCAGATGACGTCAGAATGCGCGACAAACATTATTATAAGAAGAAAGAGAAGAAAAAAGAAGATATGCCTGTTTGGACTTTACCCCCGCAGTAGTTCATATTTGAGTTAGTGAGATTTTAATATATTAATGAATTTGTCGATGGTCTCAAATTAATTTTATTTTGTACGTAAATTATTAGGCATGTACTTATATTTTTGATGACACGTTTGGCTGTTTGTAGTGACCCTCCTTGTTGTGCCAGCGGTCGCGAGTTCGAGTCCCGTTGGGCGCACTCATTTGTGTGACGCACGAATGTTTGTACTCCAGTCATGTGTGTTTATATTTATAATGTGTATGTATTTAAAGTTATATGTGTGTAGTGTATCAACTATCTGGTACACAATACAAGCCTTGTAGCTTACATTATTTATTATTATTACATACTATTGGGGATTGTCTAATTTGTGACTATTTGACTTTTTTTTTGAAATTATGAAAATTAATATATTATGTTTTATATTTATTATTTAATTAAACAAATTAATATAGTAATTATTTATTAACTAGATTTAACATAGTGAATATTTTTTATCCAGTGGTTTACATTTTCTAATATATGTAACTTTGGGAATAGAAAGGGCGTTTTGGAAATGGGACCAAAGTTGCATTAAAAAGAAGCTAATAATGTTTTATTTATTACTAATATTTTGAACATTAATTATAAACTGAAGTTAGAAGTACATTCCCTTTTTATTAAAGAAAAATCTTGTATAGTTATTTAAGTATAAAAATGTCTAATGTAAAAAAAGTAAATGAATAAAGAATTCCCACATATTGAAATCGGTAACAGGGTGTAGTGGATTCGATTTTCATTATGTATACCATATGATATAATATAGAAAAAAAAACGATTTGTAATTGTTTTTTAATAAAATGCTCTGTCGAAAAGACATATTAAACGTATAAATAATGTATGTACATATGTACTTATTGTAATTTTAATGTATACATATAAACATTGATATTTGTAATAAATTATTTTAATTAATTTCTTTGAAATATTTTGTTTTGATATTGGAGTTATAAGTTTAGGTATAAGGTTTTAGTCATAATAAGTAATCATAGTTTGTAGTAAATTAAGTGATGTTTGTGCAAAATAAGGGCTGTAATTTTTTCAATTAAGAGCACTTGATATCACATGAAATGTCCAAAAAACATTCTGACCTATGTTCATTTTTGTCTCACGTAGGCCATTAAATGCAATTTGAGATCGATCTACAAATCACATCAAAATCCGTCCAGTATTTTTAAATAATAATATTATGCATAATTTTTTTTCCTCATCTGTATATACTCATTATACATATACAATTTACATCTTTTCTAAGACAATAAGTGTTTAAGACGTTTTTAAAGAATATTAATAAATTAAGTAAAATTATGTAAAATTCACTAACATTGTTTGTTCCTTTGACTTTTTTAATTGTGTATAAGTGTATGAGGCAAATGTATATAAAAACTTTTTAGACAAAATATAATCTTTGTGATATGATATTACCTAAATGATTCTTTATTTTTAAGGAATTATACAAAACTATAATTATAATTTTTAAACATCGCATTTAAGTAAAATAAATTGAAATTAAAACATACACAATTGCATATATGCAGTCATTAGTTTTATTTTTCAGGCATTATGTTTGTTACACGCATGTTAGTACAGAAAACAAAAAGTAACAATTTAGTCAGTCTTATCAAATCTGTTAGTGCAAAAGTGATTTAAGGCACATTTGAATTTAAATTTGGATTAATTTCATATATGGTTCAGTGTGAAGTTTAAGCATTTTTGCACTAACAAGCTTATATAGAAGTAATATATGGCACAAAAAACGCACACAATAATAACAAAATAAACATAATATTTGTGCAAGAATATAAAAATAAAAAAGCAAAGTACACTTGTCAATCAACACAAAGATTTTTTAAACATAGTAAAATAATATAATTAAAAAATGATCCAAAATGCATTGATTTTTGTCAGTGAGTGTTCACTTTTTTTACTGACTCATTATATTGTACTTTTTAAACTTAACAAGTTTTATTTTAATAACTTTACTTTTCTACATTTCGCACAATTTGGAATGTTGCTAATAATCTCATCAACCTACTCACAGATACAAGAAGTGTTTTTTCAACTGTAGTCTATTGAGCATTACATCAATATGTAGCTGTACTGTACTTGTAGTAAAAAATGTATAATTGATTGTTAAAACTATCACTAATATCTTATTTGTTAAATGTATTGGTTACTTCATTTTATTTGCATATTTTTCAATTAAATCTATGATTGTTAAATGGAGTTTTTCTTTAGCCACATCTATAGCAGACTTTTGGGAACCATTCAACAATACAATGTTTGGATTATAATTTAACAAAATTTTGGCCGCTCCAATATTGCCCACTTCACTTGCATCGTGTAATGCTGTATTCCCAGATAAGTCAATTGCATTTATATTTGCTCCGTTGTCAAGTAAAAAACTAATAACTACAGTTTTATTATTCAAAGCTGCCAAATGTAAAGGTGTTTTGCCTTTTTTGTTAGACGAGTTTACGTTTGCTTTGTTTAAAATGAGAATTTTACACAGTTCAACTAATCCATACCGGGATGCATAATGCAGTGCGGTCAGTCCATTTGTATCGGAAAAATTAACATCATAATCAGAAATTGTTGTGTGAGTTTTCTTACACATTTGGCATTCACAAAGGGGATGACAAGATGTTCCTTTAGGTATAGTGTTTGCATTAATATAGTTTTCATAATTAATATTCATATAAAAACAGGCAAGTTTAACATCACCATAGGAAATCGCTTGTAAGATTCTTTCAATCCTTTTTAAATTTTCTACAGTTTTATTTGCATTATTCAATTCATTTTTTGTTTTAATATTTTGTAACTTTAAACTCACGGGATTATCAGATTTACAAGTTAATGTTTTGACGTCTGTGCTTGTGATATGAATATATTCATATAAATTGGGCATACTCGATTTGAGGACCTGTAATATCTTTAAATTATGGGCATAGTCAAATGCAGTTTTGTTATTGCGATTTTGCAATGATGGTTCAGCACCATTCTCTATCAGCAACTTAGCAATGCCTTCATATCCCCACTTGGAAGCTAAGTGTAGAGGAGTATTTCCAAGTTCATTTATACAGTTTATTTTTAGTTTTTTTCTACCATGTTCAGCAAAATATATCAATGCTTTAACACAATTCATATGACCATTATTAACTGCTAAGTGTAATGGAGTATTTTTGTCAATGTTTGCTTGATTGATATTGGATCCTGAATGTAATAATAATAGCAGAGCATTTTGATGTCCTCTAGATGCAGCATAATGCAAAGGTGTGCATTCATTGAGATCAGTCGCATTTACTCTTGCCCCCATTTCAATTAAAACTTCTACTATATTTGCCTTTCCATGTATAGAAGCAACATGTAAAGGAGTCAAACCATGGCTGTCTCTTGAAGATACAGTTGGTGAAGTTTTTAAGAGATTCTTAGATATTTTTGAACAACATTTTTTACAATTGCACAAAGGATGGCATAATCTTTGATAAATTTCTGCTTCATAGTTTTCTTCTTCCTCCTCATCGTCGTCATCATCTTGATTTTCTGCTAATTTTATTGCAGTGTTGTCATTTTGCTGTATACTGTCCATGTGTTTTTGATTTTTTTCTAATAATTTTTGTACTTGTTCTGAATTACTTGCTTTAATTAGATCAAAAATGTATTCTAATGTTTCCTCTCTGCCTGTTGTGTCATTTGTTGATATGGACTCTGTCAAGCTACTTTTTCTTTGAATGCTATCATTAAGATTTTCTTCTGTAAGATTGCTTTCATAATAATAAGATTCTGGGTTCGGTGGACCTGCTAGAGCACCAGACTGTATGTGTTCAATAACAGCTTCTAATGTTGTTATAAGAAATGCACTTTCATCACTGTCCCCTTTGCCAATACCACTAAAGCGGAATTCTTTCATATACTTCAGTTGGCTATACCAGTTTGGCAATCCAGATTTAATGAGTAAGAAAACAAAAACTGGTAATAAATCATCAGCAGTTAAAAGAACAACATTATTGCTGTTGTCAATTTTGTTAATAGCATTTAATGCTTGCTTAAGACATAGTACTTTTTCCAGAATAGTATCATAAGTATCAATTTTTGATAATATTTGTTTTGCTTTAGGCACTGCATGGTACAAGTCTTTTTTTATATCAAGATCTCTAAGTTGAATATCACACATATTTCTTATCTTTTTATTTAAGTGGGAGTCTTCATAGGCACATATTGTACAAATCGGCTTAAAAAGGGAGTCAAATAATAAATGTTGCATATAACTTTCAACGGACAATTTAATATTTTCTAGTAAATGTTTAGAGGCTTTACATTTTTCTCTAAGTCTACGACTTTGTAAAGTGCTTTGAAGGCATTCAGTATATAATTCACTTACTGCTTCTTTTAGAGGGGCAATAGCTATGGGTAAAGGGGAATATTTTTTTAAAAACATTTGGACATTGTTCTCTATTTGGTCTAAGACTTGGCGTCCTGCAGCTTGTGTCCAAAGTAAATCAATGCAGTCATTAATAGAAAGTAGGCAATCTTTAGTCATAGAATTATCGACTATATTAGAATTAGGTTCTAGAGGACTCTCAACACACCATACCTTATATTTAATAAAATCTTCAGTATAAAATGTTTCTTCAAACAATATATGACTCTGGAGTGGTAATCCTTTTGTAACTTCCAAGGTAATAACTTTGTTAGCGACAGTAATTTGTTTCTCAGTGAGAGTGCTGTAATGTGTTTCTGGTAATTCATCACTGGGCACTAAGACATGAGCACAAAAATCTTCAACGGTGAATACGCGTGTATTTAAGCTTCCAATACGAGGTACACATATTATCCATGATTGAGAAATACAGTGTTGAAACAAACTTGAATATTCATTTTTAAATTCTATAAAGAACGGATTATCCGATATGATTTCGTCATATGCGCCTTCCATAGTAACTATCTAGTTCTAATATAAATGTAATTTATTATTTTAATTATGGTAATTTGCCTCCTTGAACTTGTGTTTAAATGTTACATGTAATGCAATAACTTCCAAGTGCTTAGTTCTTCAAAACTAGTTTTTGTTATCATCATAAGTATATTTAATTTAATTTTAATCACACTTTCATAATATTCAATTATAAGTGTTATTTAATATATAATTGTCCACTATTAAAAAGCACACTTTGTTCTTAATACAATAAGTATTTAATAGAAATTGGTAACTTGATATGAAACTTCAACTTTCCGAATTCCGATATCAAATGTCATAATCATATGTCAATAAGCTTAGTTCTCCTGGAGACAGGAGAACTGACACTTGACAAAGGAACAGATTACAGATTAACATCTGTTCCATGGTTTTTAAATAAATATGGAACCTTTTATAGTTTATATATTTTTATTTTTCTTGTTGTGAAATTCTGCTAATCGGCTATAATTTTAAGTGTTGAGAAAAAATAAGCCAAGGATCTGTAAATAACTTTGGTTAATCTATTGCTCTGTGCTTATGGTAGCATTTCAGTATAGTTTTTGGTTCGATCAACAATACTACTGTTGATCGAAGAGTTTGTGGTTAAAACTTAAAATTAAAGTCTTACGCTACATTTACACGCTTGTCAAGACTTGCCAAGCGTGTAAATGTAGCGTTATACTCTTCCACAGACCACAAACTATATAGAAAAGCTAAGCTTAGCATAACTGCACGGTTTGAAGTATTTACTAAGAAAATTGAATTGAATTGTCTTAATTTTTTAAATTCACATGAGAGATGCTTCATTTGAAATGATTAAAAGTTTCCATTAAGTAAATTTTGTCTAAAGCAGAGTAATTTTATTTATAAGACTTTAAAAGTGTATTATCCCACCCTTTGCCCATATTGTTTCTTGTTAGATGTGCAATAGCCAATAACGAATTTGTAATTATTCAAAGGTAAATTGACTAATAAAATACAGAGGTAGGTTAGGTTAGGTTAGGTTGTGTAAGTGTTGTTACATTACTAGTAATTACATGATGTAGGTGTAGTTTTTCAAAAATCATTTTAATTTTATAAATAAGCACTTACTTATCGACGTAGTATTAATAAAATAAAAATATTAATTAAAAAAAATACTAACTTGACCCCATGATCGAATTAGCCACAATTCGTTCATGCGTGAACCTTATAAAGTTAACAACTAAGTATTTATAATATATTGGATTTTCGAATAAAATATGAAATGGTTTAAGTATATAAAAATAAATAAATATTTTACCTTATGTTATGAGAAATGTTAAATACGCTTTAAGATATTTTAAGGATGATAGGTACTCGTATCACGTATGTCTTATTATTTTTTTATTACATATTTTTTCTCAAATATAATAGTTATATTATTGTACATTAGCAATTAATATATATTATAATTTTAAAAATATCATTAACTTATCCACGACCACCTCGTCCACCACCTCCCAGACCACGGCCACCAAAACCACCAAAACCTCTTCCGCCAAATCCTCTACCGCCAAATCCTCTACCGCCAAACCCTCGTCCACCAAAACCGGGTCGTCCAAATCCAAAGCCTGGTCTTCCAAATCCAAATCCAGGTCTTCCTATGACCAAACCAGCACCTCCAAATATAATAGGGAGTGGTCGCCGTTGATAGTAACCACCTTGGGAATTTAATTATATATATTTTTAGCGATGTTTCAATTAAGAATAGATGATCTATGTTTGGGAAGAGTAGTAGGTATTAAAAAAGAGTACCTACCTACCTAAATATTAATTTAGCTACACATCTAAAACCTGAATGTTAATTTTTCAATTATATACCTACTTAATTAATATAAATGTATTTAAAAAAAATCCGTTCTTTATATTTAAGGGATAAAATAAATATAAAAGCTAGACACGAACATGAATTGGTTCGTCTTTATGTTTTACTAGCGACTCATCCTCGCTCCGCTCGGGTTCGTCCCTACTTACGTGTTAACGTTTAATATAGTTTTCTTAGAAATGAAATATTTCCCCGCAGTAAAAAGTATCCTATATGTTGACCCGGATAACCAGCTATCACCATACCAAATTTCATTAAAATCTCTCTAGTGGTTTTTCTGTGATGCGATAACAGACAGACAGACAAAAATTCTAAAAACTATGGATTCGACCTCTGTATCAATAATAATGTCTATTTCAATAAGATTTTCCAAAAAATATTTACTGTACAGATTCGGCTTAGTTACAATTTTATTATACTCGTATGTATAGATGAATTTAATATACACCATAATGAGCTTATCTACTCAGATTTACTCTAATTAGAAACGCGAAGTTATTTTTATACATTTTAGTATTACAGTATCTTCTGTTACCTGTGACAAACCTCAAGATTAATATAGCTTGGTCATTAATTAATAGATATAAAGAATGACAATATGTATAGTGTTACTTTAAATATATCTACCACATGCGGAATTGCTAAAGGGGTCTCAGCCAAATGCTATTCTCCTTTCGAATTAAGTAGTTAAGAAAATGCCGATTTATTATTATCTCATTTCAAAATCAATAATTACTTTACGCTATGACTAGTGCCTTTGAATTAAAAAAAAAACTTACCAT
Organism: Brenthis hecate; assembly: GCA_951806755.1. Classification (NCBI taxonomy): domain Eukaryota; kingdom Metazoa; phylum Arthropoda; class Insecta; order Lepidoptera; family Nymphalidae; genus Brenthis; species Brenthis hecate. Next base: position 2,127,744 of record OX638275.1, on the reverse strand, counting down.
AAGGATAATAAATTATCTGACGTTTCTGCCTTATATGGTTGGTTTCAGGACTTTCAATATTATTATATTTTTCCTGGTACGTTAAATTTTTCAGGATAACACCTGAATTTTGATTTATTTGACCATCACATGATGTAGATTTAAATTCTTGCAGAATTATGACAAATAGGAGTAAAATCGTAGCGATCCGTGCTGAGTGCTAAAAATAAGTGTTATATTTAATGGAAATATTATTGACTTAAAATAACAAAAAATTACTATAGTACATTAATGCAAATATAAAAGCAATGATTTTAAATAGAAAAAAAATACACTTTGAAATATTGAGAAATATTTATGTGCCTATATACACGTAGATACATATATACGTATGTACTATAATATATTACAAATATGTTAATATTAAAAAAAAGTAGTATTAAAAAATATATTAAGTAAAATCTCAATACGTACAATGTTTTCCATGGTAGATTGTTTTTCAGTGTAACTCAATGAATCAACTATTTGTACTCTACATCATTTGTTATTCACATGTATTTATATGGTTATAGCGAGACTTGCTAATTGAAGAGTATCGTAGTTTTTCCCAACCTTAAATCTGTTAAAATATTCTTTACAAGAAAAATCATTTATATATTTGTGTACATATGTTTGTTATTTATTCACGGGTTCAGGATTTAAGTAAAATTATGAAAAGTTATTCTAGGTACTCACATAGGTACCCATTATTTAGGTTTCTACCATTCATCCATATTAATAATAAAATTCGGTAGACTTGATAATGATCCTTTGTATGACATTTAATGGGTATAAAGTAGAAAAAAATATAAAAAAAATAATATTTACATAATATTTATTACTTAGGTATACAAATCTCGGGTTTTCCCCCGAGTTTCGTAAATATTTAGTGGTATAAATATATTAGTATACAATTGCTACCTATCTATATTAATAATATATATTACAAAGAGGAAAATAATGTCTAATTTTATTCGTCTTACTCTCGCTTCGCTTTGGTGTTCGTAGGTTTCTTTTTGCCGTACATTATATTGCTTTATTTCAAACCGATTAGGCGACGCATGCTGATAAAGCAACCAGCAACCACATGGCTAGGTTTTTCAACCGACTTCCTCAAAAAGGAGGAGGTTCTCAATTCGGCTGTATTTTTTTTATGTTTGTTCCCTCAGAACTCCGTCATTTATTAACCGATTTGGACAATTTTTTTTTTCGTTTGAAAGTGTATACTTCCAGATTGGTCCTACTTAAATTTCAAAAAAAAAACATACTAGTGGTAATTTTTTTGAATAAAAGGTGTCAGCGATACAAAGCAAAGCACACTGACTTCGAAAAAATTTGATTGAGTATGTATATTTTAAATAAAATAAAACTATCTTTTCGTATTATTTCGCGGATTTATTTTGATTTTTGGTTCCCAACATTTCGAATGCTTAACAGTAATCATGGTCGCGGGAGAGACTATGGTTTTAGACGTCTGAAAAACTATATAGTTGTTATAGACAGTGCCTACCCACTATTTTTTTTAAATGATTTCAAAAATTCAAAAATGGCAATAAAGTACTTTACAATATTTGTTGATTTTTATTTCTAAACATTAATTTTTTTTAAGAAGTACTCGTAGTATAATTAAATATAGCAATATTATTTATTTAATTTTAGCTGTTATTATTATAAAAATTATTAAAAATTTAAAAAACTTTATTAATTCGATAACAAAAAGACAAAGCACCAAACCAATAAACACATTTTCATAGAGTCATAAGGATTCGTGAAAGCTTTTCTTGTTTACAATGTTTTTAAATAAGTCGTTGAAAATTTTAATACCATCTTTGTTGTTGAAGCAATTATTACCTTCGCCGAGATCTTACATCATTTTATAATAAAGCTCTTAAATATTTTATCTACTGAAGGCTAATGATTTCGTTCATTAACAATTTCCAAAGAGAATTATTTACTCTCTACTACAGCGAGGTATGATTTATATAAATTTAAAGCAAAATGGTCTTATTTACTAGCGTTTTTAGAGTGTATTTTTGTACAAACCAGACCATGTGAAGAAAAGAGCAGCCGTTTCAAAGGCACCTTTTGTTCAACGTTCCTTACTAACTTGCAGTTGCAGTGCTCTATTTCTATGACGTGCATAAGCGTTATTTAAGTTTATAGCTTTAGAATGAAAGGTGGAACTGTTTGGAGTCTTCACGCGTCTATTAACTGCGCAGCTTTTATTCAGTAAATATTTAAATGTTTGTTTTTCACGTTTCACATCTATTTTTGCGAGAGAAAATGGATTTATGACGAAACAATATTTTATTACTAGCATTGCCCGCGGCACCACCCGCGTGCAGATGACCGAAAGCCAAATTCTTAGGTTTTGCATATTAGTATACTCTTACAATGCACTTTTTGTATTTTTTCTCAGAAATGAGATATTTTCCCGCGGTAAAAAGTGTCCTATATGTTGACCCGGATAACCAGCTATCATAATACCAAATTTTATCAAAATCTGTCCAGTGGTTTTCTCGTGATGCGGCAACAGACAAACAGACAAAAATTTTTAAAATTATAGATTCGGACTCTGTATCGATAATAATGTCTATTTCAATTAGATTTTCCAAAAAATATTAAATCTACAGATTCGACTTAGTTACAATTTTATTATATGTATAGATTTAGCTACTGACGTATGTACTGTGATAAAAGCCTATGAACGGCTGCATTGTAAAGGGAGTTGTGTATTTTTTAGCTATCATTATAATTATTGTATATCATCATTATTATTTTTATAATATAACTCAACATGATCATATGCGGAAGTGTGTATGTTGGTTACTTTTTCACGTCTAAACGCCTGGACGGATTTTGATAAAATTTATTACACAGATAGACTTACTACTACTATTACTACTTAAAGCTACACGTAAGCTTCTGTTAAAGCGAGTATTATTATGACTAGAGACTTACTTCGCTTCGCTCGGGTGCATCTCTTGATACGTTTTACGTAATAAATCTAAAGGAAAAGTCCGATTCGAGTAGTAATAGGAAAATTCGAGCAATTTGAACAAAATGCGGTTATTGTGACTTAATTATACCTAATAGACATATAGCCTCGCGGACTTTTTGTGGGTTATATGTAACATCAATGGTTTTCGCAGCTAACAAAATTTTGATACTTTAGTTTGTTTACATTGTTACAATTTTTGTAGGGAACGCTAATTTAAAAAATAAATAAAAACAACCTATGTTACACGCTGATAATTGCTTTCTATCGCTGAAAGGAAAGGATTTTTAAAATGAGTTAAGTAGTTTTTGAATATACCTATACATTAATACAAACGAACATACAAAAATATGCAAATGAAATGAAAATCTTTTTCTTATTATTATTAGATAATAACATAATAAAAAAAGTCAAAACAGCCGTAAAAAAATATTTGTATGTTTCATTTTACTTTAATTAACGCGTAAATTTGGATTTTTTTTGTAATTTTTTTATTGCTTATTGTTTTTTTTACTTTACTCTTTACACATTTATTAATTATTTTATTTTTCATAAGATAGATATGTAGTATTAGTTTCGGAACAACTGTTTATGCATGTTAAGTTAGCCTACAAGTGTGGTGTATAGTGTAAAAAATATTTTCTAAGAAATTGTGTATAAAAGATCAAAATCACTCTATACTATGTTGGCTTCCTATATAATGAATAAATAAATGATTGATTCGGGTGAGAATGATATTATATACTATTACTTAACCGACTGCGGCGAAGCCTAAAAGGAGATTAAGAGAATATAGCATCCTTCACAAATCACAGCGAGTACAAAATACGTATATCTCCGAATGAATGATAATGATATCTTTACGTCATTTTGATTCCATCCATTCAGTTTTGATTTTACAATCAGGGTTCTTTGAAAAGTACAAGTACATAAACTTAATAATATTTAAATGCCTTAAGACCATTCTTCACCTGCGCCTCTATATTATACCTATTATCATAGATATCTACTGAAGTATCAGATAGAAACAATTAACAGACGACCCATTATTACGCACAAACGATCAAGTAACTTTGAATATAGATAATCGATTGATTCGATTAAGTCTACTGCAGAGAATGTAGCGTTTATCTTAAGTAAACGTATGTAATTAAATACCTGCTATGTATTGGAATGGTGTCTTATACCTAGCATTCTGTGCATACCGTGTAGAGGTACACTTTGAAACTGAATATTGTCTTTAGACACAAAATAATCCTATTGTAATATTATCTACGAATATATTGATTGATATTTGAAAAAAACATATGAAGAAAAATTATTTTACCCAATAATATAAATGCGAACGTTTGCGGTAAAAATAATTAAACAAAAAATAACATAATTTTAAATCAAACTCTTATGTGCATATATTTTAATTTTTCATATGAGTATCTTTGTGAAATATTTAAATTTTGACTCTTTCTTACATACTAAGCATAAAAAATGTCACCAATATTATAAAAATAAGTATATATTTTTTATAATATTATTTACTCTTTAAACTGGAGGGTTTTTACATCTAACTTTTTGGGAGCTCTTCCGATGTACCAATTTGTTTTGACTGTTCAAAACTACAATCCTCAAATCAAAACGCTCAAATATGTTCTCGGCGTCCATAGAGATATTTTGAAGTGATATTTTCGTTTTTATTATTTCGAATTGCAACGTCTTTATGAGTTTAATTCATGTTGTTATGATGAATGTTGGCATTGTTACACTATATTCCATTAAAATAAAACTTGGCGAAACAGGCAAATGGCATATTTGAAGGAAAATCTTAATTTATATAAATTATAATTCTTTTAATATCGGTAAATTATCCAGTATAAAAGAGTACTATCTTGCAACATAACTGCATTCGAGGATCGTTAGGACCTAGCGGTCTACAGCCCCTGTGGTACGTATAAATGTTTCAGTGTGCACAAGCCGGAATATGAAGTGGTTAATTTGAATTCCGACTCGAACGCCTGTCCGGACCGGCCCGGCCCGGATGTACTACTTTTCATATTCACTTTTTGTTCACTTCCTCTCAGAATGCATAAGTGGACTGTTTTATACGGGTGAAGTCTGAATGCCAGAGAAATGGGGTAATTTTTATTAACGACCAACGCTTCCTCGTATGAAATTCAATGATGTTATACGTGTTCGAGGGCAATAAAATTGAATTTTTCGTGAAAACTTCCCGTTAATTGGTAGTATAATATAAAGTTTTTGAAAGAATTTTAATTTTCTTTTATCTTTTAATAATTGCGCAATGTGTACTGTTAAAGTTTCAAATACCTAAGGTAAGCTTTGAAATCGTCGAAAAAAGTCAGTATAATTATTGAAACTTTTTGGTTCCTTATTTTAATTCAAGTACACATTTCCCTTGTGATTTACACAATTATATATTCTCGGCAGCACCCTCTTGACCTCCCCTATTTTTGATAACAAATGAACTTGAAAACACCAACACCGTTGGAGTGTTCTCGCGACATTATCGCCATTGTTTGTAAAGATTTGCCTGTCGTGTCATCACACGGCGCAACAATCTGCCATTTCCTCGAGTATCACTCAGCATTGAATAGAACCCATTAGAAGTGCGGGCTATATGCCCCTGCGTCGCAATCGTTACGAGGGTAATGGACTATAATATTTAATATTTATACAGACATATTTATTTAATATATTTTTTTATTTATAACAGGCATTTTTTTTAATAAATGTTGCAAAGATTGAAATATTTTTAATTCTATAATTATTTGTATATTAAAGCAGAACTCGTAAAATATCAAATAATATATTAGTTAAGTGATGATTTATATTAATTAAGAGAGAAGGAAGGTCTTTAACGTAAACTGTGATCCATTTTTAATTTTAAATTCTAAATTCAGTAGCTTAAAATATTAGGGCATGCCCTTATCTTGGCTATACAAAAATTCTAATAATAGTAAAATTGATATCGTTTTGTATATTTTCATACATTTTTTTTAATTTAATCCACTCCATAAAAACTTCTACTTCTCTGGAATTTATCGTAAATCATCACAAAGGAATAAAAATTTATTTCAATAAATGTTAATAGATGCCATTGTATATGTAAGTATATCGATTGGTCATTGATGAATAAAACTTATGACATTCGAAACACATACCTAAAAAGGCATATTTTGATTATAAAAAATACTCTCAGTAAATAAAATAAAATATTGCGTTCTTAACCGTGATTTTATGATGATTGAGTAATTAATCAGCCGTTAGATATAATTTTGTACTGGTACCTATTCGATGATGATGATTGATGCTGATTGGATTTTATGATAAATTTTAATATATATTTTTTTAATTTTAGCGTTCATATATTATATAAAATAAACAGGCAGCTTTCGAATCAACTCTATCGTATATTTAGGCAAAAGTAGTCTCAAGAAAAGCCCAAATTAGGGTCGTGTAATTTGTTTGTATAAGGTATCTTCACTTAAATAGCGTTAGATTTTAGTACCTGTTTTTTATTAGTTCATTAATAAATTTCATTTACATATCTCCTATACGTTTTTTTTTCTATGGAAAAAGTAGCCTCCATTTCCAGAACTCTATTTTTGGTAGTTGGTAACTCTGATTCTTTAACTAAGATCTATTTATCGATTTGGCCGTAAAACGTAATAAAATATATTATACAACGAATTATTTGAATACTGTCAATTGAGAAATAATAAAAGAGGATAATCGCAAAAATTAAATATTTTCTTTATAATAGAAACTTCCGTGTAAAGATAATAACTTATTTCCTTTAGCAAACAGTATTTAAAAAAAATATACTTTAATGTTTTTGTAGACAATATGTAATTTCAAGTCCTTGTCTACTTTCTATTCACAGTGCGTTCTTTTGCGACAAAGAAACAATCTTTGGTCCGTCTGCGGCAGACGTTGAAGAGTAAGTGGAAAACATACCGCCTTTTTACTTGAATTTTAGCCATGACTGTTAAAGCTATGAGCCTTTTGTATATTAAAATATATTCTTTAGATCTTATAATAAAATTTTATTTAAATCTAGTACTTTCTACATTTTATGCTTTTAAGCTATGCGGATTTTAATTAGAATTTTCATAGAGAAAAATGTGAGCGAAATGAATACTTTTTCCATTCTATTCACATCTTTAAATTCACAACATGTTAGTTAAGAAATTGTAACTACTGTTTAACTGTGATTTGTTTATGGATACGGTTGCAAACTTATACCAGCTAACTTTGTTCTTCCGGCTGAAGTATATAATTGCCGGCTTGGGGCTCGTAAAATGCATTTGCGGATAAGTGAGCTCCGTATTGTTTAAGCTTTAAAGTAAATAGTTAGTTCCAGATCTTTATTTCGCGCTTGCTTCTAGCATACAAAGCACCACGTCGTTGACTCCTTAAAAGCGTATTCGTGTCCCTCTAAAGTTTTTCACGCCACGCTCCCAGTTGTACTGCGGTGTCTACACTCCGGGGACGCGAGATGCGATTTATCTTGCGCTTTAACACAGGCAACGGTATAATGTAGAGTTATAAACCCCTTCCGTCTTTGAAATTTTGGGTCAAATATAATATATCTGTACGTCCTAGAGTAAGGCAACACTATTATCTTTTATTTTCTTAAATTCATCTTTACTTTGTTCGCTATTTACCATCATTTATTTTTGCAACTTCGCGTTATGTGACGGTGCCAAAAGATTTATCTATATAGCGTATCTCAGATGTGTAAATATTTAAAAAAAAAAAACTGAAAAACGTTTATTTACTTATATTAAAAATAACCTTAAATATAACAGAACCGTGACTGCCAAATGCCATAACCATAATCAAGAAAGACGTTATGGAGCCACGATTATTGTACTGATTTTATGTATTTAAATATGGCTAAAATTTCCATGACATTAAATAGTTCTTCATTGTGCTGTTGATAGAAGATGGGAGCGTGTGATATCTGTGCGCTGGCTGGAAATGGCGCGTGTATCCCTTCCGTTTCCTTATCTTCGTACTGTCCACTGTCCACTGACCTCGATGCGGTGAGTAGTCTATTAGATAATATTTCAAAATAGATATAATAAATTAGCATGAAAGTATTGGACTTACATTTATACATATAATAAAATTGTAACTAAGCCGAATCTGTACATTAAATATTTTTTGAAAAATCTTATTGAAATAGACATTATTATCGATACAGAGGCCGAATCTATAGTTTTTACAATTTTTGTCTGTCTGTCTGTCCGTCTGTCTGTCTGTTACCGCGTCACGGAAATACCACTGGAGGGATTTTGATGAATTTTGGTACGGCGATAGCTGGTTATCCGGGTCAACATATAGGATACTTTTTACTGCGGGAAAATACCTCATTTCTGAGAAATCTATACTGAACGTTAAAACCTAAGTAGGGACGAATCCGAGCGAAGCGACGGTGAGTCGCTAGGAAGTGTATATAAAGTCCTATGTTTTTGCTGCTAGAGACATAAAGACGAATTTCTATTTACACATATGTACGTAAATCAACTACGTGGGTGATACCGCGGGCATACGCAAGACAAAGATATATGACCCTATAAATCTTTTTTTACCCTATTAAATTAGTATTATATACGCATAGTAGTATATATGCATTATTATTATTATTGTTTGGGTAATACACGTATGTTCTGAATTATAACTCACTGCTCAGAGCACCCAGTGCGTCCTGCCACGAGCCGTTATCCCTGAATCTAGGGCGTTACAGAGCATGAATTTTAATTCTCGACTATAAAATAGATACACAGTAGCTCTGAGTTAACTAGGTTTTGAAATATTTGAACATATTCGCACTATATATGTAGTTGTTTAAATGTTATATTTTATTTTCTTTATATTGGTTTTTGTGTAAGATTTGTACAATTATGACTTGATAGGGTTTTTTCGTGAACGTTGTTTTTATTGTTAAAAGATAAAACAAATATAAAAAATAATCATTCCTTCAGGGTGTAGTAACTTTATGTCAGTGTAAATAGATGCTGTGATAAGGAAGCGGAAAAGCGAATATAACGGCACGGAACCGGTGAGATCCATCCGCAATGCATTCCAACATCCGGTGACGCGCAACAACACTAGCACAATAAACAATGAAGCCAAAATATATTTATCCGTTTTGTTTACAAAAATTGAGATGCTATCTGCCTCGTTGGTCTGTTGGCTAGTATGTATGACTGCAGATCTAGAGGTCCTGGATTCATCTTAACCCTCATACCCCTTTTCGCCTTTAAGTCTCAGGGAGAATGGTCTTCACGAGTCATGTTGCATTGTCATCCCACTGGACTTCGACGGTAAAAGTAATTGAGGATGCACGCGTGTTTCCGCATAGTGTGTACTATCCATATTAATATTATAAATGTGAAAGTGTGTTTGTTTGTTTGTCCTTCTTTCACGTGGAAACCGAAAGATAGATTGGCGTAATTTTTTGTGTGAAGGTAGTTGGAGCACTGGAGAGTAACATAGGCTACTTTATACTGCGGGAGATAATGTCATTCCCACGGGAAAACACGTTATAATAAAACCCAAAAAAATATTTATAGTCAGAATTACTTGAAACTTGGTATTAATGCTCTTCAATATAATTAAATGAATAATGAATACGTGTTTTAGCGTTTTTCGAAATTCATCTCATAAGGGGGTAAAATAGAGGGTGAAAGTTTGTATGAAACCTACCTTTATAGTTTTTTTTGTAGTTTTAGCGCGGGCGAAGCCGCGGGTTCTGCTAGTAATACATATATCCTACTCACATGCCTAGTCTCAATCAACGTGGCCGGAATAGGGCAAGAGGACATTTATAGGATACTAGCGACTCACCCTCGCTTTGCTCGGGTTCGTCCCTATTTTCTTTTTAACGGTTAGTATGGAATAGATAGTCTATGCATAGGTAGGGATAGATAAACAAGTCACAGGTACAGAAAAGTAAATAAGTACATTAAAAAAACTTGAAATGATCCCCTATTTTACCTTGATTCGACATAAGCGCCGAATAATTCTATATTTCTTACCAAAATTATAGGATATAGTGATTTTTTCTCTTTAACTTTCCAAATACAAACTTTCAACCCCCATTCCACCCCTTTCAAGTTTAATTTTTGCAACAAAAAGTAAGCTATATCGTTCTCCAATGTCCCATTCCTGTTTATATCAAACTTCATCAAAATTGATTCAGCCTGAAAACGTAACAGACAGACGGAGTTACTTTCGCATTTATTATATTAGTATGGATTTTTTGAAACATATCAAATTGATTTTATTTCTTTAAAGTTATTTTTTGATATATTTATAAAACATCAACAAAATCAAATACTTTTCACATTTCTCGTTACAGTAAAGGTAAAAATGATACAACATTGTCGCTCTGACCGGAAGAAGGAACGCATCCGATCAGTTCGCTGCGCCTCCCATCCGGCGATGCGCATCGCGTCCCAAACTGTTTACAGGACTTGGACCAGCGCCAGTGCCAAGAACGTAATAACGTCGACATTGACTTATAGTTATTATGTTTCACATTTAATTTGTTAAGCTTTTAATATATATTTCTTCATTAATTTATAACCTTCATTAAGAGTTACTGACTCACAACATAACATAAGCTAAAATCATATAATTTAAACTACATGATAAGTCATGAAATAAACCACTAAAAAACTAATAAAGCTTACTTTGTTTGAATTTAATAAAAGTCTATCGAAAAATTGAGCCAAAATAGAGTAAAGTAATCGTCTGCACTACATTCATCGACGCTGTTCCGGACCGGAAGCTATACGATCAGTTTGCGCTGCACCTCTGTATCCGGAAGCATCGTGTCTCTAACTGTTTACGGGAATTGGACTTGTTCCAATAGAGACCGAAACAGTGTTATCAACTTTAAAGTTATTGTAATAGTATTATTTAAAATTTTGTCATATTAAGAATTTTATAAGATCTTCCATTTGATAATAATATGAAATTCTTGATTTTACCATATGTTTTGCTCTGTTGGAATTTAGATTTTATTATAGTACAGCTATTTTTTCTTTTTACTGATTATTATCAACATTGTCGATTGTTGGACACTGCTTTGAAACACGACTGTGTTTCGGTTAATATAAGCTTAGGTATAATTTGCAATATAATTGTTACATCATGAAGCAGTATTCTTTTTTAAGAAAATCTTATCAACTTTATAATTTGTTAAGTTGTCGTCTTTAATTTGGATAGGAAGACATAAACGAACTCAATTGCTTGTTCTATATTATATTAGCGCGTCTAAACAAATATAAATAACCTGTTCAGCTTTATAATATTACTAGCATTGCCCGCGGCTCCGCCCGAGTTCAGATGACCAAAAACCAAATTCTTAGGTTTTACATATTAGTATACTCTTACGTTGCAGTTTTTCTATTTTTTCTCAGAAATGAAATATTTTCCTGTTGTAAAAAGGATCCTATATGTTGACCCGCATAACCAGCTGTCACCATACCAAATTTCATCAAAATCTCTCCAGTGGTTTTTCTGTGATGCGGTAACAGACAGATAGACAGACAGACAGACAAAAATTCTAAAAACTATAGATTCGGCCTCTGTATCGATAATAATGTTTATTTCAATAAGATTTTCCAAAAAATATTTAATGTACAGATTCGGCTTAGCTACAATTTTATTATATGTATAGATGAGGATATGCTACACAAATATATTATGGAGCCGTCGACTCGCGAGCCTGAAATGGACTTGACCGAAATTTTCCACAATAATCTTATAATTTGAGGCAGAGTACATTGCATTCTTAACAAATGAAGTAATGCAACAGCTATATAAACATTATGGAGCTATTGCAGTTTTAGTACGACTGTAGCACAATATTTACAAAGGCATAGGTGAAGCGGAAGTGCTCGTGCGGATAACGCTCCGGAACGTTTCCGGTTTGGTTACACTACAAAGCAACCAAATTCGGTCATATTGTTTCCGGTTTTAATGAATTAAATTTAGAAATTCGACAATAGGTATTCATTTCAGTTACTACAGTGTTATTATTTCAAAAAATAATAGTTTTTTTTATTATTTCAAAAATTAATTGATTGATTTAAATCTACCATACATATGTTATTCGCTTCCCTCAACATCGTATCACGTCCTGCATCATTATAAGCTAATGTTTTAAAGTCATTAAGCCTGAGTGAATTGAGATCGCGACCTGATATCGCTAGTTAGTAATATAGAAAAAAAAAAGAATCGAAATATATCCTGTTTATTTATACTGCTACCTAATTCGCAGTGACCCGGTGGTTTGCGATAATTAAATAGTTAAATACGTTAGATAATGTATTTTAACTAAATAATCAATCAACATGCTGCGGGTGATATGGTTTTTCTCATTGCTATGATGATGAACAATTTTTGAGAGTAAATCCTGATTACCACACATTATCAATTCTGTGCATATTATACTTGTCTATTAATATAATAAATTGTTAAATTTGATAATGCTATTTGAATTTGTGGGTTTTAAATTAAACCAGTGAAAGCGTCACACGGGTTCCGTCTCTGGGAACTGTTGACTTGATCTCCCTTGGATCGAAGTGAGCATAACATGACCAAAATTCAATTAGAACAATATTATGCTTTAAAAAAATTAAAATTAGTGTATATTTAACCGATTTCAACTTTATAATCGAAGGCTGAGTGTGAGTGAGACACTAGTGAGCTCAAACTAATTGGTCCCAAGTCCCAACAATCAATTGATTGAATTGTTATATGCATGATACGTACAGACTTGAAAATTTCAAGTCTTTAAGAGTATCAGAGGCAGATCCAACCGCCTTTCTACTTCTTGATGTATATATATATATATATATATATATATATATATATATATATATATATATATATATACATGCATACTTTATGACGAAAATAGCAGCCGAGTGTAATACTTTCTACTTTCTGAACTTGGCAAATAAAATAATAATTGGTACAAAAATAAAATGGTAAATAATAATATTTGGAGATAGTTAAAAACAAAGATTAAAAAGTCTTCAATTTTTTCGACGATGCATACGAACTGCAGTTATAAGTTATTATTCTATCTGCACGTGTCGATTTGCGTTCCCATCATTAAATTCAAATGCAACAATTGTAAATACTATAATGATTACTCAACATAGTTATTGTTTGAATATAAACGCCAACAATGTACTTAAATAAATAAAATGTACACTTTAAAAAATACATAGACTGTAAAAAGTACTTTTAAAATCACAGCCAAACGATTGCATTAAGACAGAATATTTGTTACGAATAACGAGCACAAGAACAAAAAATATGTTCTTTTAAATAGGAAAAAGGTATTCGTTTTATCCTACATCCGCTTTATACAAAGAGTATTATCGGGTGCGAATTCACGTAGTGCTTTTTTTGTTAGCACTGCAGGTGTTTAAAACTCGCAGATACTCTGCCGTTGTTCCCGTTCGGCACAGTTTCTGTACAATAGAAAATTCAGCTTTCAATAATTCTGAATCGAATGTAAGAGAGAGGAGGCTAATATCTAGAAAATTTTATGCATTTTCTTTATAATTCTTGCTTCGATGAAGTCGTTTGATAAAATATAACTATACTTTTATAAGTGTATTTTGTAGTTATGTGTTGAATGATGAATCTATTTTTCGGAGTCTATATTCGGTACACAACACGTAATGATCATTGTTTTAAAAAAAATATTAGTAAAAATTTGGCTTAACTACTATTTTATTATAATAATATTGAATAGATTTATTTAAATTATAATTAAAGAAAAAATAATTTTAAGGCAATGCGGGACAACCAAGTAATTGTTTAATTGTCTTAAACCAGTCATCTATACTAATATTATAGATGTAAAGTTTGTGAGATTGTGAGTTTGTGACGTTGTAGGGGGTAATCTCGTATATACTGAACCGATTTAGACGAAATTTGGTAAGAAGATAGTTTGAGACCCTGAGCAGGACATAGGATACTTTTTATCTCGGAAATCATCCCTTAAGAGGGTGAAAATGGGGATGAAACTGTGTATGGGGAAACAAGCTAGGGACGAACCCGAGCGAAGCGAGCGTGAGTCGCTAGTTAATAATAAATATAAATTAATTCTATTTAGTTTATGATTAGATTTTGTTTCATTATGTTTAGTTCTAACATATCCATGGTAAAATTAAATGTAATAGGACAATTATTATTTTTTACTAGAATACTGTTATCTATTACATCTCCAATAGTGAAGAGCCCTCAAATACGAGTAAAGCGCATACTCGTAGTACATGTCATGCCACACTACTTCATGTTACGTGTGGTTTAAACGTTGACATCGATATGGCACGTTTACGAGGACCTCAAGGATGTTTCTGTTTAGTGCTTGAGGTTTGAAGATAAAGGCCCGAATGAAATAAAAATCTAAAACAGTAACTGCTAGTATACGAATAGATACGAGTATATATACTCTATTGAAAGTTATTTATGCAAATTGCCCCGTATTTATCCATATTAAGGTTATTTACACTCAGATTTTAAAGTTGGCTTAATAGTTATTTAGTATCGATCAGTTTATATATATATATATATATATATATATATATATATATATATATATATATATATATATATATATATTAAACATACATTGCATTATACTTAATTATCATCAATACTCCTTCAGTATACCAATGGTGAACGCTTAAGTATTTTTATGTATGGACTTCGATATTAATATCGTAATTATATTAATGTTTGTGATACATTAAGAGAATTTGCTCTCTCATTTATAAAAATATTTCATAGCTGGTTTTCAGATTCTTTGAAACGTATAACCAATGCACATAAATTACCCACTGAGTGTACTTAACCGCAAAATATGCGAATTACGTATAATATGCAGCTCGGGCGCATATGCGAGTGCTATTAGCAAAAGTGGAAATTGTAATAAGGGCCTTTTTAGTGCTCACACGAGTTCATTCACGCACGTATGTAAGAGATATGTTCTTATAAATATGCATAAAATTTTAAGCTTCCACTTAAAGTCGGCGCCCCGTCGTCATCCCTGTCATAACAGGCTGTACATCAATCTCGCTCTCGTGTACTGAAATAGTATTTTTAGCAGATTTCGCGTCATTTAAGTATTATAAATAAATACTGTCATAAATTTTATTTAACATTTACTGTTTTTTTTTTAATTATTCATTATTTTTATATTTATAATATGTATGTACTTAAAGTTATATACCATGGATCTAGATGGTGTTGTGTGTTAATGTCCAAAAAATTTTTATAAAAATTAAAAATCACTGCTTAACTTTTTAGTCACTATTTACTTTGTCAATATCCATTGTTTTTCTTGACAAACTTCAATCAAAAAAATCAGAGGAGGTATTTTATTCCAATATACATACATACGCTCCTCGATTCGATCGATCTCGATTTCAACAGTGGTGCCATAGTTAAAAACTTTTAAGAAATATTCAATCCCTAATATACACAGGAAAAGACAAAACAGTACAGTGACTTTTTCTTCTGTATGTCATTTGACTTTCTTTCTATTGTTGTTTCTAGCTATTTTTTATATAGATAGGTAAATTTTATTCATATATGTTTTCTTCAAATTTTCAATAATTGTTTAGGTCGAATTACAACCACTGGGCGAACTAATAAATAAAGCAGCGTTAGAAATCACCATTTACTCGTAACACGGACACGGTGCTGAACCACTGAGGTTTCTCTATTAATTATATTATTATACTAGCGGCTCACCCTCGCTTCGCTCGGGTTCGCCTCTAGAGAAACACTAATAGAGATCTATTAGTTCCCACGGGAACCGTTCATTTTTCCGGGACGAAAAGTAACCTTTTGTTTGACCGCCAATATAAGGTATCAGAATGTTAAATTTTACTAAATTAGGTGCATAAGTTGATGTGTACTAAGCTGTATAAGATACTATAGTTTTTTAACTATCCCACAGGAACTCTTTAATTTTCTGGAATGAAAAGTATCTAAGATGTTGCCCGGGGATATAAGGTACTACCATGCAAAATTTCATTTAAATCGTTCCAATAGATTCGGAGATTAGCCCGTACAAACAGACAAACAGACAGAGAAACAAAAAAATTGAAAAAAATTGGATTTGTTCTATTTGTCTTCTTACATCCCCCTGACTCCGTTTTTAGCATTTGACATTCGACCTCTACTGTTTTATTATATATATAGATTAACCTCTACAAAACGGAGTTCATTCGTTATGCCTTACTTTCAGTATGTTATATGGTAATTTAAATGTAAAGGATTAAAAACATTCGTGGAGTAGCGTTATTAATTAGTATCGATGGAAAACCTGGTAGAGTGCTTCCGATGTAGATACGGCACGCTGAACTTTAAAAGGCCTAGTGCAGCCACAACTACTCGAAAACTAAAATAAAATTGGTGGATTATTTTATTTTTATCAAAATATTCTAAAAAAGTAAAATACATTTTTGTGCAAACAAAAAAGCTTACTAGTATTTAAAATACATATTGATATCTTGTATGTACATACCTGTACTATAAGTAAGTATATAATATTTAATATATAGATAAAGCTTACTCTATTATATTGTACGCTATTATTATAATTTGTTATTTATTATTATTGTAAGTTGTTAATATAATTAAAAATAACTTAAACAATTACATATGCATCGCATTCTACTCGTAGGTTTTAACAGTTATCAAAAAAAAAGAATACAATGCATATGTAAGTGTAATAAAAAATAAATATAACGAATATTATCAATATGTACCAAAAATATTCAAAATCAAAAAATGGCAGCCAAATTTCTGAACAATATAAACGTTAAGTGAAGTCCTTAAAAAGAATAATAAAAAAGATACGGTTTATATCATTTCCACTTAAAATAGTGTATTCATACGTCGAGCCCACTCCACTCTGTTTCGACTCTATAATCTATTCAGTCGGATTTCAATCAGACTATACCATTGTTTTAAAACTATTGGAGCGATTTATTGTTTTAAGTATTTTCCAATTTCTGACGAATCAAATTGCTAAATTTAGGTGAATATTGTGTTTATAAGCGACAATCTACAGGTAAATATGAAGTAGATACTAGATAGTAACTTCTTGTAATATGGTTTTATACAAAAATTCGAAATCAATATTAACTTAGCTTAAAAGTATCGGTAGAACAAAATTTTTCTGGAGTTGTAGGTTTTATATTATTTTTTATTTGCGACACAAATAACAACTGTAAATAAAGGATTGTTATTATGAGTTTCTAACAGTTTTTAATAAATGGATGTGTATCCATAGTACAGTGGTAGCCCAGTAGAACCCCACTCATTTAGATAAATTAAATATTTAAATACCCCCGACATGTATTTCGTCATTTTTTGGTGGCGGCCATCTTGGATTTGAAATTTATCATAGTGTATAGTATTCTACTAGTCAAGCCCTTTCATTTGATACCCATATTGAGGGAGTTGTGAAAAAATATGTAATCCGCCATTTTGTGGCGGCGGCCATCTTGGACAGATTTTCATCAATCATAGCTAAAGACACTCCCGATTAATTCGTCTTTCAAACAAAAAAAAAGCAAAATCAAAAGCAATTCATCCGCTCGAGGGCTACGATGCCACAGACAGACACACACGCACACACACAGACACGTCAAACTTATAATACCCCGTCGTTTTTGCGTCGGGGGTTAAAAACCAAGTGAAATGGATACAAAATCCGGATCTTGCACTCTGATATTGTCATATGCGAATCATTTTAATATGATTACCATTTTAACGTGAAAAAAAATATCGTAAGGAAATCATGTGTTAGAGATTCTAACTAGTTTTCGGCGAGCACGTTGAGTGTGCCAACCCCCATTGGGCTTTTTATGTGGACTATGGCTTGATTGATCCCCGTGGCCAGTGCCCAGCCATGCGACGTTAAAAAGGCCTTTATGAGAGTACAAATTATGTTATTTATTATTATTGTTTGCTGAATGAATGGTTATAAAATGTGATAACGTTAATCTTGGCAATTTCTGTTTTAGAAAAAAAATATATTTGACATCTGATGAGATCTCTACCTAAGTTGGCGCGAATACATGAACGGTAATGAAAGTAGTAAAAAGTTTATATTCAAGATATTATAGTGATGATGATGATGATGATGTTCTCCTTACCGGTTTCGGCCACGGCGGCCAATCTCATTGAGACTAGCCAACTGCGCAGGAGATTTTATAGTGCACAGGTGCACTCTCTATTCCTGTCACTCTCATACTCCGGTGGGACGACTACTCGACACGACCAGTGAGAGTTAAGGCGCAGGACCAACGGCTTTACGTGCTCACCGAGGCATGGGGGTGCAACACCGCCAACTTCCCAACTCCGGGCTGTTACTAAGGCTTACTATACAGAAAGACTCAATAACTAAACTTGGTCCGACCCGGGACTCGAACCCAGGACCTCCGGGTGTGCAGCCGTACATGATAGCCACTACACCACCGAGGCAGTTTAAGATATTATAGTAATGATATGTAAATTTACTTTCTAATTAAAACGGTGTACATATTGTCTGTTATCGTAGCATTTTTTTTTCTACACGTTTAATACATCTATATTGCCTTTTTGGGAACAAATGTACTGTCATTAAATCGTCCTGTTTTTAAAAGGTACCATGAACTACGACTTAATTCTGAAATTTTCATAATTAGTTTTCCGAGTGCGTCGAGGGAACAAAAGGGTACGAGGTTCACCTTTCCTCTGTTTTACGACTCAGTTGGGCTGTATGACAGCGTTATTAAAAAGTTTAGTACGTGTGTACTGAAAGAATAATTTTTATGATGTACATTCATCGATTTTTTGCTTTCAAATTTTATTTTTACAACAATTCAGTTACAAAACCTTTATAAAAATTAAATAATAATAATAAATTTGACAGGTATAACATTTTATATTGTATGTTTAATTTTATAGCATAGAAAAAACAGCATAGAAATGCTTGGAATTATGGTGAATGAAGTTTTATTATACGAGTATTAAATTAAACCAACTTTAAAACTAAAACGTTTTACTGATGTAAGTTATGTTATGACAATGCATTTTGTCTTGTTTATTGTATTAGTATAGATTCCTAAGTTAGTTCGTTGTTTAGTAATAACTTTTATAAAAGTTATTTTGTAGTAAACATAATGTATGAAAAAAAATATAGCATGTGATTCACTAAAAATAATATGATAATATTTTTGGTTTCTATTCCATTTACTTCATTGTACAAAATTTTGCTATATGACATCAAATCAAAAATAGAAACATTATAATTTATTGTCATCAACCTGTTCCTTACAATGTCATATCATTAAAATTCATGTACGTTGCTCGCGCCCTTTTAGGTTGAAGGGTCCTTAGAACGAGACCACTTAGAAGTATGGTAACCGTGAGACTGCAAAGAGCTTCTTTGCGAATACTAATTACGAAAAGCTCGAATCTGCCTTACAAAAATTGCAGCGTAGTCGTCGACGCTAAACCGTTTTTTTAACACGAGTTCATTTCGGTAGTCTGATGAAGATAGCTTATTTGAAGTCGTAATATTTCAAAAATTATGTCATCTTTTGCTTGTTTTCGTTAAAACTAGTTTTGAATTAAGATAAGGAATTGTATAGGTATTATGTTGATTATAAATCATTTCAATCATATTTCATATAATTATTTTTGTAATTATATATTTAAACAAAGAAAAATGTAGCAAGTTATAAATAAAATAAAATTTTTATGATAAATATTTAATTATATATTATGATATACATATAAGATATTTATTGTTAAGCAAAAATCCGCCTTTTGGCGATTTTACTTACTTTTTTTTTCGATGAAAGCGGTGAAGTGCAAAATTAGCCCATTGAGAAATGTTCCATCTTCCTTTTCAATGGTAAAGTGTGTGCGAAATTGCGGGCGTGTAGTACCGTCGTAGGTCCGCAACAAAGGCAGTATTACGAGAGCCCTCACGATGTCCTAGGTGCCGGCGGCTTTAAACGTTTTCCCTTATCGCAGGCGAAATCCTATTTTATAAGCATATTCTTCAAATCTTCATATCGTCTTCAAAAGATTTTCTGTATAAGGCGAATATTATTAGCTTTTAACGAGCTCGACTTGAATTGATTACAAAGGAAATTTAAACACGTATTAATTTGTTGTTGTAATTATATTAAAAATGGCAGTGATATTTTTAATTTTTATTTCTTCCATTAGTAACTAACCTTCGCTTAGGTGACTAAC
Organism: Brenthis hecate; assembly: GCA_951806755.1. Taxonomy (NCBI): domain Eukaryota; kingdom Metazoa; phylum Arthropoda; class Insecta; order Lepidoptera; family Nymphalidae; genus Brenthis; species Brenthis hecate. The sequence continues at coordinate 2,107,409 of OX638275.1, read as the reverse complement.
AGTAGCTTGTGTTATTCGAGGTGTATTTAATTAATTAGGTTATCTATGTGTTATGTACCTATTTTATTAGTTTATTTCATCAAAATACGTCCAGCCATTTTAGCGTGGAGGGATAGCAAATAAACATATAATTTTCAAAATTATAATTTTAAAATTTATAATAAAAAAGCCTAATATTATCTATACTAATATTATACAGAGGTAAAGTTTGTGACTTTGTGACGTTATAGGGGTAATCTCTGCATCTACTGAACCGATTTAGATGAAAATTGCTAAGAACATAGTTTGAGACACTGGGAATGACATAGAATTTTTTAATCCAGGAAATCATCTCCTAAAGGGATGAAAATAGGGATGAAAGTTTATATCGGGAAGCAATAATTAATAAATCATTAAAAAATAACGGCTTACGTTCAAATACACTAGGTACCTTTATTATTAAACAGTGTTTATTGATTTATGAAGCACTTTAATTTTCTCAGAACTTTAAAGTATTAATAACTTTTTTGTTTGAAGTTATATAAATAGTACCTATACCTATGCCCTTTTCCAAGCCTAGTACTGAAAAAGTTTAACCATTCCTTATATTTTTATCACGCTATTGGTATATATGTTACTTTGAAAATTTTTCTTATAGGTATGCATATTTTTTAATGTTAAACAGTCGCAATTAATTATATTAATCAGTATAATATTATCTTCAATGCAATTCGAATGTTAATTAACAGGTTATTAGGGAACTAAAACAAAGTTATCTAAAACTTCCAAAATCTTAAAGTTTATTTACTTTATTAAATAGATTCCGATAAAATCTCGTCACGCACCCAGACTTCAAAATGAACACTTCTAAGGCGTAATTGGTATTATTATGTAAATTACACGACAACTCCTCTGCGGAATCTTAAGTGCTTAAATTGTACCAAGTAATTTCACTGCCACGTTAAGATTTTGCTGTGAGATAAAAATTACGCAAAATGATATAGGCTTATGATGGTGATGACCTTCACGCAATGGGATAAATTTTTCATATTTTTCGGTTTAAAGATACTTTATTTATTTCTCATAAGAATAACATTTACTTAATGAGAAAAATTTACAAGTTGGTAATTGAATATTATATACATACTAGCGGACCCGACAGACGTTGTCCTGTCTACACGTCTTTAATTTGAAAATTTCAAACTTTTTGGACAAAATTGTGAATCTAAACCATTCCCAGATCCCCTTGAACACACACAAAAAATTTCATCAAAATCGGTCCAGTCGTTTGAGAGAAGTTCAGTGACATACACACTCACAGAAGAATTATATATATAAAGATAGAACAAAAAATATGGTATAGATAGGTACACAAACATCAAATATTAGTTCATTTTGTAATATGATTAATACAAAATTTATATATTTAGTCAAATAATCTCATTTTTACACAATATTATGGCTAGAACGGTGTTACAACTAGAATGTTTACGTACCTAATTGGTAAAATTATTATATTGGTAAGTATTATAATCGTATTTTTATATTTTAAAATATTTAATATATATGTTTGATGTTTGGTTTCTCTATTTGTAATTTATAAAAATAAACAACAAAGTCAGAGTGATTGATGATTAAAGCAAAAAGTGTTAAGTTTTATAATACTTTCTTAGATTTACGCGAATATTTGACATTTTAAATAAAACTATCTTTTCGGATTTTGTCGCGGATTTATTTGGATTTTTGTTTCCCGACGTTTTGAATGCTTTACAGCATTCATGGTCACGGGAGAGACTCCCAGTCTCATAGTTTTATTTAAAATGTTAAGTTTTATATTTATTTATATAAAAAATCTTTGATATGTTTTATTCTCTTCTGTAGAGCGTTTAACTAGACATTATAGAGTTACATCTCTAAGCATTTCCAAGCCTTCAGACGCATCCGAATCACTCAGACGATTGAGCGCATTAAGCTAGGCGTGTACTGCGAATTTTAGCCGCGCGGTATACTGTCGCACAGCAGTATTGTAACATAGAGTTTTAAATTGCATTGCGCGCATAACAGCAAAGTCATCGTAGCAGCGAAAAGTATTTAACAAGTTAGAACTCTTTTGCGTTACGGCAGTTTATCGTCTTTTCCTAAAAGACGCATTTACGGCATTATGTTTTTTCTTCAGAGGTTTTTCGTCACGCGGTGAAAAATTCATTGTGCGCATCTAGCTTTAATCCCCGGAGGAGTTCAAACGACGACAACGCGGTGCAACACGCACGAGCTTCTATAAAGCTTTGCCGTATTTACTATATACGTGATTTTCCCGTTAATACGACAGTGTTTGTACTTGGGTGAATTGATCCATTTTAAGAGGATAGTGTATAGTATCCACTGTTCATGTTGAGACGTAGAGAATGCAGATTAGATACTACACTGGGAATATTTGAGTTAGCATTTTAGTAGTCTTAAGCGGCTATTCTGCATTTGGACATGGCTAATATTTGATCACAGTTCAATATTAAGTTATCTATAAACCTTAAAATTGTAAATACCATTAAATTATAATCTATCTCGCGAGATTGTAAGGTGTCGAAAGATTGTGAATCGTAACATACTGCTTACAATTTAACGCATTATTTTTGTGTAGATTATAATCTGTCAAAGTGAAACTGTCAAATTGTGAAATGGAAGAGTTTACCATAGAGTTACAAAACTATTATAATAGGCATAATGGAAACAGTAAAAAAATAGAATGGAATGGATGTATTTAAAGAACCATTCAAAATTATGAAACTAAAAAACTTTCGAAGATCAGGTCTTTTTAAAAAAAAACGATCGAACCAATCGAATCGATTAATACAATATTATCATACTTTAGCAAGTAACTTGTTTTTGTCTGCTTTTAGTTACAAATTATTATGATAACAGTATGTCTTTTTTTAGCTATTGCAATTTAGTTTCACCCTGACTTCAATTAATGTCAAGTTTTATAATTCTAAGCCATTAAAGAAAAAAGTTTTATTATGGATTTTAGCATTTTTATTGAAATTCAATATATATTGTACGTTCAGCCAGCAATGGAATGCACAATATCTGGGAGTTTCATTGGCAAGGACACTCTAGGATGCCATGGAGTACGTTGGACCAATGAGTTAAGATAGGTAGCGAGTAGCGGATGGATGTGAGCTGTCTAGGACTGGGATGGTAGGCTTAATTGGGAAAATTATTCGTTCAGCAGTGGATATATATAGAGTACTGTAAAAACACATACATACATACATATTTCATACTAGCGACTCACCCTAGCTTCGCTCGGGTTCTAGCTTCCCCATACAAACTTTCATGCCCATTCTCACCCTTTAAGGCATGATTTCCGGGATAAAAGTATTTTATGTCCTTCCCAGGGTCTCAAACCATCTTTTTACCAAATTTCATTTAAATCGGTTTAGTAGATCCAGAGATTACCCCCTACAACGTCACAAACTCACAACCTCATAACCTCACAAACTCACAAACTTTACCTCTTTATAGTATTAGTATAGACGTGAAACGGCAACAACTGTGCAAATAACGACATTACAGTTGGTCACTATTTTTAGAATCCACTGTGTCAATTCTTTGTTTGTTTATTTGAAGTCTTAAAAACATAATCTTGTCAAATTTTTGAATATGTATTTTCAAAATTTAACTGTACATAGATTATCCTTCACCTATATAATATAAATATAATCTAATCTAATCATACAAAATATGTAATGTAAACAGAAATAAATATAATGGAAAGGTTCAACATCTTATTGTTTGAATATAATAAAAATGATTTATGCTTTTTGAAGGGTTGCCATAAAACCTCTGATGTGAATATATTTTCTTTTAGCTTAGTGCTAAGCTCAAGTACCTTTCAGTTAAAATATAGCAAGCCTAATGTTTGATATATCGTTTACTTTACTTGGTTATAATAATATACTCGTTATCGCATGTGATTCCACTCCAGGGGCACGCCCATGATAATGGACGTAGGTATAATAAATAGATGTGTTTCTTTGGGATAGTGTAGATTTATATCTATGCTAATATTATAAAGAGGTAAAGTTTGTGAGTTTGTAAGTTTGTGAGTTTGTGACGTTGTAGGGGTAAACTCTGGATCTACTGAACCGATTTAGATGAAATTTGGTAAGAAGATATTATTATTTATTTTTGGGTGTGGTGCCGAGGTCGGCCCTAGCTACGTCGACCAGTTATGGTCCATTGTGGCTCCCTTTGGAATGAATTAAAGTTCTCCGCTTAGTCCTGTTGACTCCAGTAACTTCCAGATTTTCTGAGCGGGGAGTACCTGTATCTCTTCTGGTTGCATAATATGCTGCCCTAGATAGATACTTCTACGGTGCATGAGTGGACCGCAAGAGCAGAGGATGTGCATAGCAGTTTCCTCTGTCTCATGGCATAGTCCCCTTAAAGGGGTGAAAATGGGGATGAAAGTTTGTAAGTTAGGGATGAACCCGAGCAAAGCGAGGGTGAGTTGCTAGTAGGAAATATTAAGATTCATTCATTTGAAAGTTTTATATAAAATGCAATTTATGCTTTTGTATTATTAATTAACCTACTATACGATAAAGATCATCATCATGAGTATTGTCAAAAAAATGGAACTCTTATACTATTACTATTCGTTAATTTGTCGTGTATCGGTCCGCCTGTTCAGTTAATAATCGAACGGAATAAGTTGCCTCACTTACCTAACTTTTCTAAGTTATTTTTTTAGTCAATGTGTCTATATCTCTTGAAAATCTAAGAAAAAAATCTCATATAAATCCCTGTTTTTCTCTGAAGGTAATATTTCAGAACATTATCATATAAAACTTGTACCTACCTAATATTTGGCTACGGTAACCTAGGCATTTATATAAAGGCGGCATAAATTAAATTTTGAGTTGAAAATAATTTCTAAATTCAAAGTATACGTGTAATTAAGTTTTAATCTGCTAAATTCCTGTTAAACCTGGCTTAAGTCGTGGAGATCTCTGCTGTTATCTAAATATTTATTTATGTGCATTACATAATATTATTTAGAATATCCGATAGTGTTTCTCAAAAGAATTTATGAACTTAGTTGTTTAGTTAAAATATAATATTATTAGCGTTACGTTGTAACGTTTAGTATAGATTTTTTTAGAGATGAGATATTTTTTCGCAGTAAAAAGTATCCTATATGTTGACTCAGATAACCAGCTTTCATTATACCAAATAACATCAAAATCTGACTAGTGGTTCTTGCAAGACGACCATACAATGTTTTTATATTTTCTAAAAGCAGAGTTCAAGACGAAAAGAATGAGCCCTATCTGAAAATGGAACGACAAAATTTTTAAATGTAAACAAACGCCCACTTGAAGTTGGGGGTGATTTTCAGCCTCTCGAGACCGTAAAACATACTTTTCCCGGAAATGGCTAAATATTTCAATTTGTTTAAAATAATTATATGTATTTCGAAGATTACATTCCATTAGTTTCATGAAAATCAAAAGATTATTCTAGAAATAAAAAATAAAAAAGCAAGAAACATTTAAAAACCGAGTTTTTTTGCAAATATCTCGAAAACTTTGAGGCTATTGTAAAAAGTGTTATTTATATAAGTTGTAGATTTTTACTAAACCTACAACTTTTGTACAAAATTTTTTTTGATAGAACATCACAGTAAGCCGGAAATTGAAAAAAAAACTATTTTTCAACGCTTTGCGTCCCCTATTTTCAGAGGTAGCTGGGCATAGGTAGCATTTTACGAATTTCGATTCCTTATATACCTGCTAACATTTTAAACTCATAAAACTTCAGGTTTCAATATATTTTTTTCTCTTAAAATAAACGGATTCCAATTGGTCTAATAGTATATCTCAGAAGAATTTGTGAAATTACTTATTTAGTTAAGAATATTATATTACTAGCGACTTAACCTCGCCTCGTTTGGGTGCACCCCTAGGTGTCTAACAGTAGCCTATGTGTTACATAGTCATAGTCTACCTGTATATATGTGTGGAAACTACATCCAAATCCGTCCAGTCGTTCAGTGTGAAGGAGCAACAAACATACACACGTCCTTTTAATAATATAAACTGGCCACTCACCTTCGCTTCTCTTCGGGTTCGTCCCTAGGTAGGCAATGTAAGTGCAAAATACTAAAAACACAAAATCTTCGAATTCCTCAGGTTTTCTGTACTATAATATGCATGTACTATATATATATATATATATATATATATATATATATATATATACACATATATAAACCTTCTTCTTTAATCAATCTATCTATTGCTGAAAATTGCATTAAAATCCATTACGTAGTTTAAAAGATCTAAGCGTACAAACAGCGGAAGCGACTTTGTTTTATACTATGTATAGAAATGACTTGATTTTTTATGAGTAAGTTGTTGTTATTATACGATATTGTTACGTATGAACATTGTTAATAAAAGAAATACTTTTATTATACTTTTTAGTGTGAATTGTTATAAATTACCAATTCCAGCTTTAGCCATTACAATTTGTGTAAAGTTTCTGTTAGAGGTTGGGTATAAAAGCACGATTTGAAAGGCCGCTTAAGTAATTCCAACGGCATTTTGGGGATTAGCGATAACGTAGTTGCGTCATTAAATGAAGACATGGTTTTAAACGAAAACAACAATGTTTAAATGACTAATGCCCGATTTCACCAACAACCCATAAGCTACCACCTACGTATGGGATACCTAGCTTAAAAGTCCCCTAAACTAGCCCCTAAATTAAATTTCGTTTTACGATCGTCTTTAAGCCCATATTTCGAGCACCTAAATTTAGGGGGTCTTTTAATATTTAGATGACCCCTAACTGTCGGTGAAACAGAAACTGTCCCCTAACAGCCCCCTAACCATGCTTAGGGGATTCCTTAAGCTTAGGTGACGTTGGTGAAATCGGGCATAAGAAAAACATTAGCTTATTTTTTAAATTGAATGGAAGCGAAGATATTAATAAAATCATTATTATCTAAGTATTAAATGTCTCAAAACTTTCAATGGGATAAGAGAAAATTTTGAAAAGCAGACGGCAGTTTAAGGTATAAAGGAGGATATAAAGGATTTTAAGCATAAACACTCTTACGGAAGGATCAAGAATATTGATTTTAATTGAACTTTCACAGTATTTCTTGTACAGTGACATGAAAATTTTGCTAAGTTTAGTTTTATTTAGAAAATATATGGTACCGCGGTAATCGATAGAGTATTATTAAAATGTTTATTTTCTATATTATTTATTTAATAATACATCGTTTCAGTCTTTCATCAAAGAGCGAGTGTGATTATTTAAAACAATATCTGTCGCGTCTGTACCGGCATTATCTGTGACGACCCATTGGCGGGGCTCGCATTTAGATAATTGCGGGATAGTGGAACTTTGTTGGTTGACGCTTTTGCAGCTCGCGCTTTGAAGTCCATAATGACGATTTGCATTACAACACATTGTTCGATTATCCTGCGTTTTGTCATCCATGATTCACTATGGCTTCATCCATGACCACATCATTATGATAATGCAACTGCGAATGATAGGTTTCATGTTAAACCTGCTCAGATTCTGTCACTAACTTACATATATGTTAAGAAAAGAGAATTATATTTGCTTAAGTTATATTTAGAATGTATGAACGAAAAACATTAATATATGACTATAAACTTAATAGAATTCAATTTAGTTGATATTTCGTTGGTAGGAAATCGTTGGCTCACTATTACAAAGTTCTATGTTACAATTTTAGTACTTATTTAGTTATTAATGCTACAAGGTTCTATGTGTCATTAGCTACAGTTTTTCAAAAACAAACTTCTAGATAGCGGCATTATAACTACAAAATATTAAATTTTACATAGTTCTATGTTGTTTTTTTACGATAACAAAATAACGAAGTTCTATGTAAAAATTACTAAACTTCATTAAAATTGACATAGAACCTTGTAATAGTAAGCCAACGAAATGTTAAGCCTGTAATTTTTTAGGTTATAAGCTGTACGTTATTCCGCTTCTGGCAAAAAGTTTCAGTGAGAATTCCTATTACATGAGCTGTGAACATGCATGGGGTGTGATTGATAAGCGTTCATTTGATTGTAAACAGATTCTGCTGAGGATAAGGTAGGCAGGGTTTTACAATTACTTTGTAGTTTTCTTTTGGACATCAAAGCTGTCGTTGCACTTACTTTAAATGGAAAATCTGGGCGTTTTCTTTAGTCATATCAGACTCCTGTGTCGGCTTTAATCATACTAATGTCGAAAGTTCATTTCAAGAATGATGTTATGTCTGGTATCATTGAGGCGATTTTTAAAATGTTACAATTTTTATTATTGTAATATTTGTAAAAGGGTTAAAATAATTAAACGTTATATATTACAAATAAAAATAATAATGAAAATTGTGCTAATAAAATACTTTAATATAAAACAACTTCACATTCATACGATGGAACAATACGTATCGCATTCCGAGCCATTGGTCGCATCAAACCGTCGAGTGGACAACGAACTGATTCCCTTCCACTGGGCATTCGACATCTATAAAAATTACTCATAAATAAAACTATATTGATGGCTCTGCAATGTAATTCATTTTGATTTAAACTGAAACAGAGAATCGATTAAGTTTGTTACCATGGAGTACTAATATGATATGAGATATCGATATTGTAGAGCATGTAATTATGCGATAGGTTCCAATAATTTTGTATATACGTCATGGGCTTATTTATGTAACAACTGCCTCGGTGGTGAAGTGGCTAGCATGTACGGCTGCACACTCGGAGGTCCTGGATTCGAGTCCCGGGTCGGGCCAAGTTTTGTTACTGAGTCTTTCTGTATAGTAAGCCTCAGTAACAGCCCGGAGTTGGGAAGTTGGCGGTGTTTGAGAGTGACAGGAATAGAGAGTGCACTTGTGTCTGCGCGTACACTTGTGCTCTATAATATCTCCTGCGCAGTTGGCTAGTGTCAATGAGATTGGCCGCCGTCGCCGGAATCGGTCAGGAGAACATCATCATCATCATTTATGTAATAAATTGAATATTTCATTTATGTGAATGTAGTATAACATACTAACTCTAATTAATGCGAGGTGCGTTTGTTGTTTTGTCTTCTTGTTCGCAGATAACGCAGCAACGACGTGATCTTTTGTAATAATGTACTGGAAATTGATAGAAATTCCTGTTTGTTCTGGTACATCAAGTGATCTAAATAAATAGTATTTCGTAAAATTCATTTTATTAGCGTATCTAATTGTAACTATACAAACTGAGCGATTGCGCAATAAACCAAAAAAAATTTTTAGAGTTCGAAATAAAAACAAAAGCTTGGCCAAATTTTATTTTTAATTTTGTATACACACCTTTATCTAGTAAAAGTTTTTATAAATTCATTACTTGCGAACCAAACGAAGCTGATAGTATTAGTATATTTTAATATTAATTAAAATTCGATTTTACTAAATTTGGAACTGAAATTGGAAATTTAATTTTATTAAACTGGTATTTTAGATCAGCCCTCCAGCGTTTAAGGTATTGTGTTGGTATTTTAATAACCTGGAATAGAGTAACTGGATGATCGACTTTTCCTAAACTATTTCATGGATTCATCTATGACACTTATTGAAGGGACACCAATAGCATATAATTATCTATACCTACATATATTAAGATTTTAACTCAGCTGAATCTGTACATTAAATATTTTTTGGAAAATCTTATTGAAATAGTCATTATTATTGGTACAGAGGCCAAATCATTATATTTTAGAATTTTTGCTTGTCTGACTGTCTGTCTTTCTATTTGTCTGTCTGCCTGGGAACGCATCACGAGAAAACCACTGGACAGATTTTGATCAAATCTCTGAAATACAATAATTGTACACAAAAATATAATCTTTTTATTTCTATAAACTGATAATTAAAATATTTCGTGTATCAACGAGGAAAGAAATATATATTTTGTGTACAACACCCTGTCGATACGCGAGGCGGTCGTTTGTTTTATAATAATTGAAAATCGGATTAAGGCGTATGTTCGAAATGTTTGCGTTCATCATCAACTACTCACACAGAAAATTGTGTCATATTGATTCTGTCGTTTTTGATACTTTTCCACATTTAACTGATTTTGTAATATACTAGCATAGCCCGCGGCTCCGCCCACGTTCAGATGACCAAAAACCAAATTCTTAGGTTTTACATATTAGTATACCCTTACATTGTAGTTTTTTGTATTTTTCCTCAGAAATGAGATATTCTCCCGCGGTAAAAACTATCCTATATGTCGACGCGGATAACCAGCTATCACCCTACCAAATTTCATCAAAATCCCTCCAGTGGTTTTTCTGTGATGCGGTAACATACTGACAGAGAGACAAAAATTCTAATAACTATAGATTCGGCCTCAGTATCGATAATAATGTTTATTTCAATAAGATTTTCCAAAAAATATTTAATGTACAGATTTGGTTTAGCTACAATTTTATTATATGTATAGATTTTATAATGTAGTATATTTGTCTTAGCACTATTTTGCACATTACTTGCTTTGCACAAACTTTTCTAAGTACTTTTTTGTACTACTACACTTTTATCTCAAATTATATAAAAATATATCTCAAATAAATAATCAATAAATGTGATTTAAGCAGCAGTGGTCAAAGGTAGCGTTAACGTTATCAAGAATCAGAGTAGGTCACGCGCTAACAGATAATAGTAGGCGGATTACTGGCCCAACTAAAGCTTCCGATGGAGCTTTGTCGATTCTCTATTCACGAATAAACCGGGTTTCAATTTGAAACGAAGTTACAAAAAATATTGTTGCCAGTTGGATTTTTAGATTTCAAATCCTATCAAATATTTTGTACAACAAATATTGTATATTTTATTTGATTCTCACAACTCGTGTAAGATTATGTTATGTTACTAGATAGTCATGTGTATATGTTAGTTTACAAACTAGCGACTTACCCTTGTTCGCTTGAGTGTGTCTGTGGGTGCCTAACAGTCGTGTTTTTACTCCAGGTCATAATCTATCGGTATAATAAATTTCATCTAAATTCGTCCAGCCATTTCTAGAGTAAAAAACATACATAAACACACATACAAAATTTCCTACCTTAGTAGTCTGATTATATCAGATAAAGAGTTTTTAGTATACATAATATTGTGAATAGAAAATGTCAAATTTCGTTTTGTAACATGTAACACTTATTGCTCCTTGCGGAAATAAAATACACAATACGAATAATAATAATTTTCATTACAAAAGAAAACATAACTTTTTAGAACGCATTAGCAAAAATGGTCTCTCATCTGAAGTATTATTATGAAAGAGAATAAAATTTCTCCCCTCTAACTTTTACAGAAAATTGGTAAATACGAATTAAAACATCTAATAACGAGAGTGCCGTATCATGAGAGCCAAACTGGATATCAGTCAAAAGAAAAATGTAATTTGTAACGCACTCATTAAATACTTGTTTGTTTTTGCTTGATCTCGCATAACCACTTTAATTCAATGAGAAATTTTCTGTTTTTATTATTCCTTGTATTATTTATACTAAGTGGAATCCACTTTAATTATTGCATTCTCTTGTCTGTAATTAAAAAAAAAATATTAGAGTTAAACGTCTAGTTTACAGTTTGTCTTTTGATTATAAATTGAAATTGTATTGTAGATGTAAAAAAGTCAACGTGGAATGATTATAATAATGTATTGTTTTTTTTTTTAAAAGATATAAAATCTTTTTTTATTAATAAACCGACTTCGAAAAAGAGGAATGTTTTATGTTTGTGTGTTTTCCTTTTACAGAGATGGTTCGACTCTAAAAAATAAAAAATTAATTGAGATGTATTATATATAGAATACTAGGAACTAACTTTAATTATATTTAAAACTAGCGCCATTTTTCGATGTTTTAATATTTATTCCGCTATTCGGGGCGCAGACAAATCCAACAAATCATAATCATGAAAATCGTTCCAGTCGTCCTTGAGTTACAAATGGTGTAACTAACCCGGACTTTGTTTTATCTATATATGTAGATGTCAAATCTATAATATAAAAATGAATCGTTGAATGTGTTGCTAAGCGCAAATCTCGAGAGCAGCTGAACCGATTTCGCTAATTCTTTTTTTAGAATTTTCCTTGAAGTACGAGGATGGTTCTTACGGAGAGAAAAATTTAAAAAAATGCCTGAAAAAGTCTAAAGACAACACTTTTCTATACTCCCATACAAAAGATTCGTAATAATACTTAAAAGTCAATTTGAACTTTAATACCATACTATAAAGTTTAAGTGTTAGTGGAGAGGTTCCGGGAAGGCAAAACAATTGAGTGACTTTAGTATCCTATAAATATTAATTCCAATATTATTAACAAAAAAAAAAATATAAGGCTAACGCTGCCTAATGTATTCAGCCCTTTTTAACGTCCCACTGCTGGGCACGGGCCCTTCAATACGAGGGGGATCAGGCCATAGTCCACCACGGTGGCCAAGTGCGGGTTGGCGGACTTCACACGTCTTTCGAAAACTTGCTAGGTTCTCTCAGACATGCAGGTTGCCTCACGATGTTTTCCTTCACCGTAAGGCAAGTGGTAATCATGTTAGAAATGATTCGCATATGAAAATATCAGAAGTGCGAGACCCGGGATTTGAACCCGCTTCACTCGGTTTCCCAAGCGAGCGCGTTACCACTGGGCTACCACTGCCTTTTCGCTGGCTAATAACTATTTATATCTATTTAAAAACAAAATCCATCTAATAATAAAAATAAATCGCGTAAATCTAAAAAAGTATTATATTTATGTGCCGACATATTTATTTATTTATATTTATTATTTAAAATATTTCATATCAATTGATGATTAATATTCATATCTAAATAGATTTGCAGCCTTTCTTTTTAAATATTTTTTTACCATTTATTACATACAAAAGGGTAAGCGTAGATTCAATATCCATTAAATCCCTAATACACTCACTAGTCTTATCTTTATACTAGTCTTATATATATATATATATATATATATATATATATATTCTTGTACATATATGCCCTTGACCATAATCTTTTTATGGGCTACTCTACTTCCCTTAAATTAAAGAAATGTTCCTTGCCATGGCTTACTTAAGGAAAATAGGTCATTTCTCTGTATGAACATATATTGGGATATCAATTCATAAGAACTACAAAACTTCAAACAAAAAAAGATTATTATTATAGATTAACGCTTAGTATAGATTTCTCAGAGGTGAGATATTTTCCCAAAGCAGCAAAAAGTATCCTAAATGTTGACCCGGATAATCAGCTATCATCATCCAAATGTCATCATAAAAACTTTTTAACAAAAAAATAAAAACCGACTTCAAACAAAAGCACTAAAAAGTAAAAAATAACTGATTGGTAGTTTTCATTTACTATACATACCTAATGAAATATTTTCGAAGTCGGTGTGCTTTGCTTTGTATGGGCTGGCACCGATTTCGAAAATATTTGATTAGGTATGTATTTAATAGGTAGGCTTTAATTACTTAGCCAAAGCACACCGACTTCGAAAATATTTGATTAGGTATGGATAGTAAATGAAAACTACCAATCAGTTATTTTTTACTTTTTAGTGCTTTTGTTTGAAGTCGGTTTTTATTTTTTTGTTAAAAAGTTTTTATTTTTCCCTTTTTAGTGTAGACAGTAGTAGCAAAGTAAGGATTCTAACGTGTTAGGCTTGTCAAATCAAACAAAATAAGCCCAAACTCAAAGTATCTACTATTAGCCGTTGAAGAGTTCCACCTATCCACCTTCTGGCCTTGCCATCAGATCAGGTCAACAACACCGAGCCACTGTACTATCAACGGAAATAGAAATACTTGCAAATTTAAAGTCAATATGACAATTAGAATTAGGTTAAATTCATCATTAGTTGTTTTTCCACCCTTAGGGGTGGTATTTTTTTTTGAAATTTAAATGGGACCAATCTGGAAGTATACCCTATGAAACAAAACAAAAATTGTCCAAATCGGTTAATAAATGACGGAGTTCCGAGGTAACAAACATAAAAAAAAAACATACAGTCGAATTGAGAACCTCCTCCTTTTTGAAGTCGGTTGAAAATCTGTTCAGTGGTTTTCTTGTGATGCGTTCCCAGACAGACAGACAAAAAATCTAAAACTAAAGATTCGGTCTCTGTATCGATAATAATGACTATTTCAATAAGATTTTCCAAAAAAAAATTAATGTACAGATTCGACTCAGTGTATAGGTTCTTGTTTCTACATATGAAAGTGTAACAGTAGAAGTCTATAGAATTTTCAATATATGTAGGTAGATCAATTTGTTCATATATATATATATATATATATATATTATATATATATATATATATATATATATATATATATATATATATATATATATGGTACTCACAATTCCAGTAATAACTTATGTTGGTGTATCATTAAGCCGCTGTAACATACAGTATCATGTAACAAGTTCAGCCACAATAGCTCTCGCATTATGTAGATACCAATACACGTTATACTACAAGTTAGACCCTCCATCCATCAAAAGCTGTCGAGCTAGTAAAGGAGCGCGCTAGTTGATCGTAGCTTTCAGAATGTGTATAGAGTAAATGTGTATTTTCTCATATTCATAAAGCACTAGTGCCTTACTCTTGCTTTGTTTCTAATCGCCTATCCCTTCTTTAACGTTAGGAAAGGAATTTACGCACGTATATGTATATATATATGTACGTATATATATATGTATGGGGCTCACCGTCTAGAGCAAGTACTATAACTCTAAACATAATGGAACCTACATCGTTAACATACGTCCCGACGACGGATCTACCGAAGTAGACCATAAAAATCAGGGAGTTGCTGCTACAGTCTACTCAAAGTACCTGGAGCAAGCCGCCGCCTCTCAGTTTGCCTCAGCTTCACGCCCGACTGGATTTTCGGATGCTAGTGAACCCCTCTACAATGACAAAATCAGCCTGACACGGCGCGTGGGTTATCGCCAATCCTATAGCAAATATATTGGATGCTGTTAAAAAGTAGCCTATGTTGTATATCCTTTGTTTGAATAATGTATTCTTTGAAAAGAATCGCATTGAATTGAAAACGGTAATTAACAGATCCACTATTTACGAATTTTTGATAAAAATAAATTATTATATTGGGCCAAGTGTATTTTATAGGTGCCGCTTTATTAAAATAGTATATTTTGTACCGTAATGTGCTCGAAGCCTAGAAGAATTACTATGTGCAACTCAGTAGCTGCCTCATATTTAAGAGTATATTATAAACATCTAAATGTTCGAAATATTTGTGAAGACAAGTGAAATCTTAATTTTATTTTATATTATCTTATAAACAAAATAAAACATCTTGGGCGCATACAGCAAAGTTTTCGCGATTTTGATAACGATAAGTAGCGAAAGTAATTTGAGTTGAAAATAAAAGAATCTGTGAATAAAAATATTTTATTGTTAAATAAAACTAATCCGAAAAGATTCGGATTATTTTTTTTATTTAGAGACAGTCTCTCCCGTGACCATGGATGCTGTAAAGCATTCGAAACGTCGGGAACCAAAAATCAAAATAAATCCGCGAAATAATCCGAAAAGATAGTTTTATTTAACAATGTCAAACATTCGCGTAAATCTAAGAATGTATTATAATATTTTATTGTATATTATTTTTATTTTATGCGACAAGAGATATCGGAAATATTCTTGTACAATTTCCATAATAAGATCTTGGTATATGGCATTGAACAATGATAATAATTTTCGTATTTTGATATTTTTGAGTTTGATGTAATATATATGCAATTGTAAACGTAAAATATAGGAATTCAACCTATTCAATATTATTCAAATTCTTACCTATTGGGAAATTCTTAAAATTTAAGAGTCTTCATGAGTATTCAGGTCTTTTAAACGCCGGCAACGCATTGGAAACTTCTTTTAAGTTGCAGATGTCTATGCGCGACGATTTCATCAGGTGTATTATTTGCTTGTTTGCCCCTTTTGCTACAAAACAATTTTAATTTGAAATCTTGTTATTTATTTACTTGCTTATACTCGTACATCAAGGTTTTCATAAACGTATGGCTTTAATAATAATGTGAGAAGCGTTTTTAATACTATTTTAGAAGATTTTCATGTTCACAGACTTTACTGAGTTCCACAGTTCGTCAGTACGCTGTTTAATATGAGCTCTGCGGTAACAGAATGCACGTGTTCCGTCACACGTACCCGAATTACAGCGTTTTCATTATATGTCACGCTTTTATGTGTTTTTGTTAATGAATACCATTTATTTTCATAATAAGTTTAACATTTTTGGAAACACTTTAATGGTGTTGTTTTAAATTTAATTTATAAAAAATATACCTACGGCATATTATAAATTAAGGAATATACTTATAAAATAACTAAAACTAACTTATCAACTAAGATTAAAAGAACACAGAAGTATTCGTAGTTATGACACAATAAGAAAAAACCGACAATAACTCAACGAATAATAACTTTCATTCCTATATAATTGGTAACTTGATCCCTCATTGTTAACTAAATTTCCAAAACTAGCCAAATTTTCGGGAAAGACTGTTTCGTAACTACTGTATGCCTTTTTAAATGACACCACTTTCATATTGTCTGCAATTGGGTCAAGTATTGTATGAAATTTCTTTAGAACTAGAAGATAGTTAAAATGCGGTTCTTTAAAAGTAAAAAAATCTATACTAATATTAAGAGGCAGAGTGTGTTTGTTTGTTTTTGTTTATTTTTTTTTGTTTGTTTGTTTGTTTGTTTGTTTGTTTGTTTGTTTGTTTGTTTGTTTGTTTGTTTGTTTGTTTGTTTGTTTGTTTGTTTGTTTGTTTGTTTGTTTGTTTGTTTGTTTGTTTGTTTGTTTGTTTGTTTGTTTGTTTGTTTGTTTGTTTGTTTGTTTGTTTGTTTGTTTGTTTGTTTGTTTGTTTGTTTGTTTGTTTGTTTGTTTGTTTGTTTGAACGCGCTAATCTCAGGAACTACTAATCCGATTTGAAAAAGTCTTTTTCCATTAGATAGCCCGTTTATTGAGGAAGGCTATAGGCTATATAACATGCTACTACGAAAGTGAGCAGAGTAGAAATATAATATACAGTCTATCTATTCCACACTAACCGTTAAAACGTACCTAGGGACGAACCCGAACGAAGCGAGGGTGAACCGCTAGTACTGAATATAAAGAAAAGTAATATATGATTGGAACATTTGATATTAGATAAAAATTTGACATAGTACGGCCAATGACATGTTACACTTATGTCAAGAGGGTCCTGAGCGCCCGCTTAAGCTCTCTTGACATATTGGAAAATCACTTCCTTATGAAGTTAACTATCCTAAATATCCTTTCGTAGGCGCTCTTTGTAATTTTCTTACCGACGTTAAAACCAATGAAATAAAAACGTTATGAGCCTAAGATCTAAAATATAATATGAACACTATATCATGTTTTGGAAAATTAAGCTGAGTCAATTTTGCTGATAGAATTCGAAATGAAGAGATATGTAATATAATAAGTATACATAAAAGAGTAATGAATAAAAATATGTCTTAAATATTACGGCGCGTAGAAAAAATGACGGTGATATGTATACTAAGTAGAACATTGTTAGGAAAACGAAGTAAGTAACACCTAGAAGGTTTTTGAAGACTAAATTTATATGTCACTTATATTTCGGATGTTCCGAGGTCGTTTGCCCGCTGACACGTCTACACTACGTGTTAAATAGTTTTTAAGTTTTAAAATTAATATATATGTTAGTTTTTAAGGTATATATGTTATGGGCCTCTGTTTACTTGTTTGAGATCGTTTTGTAAATATTGCCTGAAATAAATGATTAAATTAAATTAATTAACTTTTCAACTTCTTATATTCACGTATTTGATTTGCACATTCTCAACGGATTTGAGTAAGATTCTGAATGGAGTTAGTTCACATCCTGAAATAAAATAGGCTACTTTTTATTGGCGCGTCTACCACGCGAGCAGAGTCGCAGGCAAAAAAATTAATAAAACTTATAACACAAATGAAAAGAATGATGACATTGAACAAAATATGTAAGATTTTAACGGTTGGTACATTGCCCCTTCTGGCTATCCTGCTATATTGCACGAGATGAATAACATGAAAGTATATGTATATATGACCAATAATAAGGAGTTCCAAGTTATTATGTACTAGCTACTCACCCTCGCTTCGCTCGGGTTCGTCCCTTGCTTGCTTCCCAATACAAACTTTCATTCCCATTTTCACACCCTTAAGGAATGATTTGCGGGTTAAAAAATATCCTATGTCCTTCCCAGGGTCTCAAACTATCTTCTTACCAAATTTCATCTAAATCGGTTTAATATATCCAGAGATTACCCCCTACAACATCACAAACTCACAAATTCACAAACGCACAAACTTTACCTCTTTATAATATCAGTATAGATTTAGTACTAGTACCTTCACTACGGTACATACCTAGTGCCAAACAAACGCTCAGGTCATCTGTAAACTAAATTTCATCAAAATTTGTCCAGCCGTTTCAACGTGAAAAAGTAACAAATACACACATACGTACAAACATACAAACTTCGTTAAATATTATGGTAGTCAGATTTAGTTTTATCTTGTCTACTCAATTTTTCAACGTAAAATACTATCTTTTTTTTGAGAAAAAATTCTTAAATTGTAATAGACTTGACGACTTTTAAACATCTAATGTTTGATAGATTTTTATTCAGGTACTTTTTATTCCGACTTATCTTTGAGAAACTCTACTAATATTAACATATGTGTTCAAATAGTTACGATTTTATTATGTTACTAGTGACTCACCCTCACTCCGCTCTGGTTCGTTCTTAGTGAAAATTTAGGTTTGTACCTACTTTGTATTGTATGTGTGTTTTATGCCGAATCATAAAAAAATAACATAAAAATTTTTATCATAAAAATATTTTTTTTGCGGTGGATCACCCTTATCACTTACGGGTATGAAAAATAATTTAGGTACTATTCTTAGACGTACGGAACATACACACAAAATTTCATAAGAATCGGTCAAGCCGTTTTGGAGGAGTTTTGTTACAAACACTGTGACATGAGAATTCTATATATTAGATAATAACGTTTAAAATACATAATAAATAACATAGGTATAGATAAAAGTGAAGGCGATTTAAATATTTACCGTATTCTAACCAATAACTCATATAAAATGGGCCGAGTGCTCGTAAACAATAAAAGCTATAAAACTTCACTAGAAGTATTTTCTCGACACCCTAAATGCTCTATTATGTACTTTGTCTGAATAATGGCGCAATTTTTATTTACCTAAAACAATTTTCTTACTTTGGAATAGTTAATTACATGAATATGTAATGAATTTATGTCTAAAGTTTTTCAAGTGACATTATTTTCTACCAAGTACAAAAATATTGCTTGTATACGAGTCTTATGCCCGATTTTACCAACAACCCATAAGCTATCACCTACGTATAGGACTCCTAGCTTAAAAGTCCCCTAAACTAGCCCCTAAATTAAATTTCGTTTTACGATCGTCTTTAAGCTCATATTTCGAGCATCTTAATTTAGGGGGCCTTTTAATGTTTAGGTGACCCCTAACTGTCGGTGAAACAGAAACTGTCCCCTAACAGCCCCCTAATCATGCTTAGCGGATCCCTTAAGCTTAGGTGACGTTGGTGCAATCGGGCATTAAACTATTTTTTACGTTTACGTTTTCTATCAATACTCATTATAAGACGGATCAAATAATTAAAAAAAACTCCATTGATATAATTATCGAATGCATGATCGTAGTGTAGGTATGTAATCATTAATTAGTATCGCACGAATAACATATTGGAAGAATCATAGCTTGGGCCATTGTTCTGAGTTGGGCCCGTAATTTTTGGAAAGAACAACAAGATGAACACTTTTAAAATGTGAAGATATTTATGTTTAGGTAAAGAATTAGGTAAGAATCGTGAGGAAACCTGCATGTCTGAGAGACCCTAGCAAGTTGTCGAAAGGTATGTGAAGTCCGCTGAAACGAATTTAGCCAGCGTAGTGGACTATGGCCTGATTCTTTCGTATTGAAGGGAGGACCGTGCTCAGCAGTGGGATATTAAAAAAGGGCTGAATACAACATTTCGTATAATAACAAGGCAATCGCATTACGAGTATTTTCAGTTATTTATAAATATGATGAGCCATAAGAAGTAATGAAATATGAGAACGTTTAAAATTTTATTAAGAGAACCTTTAATAAAAGGTAACGTTTCCATTAACTGAGTAGACTTAAGGATGTAATAAATTCTCTTTGAATTTCGAGAAATCTTAGCGCAATTTTTGGTCTTAAAAGCTTCTGTTCTGTTTAAAGTTATATATTAAAATATATATTTCCTATATTATAATTTTAGGAATGTCTTTTAGTGCAGTAAAAATAAACATTCAAATAAAACATTCTCATTAGACATTCCATTGCATAAATTCCCAAGAAGCTGAAAATTTATATGAATGCTAAGGATACCATTATTTATTTTATTTATTTATTTATTTATTTATGTACCATAAAATATACGTTATACAAAATAAAATAACAAAATGTTGACAAAGGATAACTTATCTCTTTAAGAGATTTCTTCCAGAAACCCTTCAGAAGTGAGAAAATAAGTTATATAGTGCGGTGTAGGTACAGTACAGCATTGAATAGAATTGTCTTAATATTAAAATACATATATTAACTAAATATTATGATTATACAAATATGTATATAATATATATATATATACATACATATATATACAGATACATACATACAAACACATATACTTACATATAAATACATACTAATCTACAATAATTTATGTCTGATTTGATAAATAGTACTGTTTAATTCTAAACTTAAATGTAGTGAATGAGGGATCATCTTTGAAAATATAATCAGGCAGTGAATTCCACAAACTTGCTGCCGTAACAGAAAAAGATTTTTTATAGAATGTAGTATTGTAGTGAGGAACCACTAATTTGGGCAAATTGACACAAGAACGCACTGGTCTGCATCTAGGGGACACTAATGTGAAGCGTTCACTTAAATAAGAAGGTGTAGAAGTCTTCAAAATATTGTAAAGCACACATAATACACGAACGTTTCGGCGAAAACGAATAGGGAGCCACTTCAGCTGCCGTCGGAAAATACTTATATGATCAAATTTGTGCAATCCATATATAAAACGGATGCACAAATTCTGAAGGCGATCTAGCTTGTCGAGTAGCTCCTCGGTTGCATCAAGATAGCAAACGTCGGCATATTCGAGTAGAGGGATTAGCAGTGATTGAGCTAGGGTAATTTTAGTTTGAAATGGAAGAAAATTCTGTAAACGTTTCAAGGAATGAAGTGAATAATGTACGCGCTTACTGACCTCGTTGACATGCGCAGCCCAGGACAGGTTGCAGTCGATTGTTAAACCTAAGTTTTTACACGAGTCTGAGATATTAATGCAAGTGTTATCGTAGATGATGTCAGGCAGATTGTTGAAGTCGATTTTGTTCCGCAACTGCTTACTACCAATGATCATGGCCTGAGACTTT
This sequence comes from Brenthis hecate, assembly GCA_951806755.1. Classification (NCBI taxonomy): domain Eukaryota; kingdom Metazoa; phylum Arthropoda; class Insecta; order Lepidoptera; family Nymphalidae; genus Brenthis; species Brenthis hecate. The sequence goes on along the minus strand of OX638275.1, from coordinate 2,085,770 downwards.
ATTGGATTGACAAGGAGTCCGAAAGACTTTGCCCAATCTTTGATTCTTGCCAAATCAAGGTTAATCCTGTCTATTTCAGACGCTAAGTCCCCGACCAAAGCATGTCTATAAAGTTGCAGATCATCCGCATATAGGTGGTAGTTAGAAGAGAGTACCTGTGAGAGTTGGATTATCCCATGTGTGCAAAAAATTTTATACAACGTCAAAGTTCGCGAAAATGGGGTTTTTGGATTTTTTTAGCAAAACGTTTAGTTTTATGATAAAAATAATTTACAAAAAATTGTAGATCATACAATTGCCTACAAAAATTGTCCTTGCACTTTTTCCCCTAAAATTCACAATTTCTGAAAAAAAGCGATTCTAAAATTTACTACAGTCTTATTCTCTATATATGCACACGTTTCCACGCCACCTGTGAGGTAGCGTTCTTGACGCGTTTTTAAGTTTTTTTTATTTGTTAAGATATTATATAGTATAGTAGAGCCTTTGAACTAAATCCCAACTGTTATTTAGTAAGCTTTCGCAATATAAGTGTGTGTAATCTATATATTAATACTTAAAACTTTGTACTCCTTTAAAATCATCTTTAGGGGGAGTATGAGCTGCATAGTTTTTATATGGATAACTAATGTATTATGTATAACTACTCCGCTTCTAAAACTTGTAACATAATGTGACATATACTACCTTTGAATTACAGATCCAATCAAAAATGTTTTTTTTTTGCATTTTATTATCCGAGTTTGATTTGACAAAAGAACCTATATAACGTTAATATTTAATCAATTATGGTATTTTTTTACTACGGGTTATAAGAATCAATCTGTTATAAGAACTAATCTGACACTCCATATAAAAAACACAATTTCACATTTCACTTCAATGAAGTATATAATGATACTTTAATGAAGTAATTCAGCCCTTTTTTTAACGTCCTACTGCTGGGCGCGGGCCTCCCTTCAATACGAGGGGGATCAGGCTATAGTCCACCACGCTGGCCAAGTGCGGGTTGGTGGACTTCACATGTCTTTCGAAAACTTGCTCGGTTCTCTCAGACATGCAGGTTTCCTCACGATGTTTTCCTTCACCGTAAGGCAAGTGGTAATCATATTCGAAATGATTCACACATGAAAATATCAGAGGTGCAAGACCCAGGATTTGAACCCGCTTCACTCGGTTTCCCAAGCGAGCGCATTACCATTGGACTACCACTGCCTAATTGTATTATCAATTAATTGTATTAAAGAATTAAAAAAAAAGACATTTACACAACCAATCAACTTTATGGTTTAAATAATTTAATTAAACCGTGTGGGTCTTTCATTCCTAGGAGTATACTATAATGCAAACTGGGTATCTGTATGCAAGCGACGCCAAGCAAATGATTCCCATTAGCCTATCTCAGTAATTCGGCTTTGGCTTATCTAAGTGGTACTAAACAGCACCGTTGCTGAGATATTCACCGCTTAAAACAGGACGTGCCCTTGTTGCCTAAGATGCAGTAAACCACATGTATGTAATGATTAACTTCACCGTAAATAAGATAAGGTTCTTAGTCTATTTAGACGAATTTTATGTATGTATGATAGTGTATGTTTTTATATATATGAATGAAACTAAATTTCTATATAGATTTTACTTTGTATTTCTGAATAGATGTTGTGTGTAATTATTAGCAACTCATCCTCGCTCCGCTTGCGTTCGTCCTTTTAACGATTAGTATAGATTTCTCAGAGATGAGATATTTTCCCATAGCAAAAAAGTATGCTACACGTTGACCTGAATACCCAGCTGTCAACATACCAAATTTCATCAAAATCTGTCTAGTGGTTATCTCGTGATGCATTTCCAAACAGACAGACAAACAAGACTAAAAACTATAGATTCGATCACTGTATCGATAATAATGACTATTTCAATTTTCAAAGATTTTCGAAAAAATTTTGATGTAAATTCGACTCAGTTAGAATTTCATTGTATAGATTTAAAACTATCTAATGTTTTATGTTTTATTAAATCTCGTCACGTGATAAAACTAAACTTTTTTTAAATAAAAATACTAAACAGTACACTTATTTTTTAATCAGTCAGGTCTTCCTTATATATCACTTTGTCCTCAGTCCACCACACTAGCCAACTTAAGCGGTTTCCACACGCCTTTTGTAAGCTACTAAGGTTCTCTCTATGCATGTTCGCAATGTTGACCTTTGCCATATGTATATTAGTATGGAGTAAAAATAATACCTATAATGTAGTATATTAATACCTATAGTGTACAATAATACCTATAGCGTATTGAGAATAAATCACAAGAAAATAGTAAAGGTGCAAGACATGGATTTAAACCGGCTTCACTTTACACTCCAAGGCATGTGCATTTTTTACATAACACAATTGCACATTAACGGGTCCGCAAGTGTATTCGCTATTCTCATATAGTTTAACTGTCATTTGAAGTACCACCTTAAAATTTAACCATCTGTTACATTCTGTACAAATCTGCAGCACTTAATTTCATTAAGGCAGTTTAAATTTAATATATATATATATATATATATATATATATATATATATATATATATATATATATATATATATATATATATAATACTCGTAGGTACACTCAAATTGAAAGGTATATAATAAACCAAGCCTTACTAGCTTCAGTAATTACAATTAAATTAAAATAATGTCTTTATGTTTATTCGATGCTAACGATTCGTTTTTGGCCGTATCTACTTTTTAACAATAATATTTTAATTTAATTCATTAAAATTTCTTGTTCAAGCTTCAAAGAGTGCCACTTAAGAAACTTTTTCGAGTAGACTAAACAGTAGTGCTTAAAAAAATTTGCCTTTTCAATAACGTATTATGATTATTTTTTCTGTTTTGTTTGGTGTTATTACAAAAATAGTAATTGAATATAATATATTATGTTCCAGTCGGGGGCCACAATTTTCAGTCAGAATGAATATTTGCATATATCGGTTTTAACCTGGTTAGGACTTTGGAAATCGTAGACATATTGACTGTGTTAGTGCAGATACGCAGAGAGCCGAAGTGGGTGCTATATTTAGTTTTCTCTGTATCCATAAAGCAAAAAACTATTTATGCAATGATGTGGAAAAACCAAAAAACTTTGGCTTAATGTGATAGTTGTAAGTGGCGAAGGATCGGTACAATCTATACAGCGGTTAAGAGAAGAGAGGGCCATACAAAGTTGTCACCATTTGCAAGTATTATTTTTTTATTCTTTACTATTATGTGCCAACAGTAAGCTCTTTATGATTGTTAAGCATTGAAAATATTATAATATAAAAGTACGCTACGTTGTGACTCTACGAGACTGTCCTTTGCAACAAAACTACCGCAAGTTTAATGTATTTAAACACATTTCCTGAGTAAATTACTGTATTATACGTTAACCTACTTAGCAGTATTCATGTAGTGCCGGATTTTGTTCGGCTAGCGGCACTTTCGCGCGTCCGCCCCAGCGATAAAAGCCTCTTTGTGTGAACCTTCGTGGGGCTGGAATAACTCTTTCAATAGTAGACTGTACACACGAGAGGAAAATGGTGAGGGCGGGCTTTCAGAGTACGGATTTACGTCGTCGTTTCAAGTAAGCCCGTAAAAAATGTAGATATTTTAACCGGAATCACCCGTTCTGACGTTACTGAAAAATTTGAACAAAGACCTGTATTTGTGAGGCTCTTCAAAAGATTTCGTATTTAGTTTTCATTACGGAGCAAAGCTGACTGTAGGAAGTTTTTGATGACGATTTACTTTGTTTATTAATTACCCGTATTCACTTAAAACCAATAGAAGTGGACTAATATCAAATAGTAAAATTAAAAATACTGTTTGGGTAATTTTGTTTTATCGATGGAGTTTTTATTCTCACATTATCTTTATAAAGAGATTTTACAAAACTTAAAATTTGAATTTATTCATCATACAAATAGATCTGATTATTAAAAATTTAACTTTTATCTTCATAAACATTTATAATAATTTGATACTATATATTTCATACAAGGAAATGGAGAATTAAAATAGGTGGTCTTAATCCTGATATGAAAATACTTGATGATAAATGTGTGCTTGCACCGCGGTGTTACATGGAATCGCTTTTAGCCATTCTATCCACCTGAGCCTTTGGTTTTAAACAAACTTTTACGTGAAAAGCAAACTTGTCTCCACATTTTTTAACGTTTGGCTCAGTTTGTAGTGACCCTACTTGCTGTGCCAGCGGTCGCGGGTTCGAGTCCCGCTGGGGGCATTCATTTGTGTAATGACGAATGTTTGTACTCCAGTCATGGGTGTTTATATTTATAATATGTATGTATTTTAAGTTATATATGTGTAGTGTATCAACTATCTGGTATCCATAACACAAGCCTCGTAGTTTATCATGGAACTAGATGGCGCTGCGTGTTAATGCCCCAACATATTTATTTATTATTATTATATTAATTATACGATAAACAACCGTTTTTATGCCATTACAGGTGTCCTTGGCCCAAATTTTGTAAAACAGGATGATAAAGGTAATAAAACAGTAGCAGTTTAGTTTAATGTAGGGGACATGTACATCTAGTGATAAATGAGTACTCACGACATTGCAGCTACAGGGAATCGCTTTTAGCTACCGTGTCCACCTGAGCACTTATTCCGGTTTTTGGGAATATTAAACGTATATGAATTCTCCCTGATGCCCTTTTAAATTTTGATATTTTATTTTAAAAAATGAGAATGCCTATTAGAGACATTTCTATTTTTAGCCGACTTTATAAATGAGGAATATATGAATTTGGTGAAGCAAAAAATGAAAATTTTTGGTGTTTATTACGTGATACCTACGCCAATTACGAATCGAGTTTTATAATATTTTTTTTAAGAATAGAGTAAACCTCAAATAAATTTCGAGAAAAAGTTCTACTCCTAAAGATATATGTAAAATGAGTTTAAAGTCACCTGTGTACTTTTTTAGTAAAAAAAAAAATATTTATGAAATAGTAAATCGATAAAGTAATAAAGATAAGAAATAAAAAAAATCAATAAAATAAGTAAGTCACATATTTCTATTTATACTAAGTTTATTGTAAATAGTTATTTAGATCTATCTATATATTTATACATATAATAAAACTGTAGAGGTCGAATGTCTGTACATAGAAAAAAAAAATAATGCTAAAAACTGAGTCAGGGGGATGTAAGAAGAGAAATAGAACAAATCCAGTTTTTTGTTTCACAAATTCAGCGTCAATCCAAATGTACGGTTCCCGTGCGATAGATTTGTTTTTGTATGTCTAGAAAAGAACCCGAGCGAAGCGAGGGTGAGCCGCTAGTTATTAATAAGACTTAATAATCTTTCCATGCAATTTTGGGCACGATGGCTAATATCACTGAGACGAGTCGGTCACGGAAGAACTTATAGTGTCTCTAAATATGTGTCGAACAGATAGAGATTTGTGCTGACCGACCGACTGATTATGACAGAAGAGAGCTTAGGTACAAAAGGTATTATCACAAAAGTAAAATAAAGAGTAATGCAACTATAATAATTTGAAGTTCTAACCGACTATATGAGAGTACCGGAGACCTAACCCTCCCATTTGGCCATGCCTGGTATGTTAGCATGTGTAGTCTGTACGGTTATTGATAACGAGCAAGTCGTACTCTTGTTTGCTACATTTTTACCATTAAATTATCACTTGAGCTGACTTTTTTTGTCTTGAAGAACAAAGAGTGGCAATAAAGGATAAATTAGTAACTGACAACACTTTCAGTTAAAGCATGTATCTACCTATTTCAAAATAATCGAATAATCCCATGCATGTCTCCACGCGCTTCGATTTCAATTTCAAATCCTTCTGTCATATAACGTGACAATGTATCGATCATTGTCATTTGCTCTACTGAATTTCAGTCACTCCTTTCACTTTGCTATTCTGGTCAGTGATGTATGAATATTTAATAGTATAATGCTTAGAGTCTAGATGATATACATCCTTTGTGTACTAAAATTAGGTTATTTTTTTGTATAAAAACACACTATCTATTGTCCATGGCGCCACTCGTATAGTTTATTTATGTGTAATTAGTGTTTTCCTAAAGGTAGTAACTAACTTTTAGGTATCTGTTACCTTCACATGTATATTTTTAGGAAAAATAGAAAAAGTAGCCATAAAGCTAAAAAGGATTACATATACTCGTATTTCGTTTTCTGTTCGTAAGCAATTGTAAAAAATTATCTCTTCTACAGATGTGAAAATCAACTTTTATAATATTGTATAAATTGTAGCTGAGTGAGTGGCTATAACTTTTTAACTGTATCCCCAATATATTTTTTCTTGTAAAATCTTTGCCATAATTTTTAGCTATTTAGGGAAAGAAATTCAAAATATCCTTACTTTACGGCTACCTACGTCATAATAGATGTCCAGCGGTTTGATTGGGGCGTTGATGGAAGGGCTATGCTATACAGAATATATGTACTAGTATGTATATATATTTTTAGAAGGAAACTGTCACAAAATTTATTTATTTTACTAAACTAAAATAAACTTAAGCCAATATAAGCATTATCAAATATGCAATTTATTTTATTAATAGAGCTCTCTTTACAATTCACAATTTAAAGCATTTACTTAATCCAAGCATTTCTTTTGGGAACTTAGGAATTGTTACTATTTGGGAACTAATTGGGAACTTAGGAATTGTTACTAATTGTATTTATACTGAATTATAATTATAACTGCTAGAGCTCAATGCACGGAGTACGTGCAGCAGATTGATTGTTGCCAAAAATACTATTGATGTGAACTCATTTGAGCCATATGTTCTCGTCCTTTATTATTAAAACTCCGTCGACTGTAACGCCCTGATGTATAGTTTTCGTTCGATTGTAAGGCCAATATATCCAGTTTCAATAAAAATAAATAAAAAACAGGACTCTACTCATATATTGCAGTTTCAAACCCCACCTTGAAAACGAAGAACAAAGATATATGTAGTGATAGGGTAGTACAAAATATTCGTTGTGCTGTAATCGAAGTCGATATGCATTGTTAAATGAACAAACAAAAAGTCATCTATGACAATGGATTGTTCGCTAGGTACTCGTTGCTCGATGTTCATTTGTGAGAAAACGTGTGACAACACCCGTCGCAATCCTGTTGTCTTCCATTCCCGCCGACAGTCCGCTTTATTGTTCCTTTGGCGCATTTAAAACAAAAAGGATTTAATATTTGAAAGAAATGTTATTCGAGGGTGCGTACTTCTTCCATAAATTACGGTGGCTAGATAAATTATTCTGATACACGAATGGCGCGCGACGTTTATGAACAGAAAAAATTGTTTTAATTTTTTTCCTCTGCGCTTTCACTCTAATTAGAGGAAGTGGTTCTGCATATTTATGATCGGTGGAGAAAATTCCATTTAAATTTTATTTATTACTATCTTGAAACATTTTATATTGATTTATTAGTTACGATGTAGCTTATTTTATACTTTTATATTGTCCCGTTGCCGCTATAAATAATTAATGTATGTTAAGAGAATATATGTATAAATAATACTTTCTTAGATTTACGCGAATATTTGAAATTTTAAAGAAAACTATCCATTCGGATTTTTTCGCGGATTTATTTGGATTTTTGGTTCCCGACATTTCGAATGCTTTACAGCAATTATCAAAATGTATGATTTTTTAAAGGAAAGGCTATGAAAATATGAAAATTTAAAAATTTATTAATTTACATAATTTATTTGTAGTTACCTCCATAATTTAAACGATATGATGAAGGAGCATAACGAATTGTCGTAATCTAAACTCAAGCAGATTACCACCCCAAGGAGTGAACGCAAAGGACTGCAGAGGAAATGAAGGTTGTCTACTGGCAGGCACCATTTCCGACTCGACCGGTCCGGAAGCTCGCACTCGCTAAACAGCGCGTCTATTAGCAGTACTGCCATCTGCGAGCCGTTTCCTTGCTGCGATTCCATTATGGAAAAAGCTCTATTTCGCCTGTTTTTCGAGACTCTACAAATATTTAAATTTCCAAATTAACGGCTGTAGTATCTTAATTTTAAATTTACGTTTACATTAAATTTTGTTGCTATTAAAGTATAAGGGTTTTTGTTTATTGTCTAATTAATGAAATGTTTTAATTTGCGTCTATATTATTATTATTATCGTATTGCATCAAATAATTTTTAATGGTTGATATTCAGGTCACTGTTTTTTATAAGTAATATCTTTCATATATATATATATATATATATATATATATATATATATATATATATATATATATTTAATTTTTATTTTTTTATGTATTTTTAACTTTTTTCTTTATTCTTCATAAGAGAGTTTTATTTCTTTATCACATGACACTCTTGAAAAACTGTAATGTACTCAAAATGTACTGAGAGCCAGATTTATTTATTTACCCCATAATTTAACCTAAAGAGGTTAACTATGTCTTAATACTAGTAGAACCCGCGGTTTCGCCCGCGTTCAAGCTACTAAAATTTTTTTAGGTTTATGTTATAACAAAATATAATTTGATGGTAGGTGATGGTAATGGCACATAAAGGTTTCCGTGCCGCGGAATTTTGTGTTAATTTTACTAACACTTTTACACAATACAATAAAAATTTTATTTTAAATTAAACCATTTTTTCGGATTATTTTGCGTATTTATTTTGATTTTTGGTTCCCGACGTTTCGAATGCTTTACAGCAATCATGGTCACGGGAGAGACTAAGTCTTAGACGTCTCAAAGGCGTTATACCTATACTTGTTACAGACAGTGCAAACACTAAATAATATTAGTAATTAATAAAGTTTAAAAAAATGTAATGTTTATAATAATAACAGCTTAAATTAAATAAATAATATTGCTATATTTGATTATAATACTAATTATAATATATTTTAAAATGTTTAGAATTAAATATCAATAAATATTGTAAGGTACTTTGATGCCACTGTTGATTTTTTATAAATAGTGGGTAGTTCTTCTCCTCCTTCTTTAAGTTACATATAGAGTGCCATTTTATTTTCTTATCTACATCATAATTATAAGGAATATGACCTCCACATTTCACGTTTCGACGACGTTTAGGTTGTGCATTGATGCATCAGTCAGTCAGAACATAGCCTTTCATATAAATAGATATAGGTATGTGTTTTTCCGACCAGAAGATTAGAAGAAAACAAACTGTGACAGACGGACAAACAGTCACGCGAGTTCACATAAGGTGTTGACTTTAATTGTTTCGTCAAGTATGCGGAATACAAACAATGAGAATAAAGTTTGTGTAGGTGTAGAGGATATACAACTTGTGTGTATGAACGTCATTATTACAGCGTCCGGTAGTGCGTGAGAACAATGTGACTGTTAACGTTGCATTTGTGACTACCACGCGTCCATTGTGTCCTAAGCTTTGTTCTATTCTTTGTGTCTGATTTTGTTCGCTGGTGAATTTTTGTTACTAAGAGTTTTAATGCGAGTCATATTTTAAGCATATGCATGTATGTATAAAATTTGCAATCTGTTCTTGATAATAGAACATTTCTAAGAGGATAAATATCTGTCATAAGTTACATAATATTTTTATTTCCAGTGAGAATATTTTTTGTATTTCTATATATCTATATAAATAATCTTTTACTTTAAACGTAACATTCTTTCTTCAAACTGATTCATTAACGCCCAGACAACGCCACAGGATTTAAAAGGTTATAATTTTGGCTGTCTATTGGTATCGTACCAAGATAAATAAAAACAAATGAATTTTTGGAATTTAATGAAACTCACATAAAGGTAACCGAATTGAGCCGAGTTTTAATTATAAAGTTTATAAGATAATAATAATAGCATTGTGTGCCAAGTGAATGTTATTTTCTATATCTGTACCTAATCTACACTCATATAATAAAATTGTAATCTGTACATAAAATATTTAATGGAAAATCTTATTGAAATCGACATTATTATCAAATTATTATCAATACAGCGGCTGGATCTATAGATTTTTGAAATTTTCTCTTCCGTTTGTCTGTCTGTATGTTTGTCTGTTACCGCATCACGAGAAAACAACGGGACATATTTTGACGAAATTTGGTATGATGATAGCTGGTTATACGGGTATATATAGGATACTTTTTACTGCGGAAAAATATCTCATATCTGTAAAATGTTTACTAACCATTAAAACGTGAGTAGGGACGAACCCCAGCAGAGCGAGGGTGAGTCGCTAGTTCACAATATTATTGTAATAGATTTCGCAGGTTCAATTTTTAAAATTTTCACCCCTAAAGGATTAAATGGTGGCAAAGTTTATGAAAAAAATCAGGCTGGCACAAAATATTTTATTGATCTATATGTACTTAAATAGGGCTTATATTGAAGAGTGAGATCAACAAGATCATTAGTAGGATAAAACTCTCCTCAATACTAAATGGAGCATAACAAGCCAAGTGGCCTGAACTAAAACGGATACAAGGGCGGCTTATCTGTTCCGGATGTAAGCCGGGAATTTGAGCCTTGAGAGTTGATTGCAGTACTAAAAGTGCTGCGAAATTTATAATTATCGATTTTACATTTGTGATGTTTAACCATTGTCTATATTTTCTTGATCTATGGGAATAAAACCATATAATCTCAGCAGTGTATACTAAAATTACAATTACATAGCTGTCGATTCTTTATTTGTATATAAATTGATATCTTTAATATTGGTTCGTTACTGAAAGATTTTAATAATTAATTCTTATTATTTAGGTCGATAATGAGTGACTGATTTACTATGAGAAAACAGTTTCAAAAACATTAGTACATATATGTACATCATGTCGTTGTTAAATATTTTGATCTTATAAAATAACTAGCATTGCCCGCGACTCCGCCCGCGTTCAGATGACCAAAAACAAAATTCTTAGGTTTACGTATTAGTATACTCTTACCGAGATATTTTCCTGCGGTAAAAAGTATTCTATATGTTGACCCGCACAACCAGTTATCATTATACCAAATTTCATCAAAATTCCTCCAGTGGTTTTTCCGTAATGCGGTAACATACAACAACAGTATACTAATCTGTAAAACCTAAGAATTTGGTTTTTGGTCATCTGAAAGCGGGCGGAGCCGCGGGCAATGCTAGTTTTGAATAAAACTCAGTTTTACGATTACTTGTATGTTGATTAAAATAAAACCGTCAGAAAATCAGAAAATATAGTTTTATAAAAAATATAAAGTTACATTTTTTATTTTCAGAGGTGTCCTATTCTTTGAGTATGTAATTATAGACAAACAGACCGCACTCTTATTAACGCGTCAAGTTACGTGGAATTTCATTTCTTACTCGATACTGATTAATCTACACTAGAGTAGAGTAGTAAGCGGATGAGGTTAAAAAGTAGCCTATGTCCGTCCCTATGATGCATCTATATCATTGTCAAATTTTATAGAAATCTGATCAGCGATTTAACTAAGTAATAGACAAATTCAAATTCATAATATTACTCTGTATTACTTCATTTGCATTACTTGTTGCAAGTCAAATCCAATAATTTTCAACCGTTGCTTGCATACAAAGCCCGTCGAAACTTCTACAGATTTCATAATAGCCAATAATTTGTAAACGTGTTCTTGTAGCTGTTGTAAATATTATGTTTCAGTAGACATAAATTAAAATAAATTTATTTAGTCTAGGAATAATGTAATCATTATATTAGATTGTTTCAATAAGAATATAATAAGTATGTGTTTTTAATGTATGATACGGCGTAAAGTACTTAATGGTAAGAAATGACAAATAATTACTTTTTAACTTTAAAATTGTGTTAAATTATGAGAATCGATAGAAATGATACAATGATAACGTCTTTTTTAAACCAGTTAAAATTTTTAACGAATGAAGATAATGGGAGAGGTTTTACAATTCATCTTTGCGTTATTATCGCATATGTATGTTTATGTGAGATATGAATTTATCATGAACTGCTTATCAAAAGGAAACTTGTGGCACTGTTCCAAGAATCTGTAGACATTAGTGAGCGCCTGCCACTTAACTAGCATGGGAAGCTACTCTACCTCTAAGTATTATATACACGGCTACCACAAAACTTGTAATGTCAGGTACTATAAATGTGCTTTGATTTGGTTAATATTAATATCAGTAATATTAGGAGTATAGGGTTTAGTTGATATTAGTAAACGAATTTGGACTTTAGTACTATTCTAGGTACCCCAATCTTGTCTAGTTTATGTAGAATATAAAATAATATAAACTTAATAAATTTAGTTTTAACAATATAAATAAGACAGTGGTAGCCCAGTGGTGACGCGCTCGTTTGGGAAACCGAGCGAAGTGGGTTCAAATCCCGGGTCTCGCACCTCTGATATTTTCATGTGCAAATCATTTCTAGCATGATTACCACTTGCCTTACGGTGAAGAAAACCGTCGTGAGGAAACCTGCATGACTGAGAGAACCTAGCAAGTTTTCGAAAGACATGAAGTCCGCCAACCAGCACTTGGCCAGTGTGGTGGACTATCGCATGATCCCCCTCGTACTGAAGGGAGGCCCGTGCCCAGCAGTGGGACGTTAAAAAGGGCTGAATACAATATAAATGAAATAGTAAAAATTAGAACAATCTATTCAATTCTATTGTTAACGGCTTTAAAAAGTACCAGTAGAGCATACTTTAAACCTAATTCATTAAAATTGAAGGTTGACCTAACTCATAATTGTATCATTATGTCAAGATATCAGAAGACGTACTTATTTCATATTTTCATAATTGTTGAGTGTAAAACCTACAAGAAATCTATACTTTGTGTAATCCTACAAGAAATCTATAACTGTTTTTATTACTTTTTAAAATATTCTAATATATATATATATATATATATATATATATATATATATATATATATATATATATATATATATATATATATATATATATATATATATATATATATATATAATGAACATTCATTATATTTCTCATATACAAATATTTAATTCTGAATAGCGAAAAAGATTAGTCCTCTATAACTCCATACAAATGCACATTCCATGTTCAAATTACCTGCGAACCGTTGAAGTTGCACTGTGTTAGAAGTTACTTGTGAACTTTAAATTTACATGCAACTTGCAGTTTGCAGGCAAGTTGGTAAACTGCTGTTGCATTGAAAGAAGCGAAGTTTTGCTTAGCGTTCCAGTGACAAATATGTCAGTTGCGCCATTGAAAGCCCATGAAATGCTTTATAGATGCAAAGTACTTATGAAACTTTGCTCTCGAAGAAATTATTCGCATGTTAGATATATTTTGTAGTTTCCTGGATAAAATTTTATAATATTTATATATGAATGTCATGAAATCGGTATAAATATTATAAATGTGAAAGTTTGTGAGTATGGATGTTTGTTACTCTTTCACGCCAGAACGGCTGAAAGGATAGATTATAATCTGGAATAGCACTAAGGCTACTTTTTATCCCGGAAAAATGTACGGTTCCCGTGGGATAGGTTTGTTTTTGTTTTCCTAGAGGCGAACCCGAGCGAAGTGAGGGTGAGCCGCTAGTCTTTTATAAATGACTAGCAATCTGCTCTTACTTTGGCCTTCATTGAACTTAAAAAACTTTGAAAATATTTTTAACCTCATAATATAAGCAGCCTAAGTTAGTGAAGATCGACCCATTAAACCAACCGTGAAGAAAAAGTCCTGCTGAATAGATTTGCCTATTTTTATCTCTCATTTATCTCAGGAACTAGTCGTCTTTCCCGGAATAAAAATCGGTCTTGGTAAAATTGGCTAAGCCTCTTCAGAAATTAGCAGGACATACATACAAAACCTTTTGTTTTTGTATTTTTAGGCTTCAGCATCATAAAATTATGATGCGAGTAAGTGCCCAATATGAAATCATTGTAAAACCGTAGACCTGTTATTTTGTTTATAAAATATAAAATTACATATGCAAATATAATGTTTTGTAACAGCTATTTCATTTTAAAAAGTCAACGTTATAAAGTTACTATATTACTTTTTACCTAACGATTTACGAGCGTGTCTAGCCAAGTTGCAGCTGTTCGAGTAACGATACGAAAGTTGCCTAGAAATTTGAAAGTGAAATATGCACTGCTATAGCTACTGAGCTGTAAAATATTCTTCAGTAATGGCTCTTATAATATGACACGTGAATAAATAATATATATACGTAATAGGTAATTATTAAAAATTTATCAAATCTTACATTTGGTCAACAATACAATCTTACAGGTTGATTCCCCATACAAACTTTCATCCCCATTTTCATCCCCTTAAGGGATGATTTTCGGAATAATAAGTATTCTATGTCCTTTCCAGGATCTCAAACTATTTTTTTACCAAATTGCATGTAAATCGGTTCAGTAGATCCAGAGATTACCCCCTACAACGTCACAAACTCCCAAACTCATAATTCACAAACTCACAAATTTTACCTCTTTATAATATTAGTATAGATTATCTCTTCAGCTACCCAAAATATTTTAAGGTATAGAAAATTAGTCTATCTAATTAATGGTTGGTTTAAAAATATGATTAATGAGCATTAAAAATTTAATTTGGTAATTATATAATTTGAGGAAATTTACGTTAAAATGAAGCTCTTATTTTTCTTTAGGAAGTTGTTCATACGATTATTATGAGATATTCCCTCGCTTGTAACAAACTAAGGCTAACATTTTTCATGGATTTTCCTGTTCATTTCCTTTAGTCCCTCGAAAAAACATGTCGATCCAGTCAAATAGAATATCCCATAAAAATATTTAGTAGTTTGTAGAAAATATCGAAAACTGCCTGATTTTTTTAGTCTATCAATTTTAATACATTTTAGGCCGATGGGTTTCCCATTGGCAATATAAAAACAAGCTTAAATATCAATTTCCATATTTCTAACTTTCTATTTAAGAAAAATGGAAAAAATTAATATAAAATTTTATGTTTTACTTAATGCCCTTACGGAATAAATTATTTAAAACTCTTTCCTTATATGATCACTTTTGTTTTATAAAGAACTCTTGTGCCAAATTTCACGCTCTCAGGCTTAGTGGTTTCGGCGATAAGATTTTTAATCGACTTCCAAAAAGGAGAAGGTTCTCAATTTGTCGGAATCTTTTTTCATTAGTAAGATTGTAAAATAAAACATTCAATAACACAGCAAATCATAGCATAAAAAGAAGTAGATTGAGATTCATTGATATATATATATATATATATATATATATATATATATATATATATATATATATATACTAGTGAATCGCAATATTATTTTGAGCAAAATTATATTAACATTATTTCATAACAGCAATATTGTATTATGTCGAATGTTAATGAGATATTGAGTTAAAGCTGAGACAGAAGGGTTTCTTACATCGCTTAGTTTTATTAAAATACAAATCGTATTCTTCATCTGATTCTGGATTTAGAATATAATTTTATTACATACCAGCGATTATCCTTCGCTTCGCTCGGGTTCGTCTCTGGGTTTCGTCGTCTAGGGTCTTTTTAATGGTTAGTGGAATAAATAGACTATATAATAATGATATACAGCCTATAACCTTCCTCAATAAACGGACTATCTCATGCAAAAGGAATTTTTCAAATCGGTTAAGTAGTTCCTGGGATTAGCGCGTTTAAACAAAGAAACAAACTCTGCCTCTTTATAATATTAGTATAGATTAATAGTATAATTTTATCAATCAAGTGTGTGGTGAGTCACTAGTGTTTCTATAATATGAAGAAATTTAACAAAAAATAAAATGCAGTAACACATAAAGTCTAGTTTATAGCACACACACACACACACACACACACACACACACACACACACACACACACACACACACACACACCCACACACACACACACACACAACACACACACACACACACACACACACACACACACACACATATATATATTTATATATAAATATAATCTTCCTATCACAGTAAAATGGATTTGTTTCAGTGGCAATTTCTAACAATGCTGGAATACAGGATTTTCATTCCTCAAGGGATAAATGTTTGTAATGCATTGCATTATTATAACACTAACAATAAGTTTGACGATCATATGTAGTACCGTGAATCTTGTTCCTTGGGGCTTCACATATTTTTAGTTTTTGTCTCTCTTGTTGTATTTTTCAGAATATTTTCTATAAAAACATACTCGTTAAAAAATTGCCGACTATATAATTCGGTTTCAAACATTTTTCTAATATGAAACTCTAACAATAAATAAATAATTTGTACCATATACATTATATGTACTAAGCTTAATTCGAAGTCGTTAGCCTGCTGACGCCGAGCTCTAATGAGACAATTGATTACCGCCGTTTTGTTTCTTTATATTTCTTCCCAATTTTTGCTTTATTAACGAAAAAATATATATTGAATATTGAATTCACAAATAATAATTTATTATTCTAAATACTTTCCTATTTACTTGTAGACAATTTCGCTCCGCTACGTTTTAACGTTTAGTATAGATTTCTCAGAGATGAGATATTTTCCCGCAGTAAATAGTATCCTATATGTTGACCCGTATACTCAGCTATCATAATACCAAATTTCATCAAAATCTGTCCAGTGGTTTTCTCGTGATGCGTTCCCAGACAGGCAGACAAACAGACAGACAAAAAATTTAAAAACTATAGATTCGACCTCTGTATTGATAATAATGCCAATTTCAATAAGATTTAAAAAAAAAATAATGTACAGATTCGACTCAGAATATTATTATATGTATAAATAAATATATAGATATAAATGGCAAAAATATCAAAAAGCTATGTATAAAAGGGTTTATATACATTTACTACTAAGTACTGAATCATATAAAGTAAAGCATTCAAATAAATATATTATATAAAGACTTTTTTTTCCAGGTAACAAATTAGTATAATGAATTAACTATATCCAGTACTGCGTGGAGGCAAATCCGAACTCAAATAGATTGAATGGAATCGATTACTCAGATGAAGACATTATCCATCTTATTAGGATGAAAAGATAGGCTGCGTAATTGATGTTGCGAAATCTCATCCTTGAATACGGACTTGATTTTATATATTTCAATGAACAGGCCTTAATCAACGTACCTTTTTACAACCTTCGATTTTTTAGAAATGTAAGTTACCAAAAAAGCTTTCTACGATGTTTTCTGTGGATAATTTGTAGCGTTCTACGTAATGAAAAGAAAAGTATATATAGTATACTATGTTAATTTTTCGTTTAGTATAAATTACCTATACTAATATTATAGAGATGAAGAGTTTGTTTTATCAGTTCTCTAAAATTGCTTGCTAAATTTAGAATAATATTTTTCATTTTGTAGCTTACTAGCGTTTCTCCGTGGCTTCACCCGCGTAGTTTATTTTTTTTAGAATTACTCCATTCTTGTAGATCTTATTAGTAAGATAGTCTATATACCTCCTTCAATAATTAGGCTCTAAAACGCAAAAATATTTTTTCAAATAGACCAGTTATTAGAACAAGAGATTAAAGCGTTAAACTAACAAACATATACTTCAGCTTTCTAAAAGTCATACTCTTAGTATAGAATAGGATTTATAAGCCTACCTCTAATTATTTTATTTAGAAGATATTGTATGTAAGGTATTTTTTTATTTATATTTACGGTGTTTACCCAAAATTTGCCTGGAAAATATTTCTTTTTTAAAAAAGTCCAGTACCTGTCTTATGTCTGGGAAAACGCATGTATTCGAATTTTCATGCGGTTTTCTTTCGAATTATTCCACGCAAAATATGACCGATAACTTCGCACACTGGGGCATAAGCATCATGGTCAAGCGGCCTAGGCGCAAGATTGACAATCATAGATGTCCGGGTTTGAATCCCGGTCAGACACAAAGGTATAATTTATTTTTGTTTTTTTTTTCTATTTATTCAAGTTTTTAGTTTATTTAAAAAGAAAATTGTACTTTCGACTAAAAACTTCGAGCGAAGCTCGGTGGCCCAGGCACTAAGAATAAAATGACCCACTAGACTTCAAAACATTACGTCGTCGTCGTCATTCGTCTACGGTAAAAGTTATACGACTTGTACACAAAAACCGTATTCGTATTCAGAAACTGCTTAATATTCGCGTAAATCTAAAAAAGTATTATATTAAATGATTGTTAGGAAACTCTTATATTCTACAAGAAACATAGAATTATCGGAGCTACCGATTGTTGTCACACGCAACATATTTAAATACAATTGAATAATTCATTTTTAATAAACAGTTATATATATATATATATATATATATATATATATATATATATATATATATATATATATATACACACTGGTAAGATCATATTTTACTCGCAATATGTACTTTAATGAAATTCTATTTAAACATTCTGTTAGTGATCCCTGTGTGTTAGTACTGCTTCATATTGTATTTACAATGTGCAATAAATTTCAGGAACAGTTAATATATGCGCAAGCACGAGACAATGGTGTTGAGTTTATGAATGCCTATAAACTGTCTTAAGCGAAGAAATGATTTATTCCATAGCTAAATAAAACATAACTGACGTGGTAATATAGAGTGTGACTGGCATTTGATCTGGCGGAAATCATGAATTTGATTTGTTCACGAGCTGTAAATTGGTATGAAAAATAAATTTGTAGACAACATTACCAAGATAATCAATACTAATTACCAAACCAACCTTTAGGTAAAGGAAAGCTAGGGTATTCATGTAAGCACAGTAATATATATATATATATATATATATATATATATAATATATATATATATATATATATATATATATATAATATTTTGTATCAAAATGTATAACTCGTTAACATCCGAGTATTTAATAATACCGGTGTTCGCCCAGTGGCCGAAATTAGACCATAATCATTTTTTTTATTAGTGAGCTTTAGTCTTATATTAAAGCTCATCAACTAAACAAAACAAAAACAGTTGACAAACACAAGAGAAGAAGGTACTAAACTGTTTTGTCTTCGCCTTTTGTATGTATAGGTACATACTTTTAAATTCTAAACTTTAGATTAAATTATACTCTTACTATACGTATACTAAATTAGCAAGGAAAAACTTGTACGTCGGAAGTTTCACTATTCATGATGTGTTATTTACAGGTGCTCTTATAGAATATCTCTCAGCTAAAAGCTTTTAAAAGAGGCCATTTAGCTCTTTGAAAATGCGATATTACTACTACTTTTAAATATTCTTTTTTAAGGTTTAAATTCTCAACACCTTTTATTCTGCGTTGAAATATGCTGCCATTTAAATGTATCTACGTAGATTAAATAGGGAAAGTGCGCTTTTTAAAGTGTAAAGTCTTGGATGACATCCAAAACTTAAACTAGGCAGTGTCTTTCAAACATAGCTTATATTAGATTATTTTTCAATGTCAAAAAGTTTAAAAAATATAAAAAGAGCGGTACATTTTACAATTTCACCATTAAATCAATTTTAATTATAGGTAATGATAGCTAAGCGAAAATTATAAACCCGTAGTTGATGTTTCCGGGATAAAAAGTAACCTGTTGTTTGCTAGAAGCATGCCAAATACTAAATTAGGTGCATAAGTTGTTGTGTACTAAGCTGTATAAGTTGCTATAGTTTTTTAACTATTCCACGGGAAACCTTCAATTTTCCGGAATAAAATACAAAATTTCATTTAAATCGGTCCAACAGTTTCGGAGATTAGCCCGTACAAACAAACAAACAGACAGAGAAATGAAAAAAATGAAAAAAATCTAGATTTGTTCTATAGTATTTCCTAGCGGAGTCATTCTAACTATTTTTTTATATGCGTGGCATCTCGTTGGTCCAGCAGCGAGTATGTAAGGCTACAGATTCGGAGAGTCCTGGTTCAAGTCCTGAGAGCAAGTCGGACTAAGACAGGTGTAGTTATTGGATTTTTTAGTTTAGTACAAGCTCGGAAGTTGGAAAGTTCTTTGTTACTGGGTGGAGTTCTGCGACTTTTTTTAATGTTGGGAAACGCATTTACACATACTACCTGGTTAGGTGATATGTGGTACTCACCGGCTAGATAAAAATCATGCGCCTGATCTCTCTCTAGTCATCTCAAATTGTCGTCCAACTGTATTTGGTTATTGGAGTAAAAGGGATAGAGATTGCACTAATGTTTATGATTTAATGATTGAAATTGGCGAAATTAATACTTATATGATTCAGACATTTTTTTATGCACTATAATATCTCCACCTCCACAGTCGGCTATTTTTAATGAGATTGACCACTGTAGCCGTATTGTGTCGGACGACATTTTATTATATAGTAAAAAAGTAAGTAAGGTCTGTAAACTAGAGGCCATTTAAAACTTCTTAACATTTTGTTAAACTATTCCACAAAACAGCTCTATCAAACTAAGAGACATTTTTTTTTATAAATCTTTATTATGTAGATAACTACAAATGAAATGGGTTTTATCAATGATTTTATAAACAGCCCATATTTGTTGTCGATTGCATTTTATATGTACCTTAAAATAACTTGTAAAAGAGAATATCTACTCAAACCAAACAATGAAAAATTGTAGTAGCAAAAATGTTTCATAACATCGTACATTTTTGATCGTGAGAGCAGCTATTCCAGTTATAATGGTTATGCGGCGATTTAAATGCAGCACGAGCTGGCTATTTTGCAACGCAATTAAATGTTACAAATTCTATGGCACTCTGGAATAAGACTTGCCTGCACTTTATGCGGAAAGCAACCCTTTGTACTTCTATGGATATTGACTACAGTTCACCATGTTAGAATTGACGGTAACAAAATATGGTTAGAGCTTTTTGAACATATATTTTAATATTGGTACTATTAAAAATGCAAAAAATTGTATGTGTGTGTGTGTTTGTTACTTCTTCAGGCTAAAATGGCAGAACGGGTATGAATGAAATTTATTTAGTACGTAGATAGACTTTGAAACATTGAAACTTGCCAAGACGTGGCGCACCTAAGAACGGAGGCTCAAAGGGAGGGCTACGGTGATATTTTCCATTAAAAAAATCTATACTCCTATACTAATATTATAAATGTGAAAGTTTGTGAGTATGTATGTATGGATGTTTGTTACTCTTTCACAACAGAACGGTTGAACGGATCTGGATGAAATTTGGCACAGAGATAGATTATAGTCTGGAATAACACATAGGCTACTTTTAATTCCGGAAAAATGTACGGTTTCCGTGACATAGGTTCGTTTACACATACACATATTGACGTAATAATTACTGTAATATATGATAATATAGACTCTATAATATATAAAGTCGGTTTGTGCATCTCTATTTTGTAGAGATCTGTTGTACGAAACCATAAAATAACTTATAAATATACTTGAACAGACATTTAGATAGATAGATAGATAGATAAATTCTTTATTGCACACACAAAAAAAAAAAAGATTACAGAAGATAAAAATAAAAAATAAATAACAAATAGGCATGCAAAGGCGGTCTTATTGCTACGAGCAATCTCTTACAGACAACCTTTGGTGAAAGGATTAGAAGAATCGAAGACGGGACGGTACAGTTAACACTAAATACAGACAGACATGATGAACTACGTTTACAAACATGAATACATACATAAGACAAAAATATATACATACACGTATAATCTATACGTACACAGATACATAAATACATACATACATACATACATACAGATAGATACATAACTACATATGAATACATAGTATATACATATATACTCAATAACTAACAAGACAGATAATAATTAGTTAGACGACGTTTAAAAATATTTAGCGACTTTGAATGGCGAACATCGTGGGGGAGCATATTCCATAGCTTTACAGCTTTTACGGTAAAAGAATTACCATAGTAATTTTTATATGCTAAATATAAAATATGGAAATTTGATTATTTACGTAAATATAATAAAGTATATTATTAGTTTCTATTAGCTAAGCCAGCAAATGCACATTGATTGTTGACTGCATCGATAATCTTGTATGCATTTGTTTCCTATGGGCGGATCTCAAATGCGGAGAATTTCATTATTAGAAACCATAATAAAAGAGTTAAAGAGAAGGGAGAACTTAAAATTTTATAATTATAATTATTATATGCTCAGTGGATTAATTACCAACATCATAGTTGTAGATCGTGAAGTTCTGGGTTCCCGGTTTGAAATTCAAGTAAGGTAAGCCGTAAGGTGGAGAGTTGGTGGTGTTAGACTCTCCAGCTTGTATAGCATTTTGAGCCATTTTTCTTGTAGTTTGAGTGTTTAATACTTTATCATTTATCTAAAAAATTATTATCATTAGTTTAAAGATTTGTTATGAGAATACAAAGTGCACCAGTGTTTGCGAGCACATGCGGTACACTTGCATTATTGTATCCCCTGAGAGATGCCTATTGTCTAGTCTCAGTGAAATTGGCCGCCGTGATTGAAATTCAGTTGAGACAACCGGTTATTACAAGCTAAAAAAAAATATTAAAAAAAATTGAATCTCTAAGTCCTATCATGATATAAATAATTCTCTAACAGCTAACTTATTTGATATTAGGTAACATAAAAGAAAAATAAACTATAAACATTGACCTACACAAGCTTCCTTTGAGAATTGAGTAAGTTCCGTCTACCATATGTCTACGAATTATGAATATTATGTAGACTCTCTTATCTAATTGAGCCGCCCTGTTACAGTATAGTTATTGTTATCTGAAGAGCGACTCGTAGCCCGCACTTCTCTACCGGCTCAGTCCGCGCGCGAACTTCGTATGAAACGCACGCACGTGTCGGTGCATTCAAATTTAGAGGGAAAACTTTAGCGATCTGCGAGTACTGATTGTGTAAATAAAATATGATATTTATAATAACATTACACTAATATTATGTGTAAGGTGACTTTTAATATGTGAATGATAGACTTTAGAGTGAATTTGATAATGATTATCAGAAAATTCGGTGTTCAGTGACTACGGGATGAGAGGTTTGTTTCCAATTTTGACATCTGTTAGAAATCTTTTATTAAGTTTACTGAAATTCAAATTGTATTGCAATGAATTTCTCTTTACGTTTAAGTAAGAATGCTGACAGTACTATTAGTTAGTACTCAAAACAAGTAAGTATTTTTGGTGGAAAATGTTGAGTTTCTATGTTTTTGCCTTAGAGCCCCAATAAGCTTAAGTTAAGCTCAGTTATTTTTTTAATATATTTTTTAAGTTTTAAAATAAAATGGTTATACATATATAGAATTATTAAAAAAAGATAAGTTCCTTTAGCAAATTCTTTTGAAGCCTCTGCTTGTTGTTTTAGAATGTTAACTTTCAAGACTTCTAAGCTAAATTAAAAGAGCAATAATGATTCTGAAAAATACATGTCAAATATCACTAAGAACGATTTCGGGTAAAATACATTTTACCTATAGAAAACCAATAAATATCCAATCTTCTCAATAATTGAATCGAATATTTAAGGTATTTCTTGTAGCTTTTTTAATACATTTTGGATTTGATATGGCTTAATCTATCAAATCAAATATTGGTAAGAAAGATAAGCAAAAGTAGTAAAAAAACCATTCATTTGAAGGTCTGAAAAACAGCTGTTAAATTAATTATAATAGATATTATGCATATATAACAAGTAAATCATATTTTTTATGAAATATTTACTTCTAATATTTTAGAGTTAATTAACTTCTACTTATATCGATAGCTAGCGACTTATTCTCTATCTGTTGCGTCCCTGGATGTCTTCTTGCCATACATTATTATACATTTTACCATACATAAAGCAATAACTTAAAAATTAATATTTTTCATTTATTTTCTATGTTCTCGCGGATTTTCTCAAATTACACAGATCACATACAGAAAATGACAGTTTAATAATAAGTTTAATTGGCAAAATATATGATTACTAGCGACTCATCCTAGCTTTACTCGGGTTCGTCCCTAGAAAAAAAAAACAAATCGATCCAACGGGAACCGCAAAGTTGTCCAGAATAAAAAGTAACTTATGTGTTATTCCAGACTATAATCTATTTGTGTGCCAAGTTTTATCCAGATGCGCTCAGCCGTTCTGGAGTGATTGAATGACAAACACCCATCAATCCAAACATTCGTATTTATGTAGTAGTAAGATAAAATAATAGGATTATATATATTAGTAGATATTATATAGATATTATTGTATTGTATTATATATATATATATATATATATATATATATATATATATATATATATATATATATATATATATATATATATATAGATAGTATTAATAAGTTTTAAAAATTATAGAAGTAGATTTTTTAAAATGTATGTAGAACTACCCTTGATGTATAATACTTATAAAAAAAATAATTATGAAAATCTATACTTAGCGCCATTTTGAAGTCGGTCAAAATTGAAACATAAACATATTATAAATATAAGTTTTATATTATGACAACAAATATTATACAAAATTCTAAGAAAAAGTATATAAACATCTTAGAACATTGTTTTTTTATAAATCTGTGTTGACTTATGTTTAAGCCCTTAAATTATATAATTATTAAATAATATTATTAACAATAAGAACAATAATTAAAATGTAATATTTAATTACATAACTTATTAAACTACTAGTTATCCATTTTGTAATTACAGTCATATATTGTGCAATAATTGTAGGTACTGTACTCGTATATATAATAGAATTCTGAGTCGAATCTGTACATTAATTATTTTTTGGAAAATCTTATTGAAATAGTTATTATTATCGATACACAGGCCGAATCTATAGTTTTTGAATTTTTGTCTGTCTGTCTATGACCGCATCACGAGAAAACCGCTGGACAAATTTTTGATGAAATTTTGTATGATGGTAGCTGGTTATCCGGGTCAACATATGGGATACTTTTTATATCTCTGAGAAATCTATATTAAAGGTTAAAACGTAACTAGGGACGATCCCGAGCGGAGCGAGGGTGAGTCGCTAGTTTTTGAATAAACATGACTTAATTGTAAAGCTGAATTTTGTTTATTAGTTATTTACTATAAATTTAGGATAAATAGGTCAACTTTTTTAATAGATAATCAAAATATCGTTACAAAAGCAAACTTTGGCTAATGAAACTAGTACTAGTGAAGTACTAAAAATGTAATATTTAGACCTAAATTTCGTATTGTATGGTGTAATCTGTCAATAAGTAAGGAAGTATTTACAAGCTCCATAAATTACTTTGCGGGAATTCATGTTGAATTTCCGACGCAACATTGAGTATGTAAGTTAATGTATTTTAAATATTTACGCACGTGTTTCTGCTTAATAATTAATTTTTGAACTAAAGGGGTTTTTTCGACACAGTAAATACCGACTTAAAATTAAAGTTAATTGCACCTCTAGGAGAGGAATATATTTTCAAATTTATATGGGTACTAGCATTGCCCGCGGCTCCGCCCGCGATCAGATGATCAAAAACCAAATTCTTAGGTTTTACATATTAGTATACTCTTACATTGCAGTTTTTTGTATTTTTTCTCAAAAATGAGATATTTTCCC
The DNA here is from genome assembly GCA_951806755.1 of Brenthis hecate. Taxonomy (NCBI): domain Eukaryota; kingdom Metazoa; phylum Arthropoda; class Insecta; order Lepidoptera; family Nymphalidae; genus Brenthis; species Brenthis hecate. Next base: position 2,060,167 of record OX638275.1, on the reverse strand, counting down.
GCGGTATACGTATCCTACGAGTATATGTTGTCCCGGATAGCCAGCTATCACCATACCAAATCTCATCAAAATCCCTCCAGTGGTTTTCTGTGATGCGGTAACAGACAGACTTACAGACAAAAATTCTTAAAACTATAGAATCGGCCTCTGTATCGATAATAATGTTTATTTCCAAAAAATATCTTATGTACAGATTCGGCTTAGTTACAATTTTATTATATATACCTATACATAATATATGTATAGTATATCCTATAACCGATTGTGTCTATGGGACTAGCCTGGGCTGTGCAGGAGATATTGTAATGCAAAAATATGTGCGCACTCTCTTTTCTTTTCACTTTCAAGTCTGATGGGACGACTTGTGAGTAATGAGGTATCTTTACGTGCACTTTGAGGTACTGAGAGTACATCGCCGCCTTCCCAACTTCGGGCTGCTACTAAGTATTTCGTAACAGAATAAATCTTTAACCCAATAACTATTTTGACCCGACACGGGACTCTAATCTAGGACCTAATCTGCAGCCGTACAAGCTAGCCACTACACCGACGCGACGTGACATAAAAACCGTATGTACAATTTATTTATTATAAATAGAATCGAAAAAACTGGAACATAATTGACGAAATTATCGTAAAACATACATTTTATCTAATACATAAGATAAGTTATGAAAATATATATATTTGTCTATCTAAAATATAATTAGTGTTATAACACTAATTATATTTTAGATAGAAATATTCATAAAAAATATTCCTTTAATATAACAGAATCGTCTAATAATAATAATTTGAACAAACCCTCTTAATAATTTTATCCGAAACGCGTGTAAATGGAAGTGATTTTTAACACTCATTGAATGCTAATTTAAAGTTTGCGTATATAAAGTTAAATTTTATGAATTTTTATTCTTAAAAAAATTTGAAATCTTTACTAATATTATATAGGAAATTTGGTAGTAAGATAGATTGAGACCCTGGAAAGAACATGGGATACTTTTTATCCCGGAAATCATCTCTTAAGGGGATAAAACCACCTTTGCCCACATTGGTCTCTGTATTATCTGTGTTACTCTGTTAATATGCAATAAAGAATATAAAGAATATAAAAAGGGGATGAAAGTTTGCATCGGGAAGCAAGATGCGACGAACCCGAGCGAAGCGAGGGTGAGTCGCTAGTATGCTATAAAATAAAAGATAATTACAAAAAATATTTGTAACTTCAAATAGATTTTGGATTACAAAGCTTCAAAGCAAAGAGCTTTCAATGATGCCTACTAAAATACATAAATTTTAGCGCCAAGCAATATTCTTAAATTATTTCGTCGTAACTCAGTAACATGTAAATGAAATCATTATTTTTAATGAAAATATTTTATTGGGACATCATTATTCAGCAGTCATGGCATTATTATTCATGTCACGAGCTGTGTTACGGAACATAATAATGTTCAACTCGTATAAATTAACTATGTAGGACAACATTTTTATATGGAAGTGTAAAATTGTGAGTTTTAAATTTTGGTTCGTCGCGTCGTATAGGAATTTTAAATCGACTACTTTTTCGTGTTAGCTTTCACAGTGCTAAATATAAATGCAGAATACATAGATTAAATGAAATACTCATATTTCTTTTTCTATTAATTTATATTCATTTGTAGATAATGAAAGATTTTGTAATTAGTTAAAAAAGAACTACAAGTAGCGAACTTTAACTATACCACAGATCATATAATACTATAGACTACACATAGCTTCTTTTTTGCCTATAATTCTATACGGGCTTATGGCGATTGTTTAGCAAGTATTTTTGTATAACTTATAGCCTGCACAGTGTGTGTACTTAGTTTCCATCTATAAATATGATTTCAATTGTGATATTAATAATAATATAAGAATTAATATTAATATAAGACCTAGTTATATTTTGACTAAGATTTTTACTTGTTAGCCAAAAATTTGTTAAGTGTGGCCAGCTATACTCTGCAGATGCGCGATCTCGTACAAAAACAAATATTCTAAAAAATGTTATTTCTACTACAAACCTACCAAGAATTTCCGAAGACTCAAATAATTTCCATTGTAATTTTATTATATGAATGAATATGCTCTCTTATCATAAACTTAATATTAAATCCATACAATAAATCGAATGTGAATAACATTAGAATTATCATATAGTTAAATCTATATAGGTTCGTATGTACCACTTACTAAACACAAAAGCGAATTAGCACTCATTGTTTAATCTCAGAGAGTACAAATACCACAGACTTGAACCTTGGTAGCTAGATTTCCAATGGGGAATAGATATTCCCTATGAAGGGATTTTTTCAACTTCTAAAAAGAGGTAAAAAAACGGTAAGAATTTCTGCTCAAATTCATTATTTTAAAAACAGGCAAAACCGTGGGCAAGTGCTAATAATATTGTATAATAATCACTGCTTATTTTTTTCTAATTATCTTTATAAACAATACGCTAGACAGAATAAATAATAGCGCTGGACAGAAACCGGTGGAGGCAGATCATCCGCTCCAGATGCAACCCTAACACTGGCCACGATCCTCAGACATGAGGGACCGACCCCAGAGAGAGATTTTTATAAAAATCTTTTTTATACAGGTCACAAAATACAATGGATTATCGGCATCACGTTAGCAGTTGGCTTGGCGGCCAGTTCGGGGGACAAGCGGCCTCACTTCGCGGTGGAACCACCGTCGCGGGTCCTGTGGCCTTCGACTCGTGGCGCGTACGCGACCTGCCAAGCGATTGGACATCCTACACCAGAAGTTCACTGGGTCACCGCTGAAGGCCAAGTCATTACTACGATACCTGGATTAAGGTGACATTTTTTATACTTTTATTAGTGGTTTACCTTTGCTTTGCTCAGATCCCTTCATCCATCTATAGATTCTTTTTGCGTTTATATTGTTGCTACAAGCACTCGCTTCAATTGATGACTCCATTACAAAACATAAACTTCTCTCACGCACAGTGCTCGAAGTTCGACCATAATGAGTGTTAAACATTAACAAAAAAAACATACATATATACATATATGACATGACAATTTACCTATTTATTTCCAACAACTTACTGTTTTTAATATTTATATTGACAACACTAAAACTCGTTAATAGCTAGGTACTAAACACACAAAAAAATCGGTTGACAAACAGAGGAGAAAAAAGTATTGAACTTTTTTTGTCTTTGATAAACCTTTTTGATAGCATACACAGAATTTACTAATATTGTATATATATAACTTTTTTCATACTACTTAATCAATGTTTTAATAGAGAATTAAATGAGTATTTTCTGTCGATTTTAATGTGGAGAAAATTAAGAATCAATTTTTTTATAAGTTTTAAAATGCGAGTTTCGTAGAACAATGCAAAGCTACGCGTCGTAGAGGTTTCGTAGAGGTTTCGTAGAGGCTATATTATATAGAGGAATTAACAATTGCCAAACATATTGAATAAAAATAATATATTTTTATAATATAGGCGACCTGACGTAAAATATAATCCAAATAAGAAATATTTTTTTTTATTTGTATAACTTTATTTGCTTTTAATAATTATTTTTTTTAATTATTTCTAATTAAGCATTTATTTGTTATTTTCAACCGACTTCAAAAAGGAGGAGGTTCTCAATTCGACTGTATGTTTTTTTTTGTTTGTTATCTACATATTTTTCATGTAACTATAACAATATTGCATCTTTAGTCATTACATAAAAGTATGGTTCAAAAAATATTATGTAAACATATCGATAATAATATAATTTATGAAAATTATTAAGAATAATCAAAATCGATCCAATTAAAAAAATAATTAAACGGTCTTATTGAGAAGATTTACATCTGTTCTTAAAGGGTTTCTTATCTCTCGATCTCATCATATTCGAAAGAGAAGTGAGTGCTGACTTTCAAATAAAAACTACACTTTCATAGTAATCGGTATACATACATACATATAAAGCATATAACTTATGTTTATAGAGTCAGTTAAAATAAAACCAAATTGGATTTGCCTAAATTTATTCTGTACAGCTACAACCTTTCAGTCTTCTAGTCCCAAATGCTATTATTATATGGTAATTTGTATTTAAGTTATTATATTATTGGACCTTTATGTTATGAAACTATGAATTATACGTTTTATTCGTAGGTTTAATTGATCTTTAAAGTAGTTATAGTATAAGCAACTATAACATTGTATAACCGAGCGACGAATCTTAAGATTAGTTCGGTATTGAGACTGGAAGTCGACGACGGATACATTAAATAAAGTGTTCAAACTTCCCCCATATTTTACAAGTAGGCGATACGAGTTGACTTAATATTATATGCTAACACTTGGGAAATTCTCAACTTTACTGAAGACTAATAGTACGAAATATTACTTTTATATTTAAATTCTATTTCGATAGTTTTTTGTTATACTAGCGATTATCCATACTAATATTATAAATGTGAAAATTTGAAAGTGTGTTTGTTTGTTTATTTGTTTGTCCTTCTTTCACGTCGAATCAGAATGACGGATTGGCGTGATTTTTTGTATGGAGTTAGTTTGAGGGCTGGAGAGTGGCTGACATAGGCTACTTTTTACCGCGGGTGATTAGCTAATTCTCACAGAAAACACGTTATAATACAATAAAAAAAAGATTATGATTAGAATTACTTAAAACTTCGTATTAATGCTTTTCAATAAAATTAAATAAATACGTGTTTTAGCCTATTTTGAAATTCATCCTATAAGGGAGTAAAATATGGGATCAAAGTTTGTATGAAACATACCTTTTTAGAGATTTTTTGTTGTTTTAGCACGAGCGAAGCCGCGGGTTCTGCTAGTTTATTTATATTTTTACTAATAACTTCCCTGATTTTTTTTGAAATAATAAAATATCTTGACTAAAAAAGAAATTGGTTTAAGAATGATTTGTTTTTGTGATTAGTTCTAAGGAAATAAAGTCCAATAACGGGATTGGAAAATTTTAATGGGAAAGTAAGAGCAAAATTTTATAACACAGTCATTGAATTTTATTCAGTGATTTTTCAGCGGCAGTAACATGATAATAAAATTTTACCAACTTTCTACTTTTATAATTATGATTGGTAAAGAAGCTTAACCTACTTTGATGTCTAGTTTCCATTAAATATGCAATCTCATAAAAAGTTTGCGGTTACAAAGCCTTTACTAGCTTATTTATTTAGTAAATTATTTAGTCAATTTGAACAACTAGTTTTGTAAACTGCATTTACTATTTATCCGACTGCGGCGATCCCAAAAAAAGGTTATGTGTTTGATCTGTATGAATGTGTGTATGTCCAATTCTCGTAATTATTAAACTATTAAACGCTTAAGCTTATTTAATTATAATAAATTATAATATATCGTTAGGTTCTTTTTGATTAATATAAACTAGCACAACCCGTGGCTTCGCTCGCTCTAAAACTACAAAAAAACTCTTTGGCTTTATGCTATCTATATAAATAAAAATCAATGACCCAAATGTATGTACGCGCATAACTTCCGAGCGACTGCACCAAATTTGATATTTTTTTGCGTTTGTTATTTATTTATATATAAGGGACAAGTTTTGTATAAAATAAAATTAAAAGGAAAAAAAAATGTTATTAAAATTAGTTTTTTTTTAAATCTTGATTCGATCTAGATGAAATTCGGTAACAAGATAGTTTGAGACCCTGGAAAGGACATAGGATACTTTTTATCCCGGAAATCATGCCTTAAGGGGGTGAAAATGGAGATGAAACTTTTTATTGGGAAGCAAGCTAGGGACGAACCCCAGCGAAGCGAGGGAGAGTCGTTAGTTAGTAATAATGTATGGTGGTCTGGCCGATTTGTTTACATTCATGACTACTGCTTCACTCCTTTGCGTAGTAGCATGATGATACATAGCCTATAGCCTTCCTTAATAAACGGGCTATCTAATTCAAAAAGAATTTTTCAAATCGAAAAAAGTAGTTTCTGAGATTAGCGCGTTCAAACAAACAAACTCTAACTCTTTATAATATTAGTATGATATTAAAATCATAAAAAAATGAAAATGGTAGATTTGGTTGCCAATTTGGGTGTCTTGAAAAGCTATTTGTTTTAAACTTATGTTATAATTTAATTTTAATCGAAAATAATATTCTATACTACGTATAGTGACAGTTATTTCTTGTATATGTATTTTAATTTTACTTAGAAAAATGAATTGCTCGTTGACACCAAGGGAAGTTTCTAATTACTCACTTGTTTCTTTGTAATTAAATTCTTAGTCTAATTCCTCTCAAGAGATACTCGTAAATGCCATCCCCTCGCGAACTTCGCATAAACTATTGAAAGTTTCGAATGATATGTGGTCGGTAATTAATTAGATTCTCGGCTCTCCAATAATGTTTTAAGGTAACATGGAACACGCGAATTTTTGGCTCGATTTGCTATTATACATACTAATTTATAAATATTAGTTCTATTTTATATGCTAATTTTATAAAACCAACTTACCAGCGTAACAACGCTTTCAAGGCTAAATGGCTAACTATTCATATTTTTTTAATTTAGTTTAAATATCCATCGAGCGGATTCTATCGTCACTTCATACTTTTATGTCACTAGATCTCATTTGTTACAGTAATATAGGTGTACAATATTTAAATTTGGAGGAAAATGAGAAGAACATTTTTTTAGTGTATAATATATCAAGTAGGGTCACAACAATCTGAGCCAAACGTGTCGTCAAATTATTACCATAGGAATTTAGAATGCAATTGGGTTGGATCTATCTTACTTAGTTGTTAGAGATGAATCTAAACAAATTTTGATTACAAGAACTCTCTTTAACAAGGAAACAGAACTTGTTTACTAGACAATTTTCAAATAATAAAAATGAGTATTTTTTAAACAAGCATTGCTTGATGTAAGACGAGTTCGCCAAACGAAAGAAGTTGTTGGTAACAGCTCAGGTTAAAGAATAGTCTAAGAGTAATAGCTATAAAACAATTTTCGAGACAGTGATAAACCGTTGTGATATAAACATTGTACGAAAAATACGAAAAATAATTATAATATTATTTTTCTATAATAAAATTTAATAGCATTAAATAACAACTTAATAATAGCAAATAGTGTAGATACTATTTAGAGTGACCAAAGACATGATCTAATGAATAAAGATTCAAGATATAGAAAGGAAAATCAATTAAATACTTTCTCCAGAAGAAGATATAAAAGAAAATATTAAACTTCTTACAAACTATTTCAAGTCCCGAATGATATGTGGCTTAAGTAATTCGACTTTCCCGGTCGCTGCTAATAAATTGGCTGGTTTCCGATCGAGTCTACGTCATCTTGTTTCCGTTATACGTTTCCGTCATTTTATACAATGCGATAATATAAATATATAGTATCACCAACAATAGTGTTCTAAATTTATAAAAATACGTCCCTAGGGGCCAAAAAGTCTATGGGTACTCCAGGTACTCTACTTTTATATTTTCTACTTTTATATTTTCATAGAAATCTGTTAAGCCATTTTAGCGGTAAGGAGTAACAAACATACATACATGCACGCACAAGCTTTCGCATAAATAATATTAGTCCAACTAGTGACTTACGCTCTTTTCTCTTCTGTATTATACCCTCTTAATTTCTTGGTCATTTACTTAATAGCTTTTCCAATAAAAATAAGGTATTTTCCCTGTAAAAAGTAGCTTACGCTCTCAAACTACCTCTATAAAAAATCGTCGCTCCATTTCGATGTATAAGATAAACAAACAAACACCTTCTCAATTTTATAATATCAGTATGGATATGATTATAATATGTATATATATTATAACAAAATACTTTTTTCGCAGTTATGAAAAATGTTTATAAAATATTGCATAAGCCACGTATCATCAAAGTATAATTTAATGCACATGATGAAAGTTAAAATACCCATTTTAACTGATTGATTAAAATATGAAATATTTTTTATATAAATTGCTGCTGATTTTACATTCATGGAACACGTTGGTATAATGTATACTTTGGCAGATGCTGGGAGCAGATTTCCAGCCATATACGTGTTTTACTTGTATATTGTAGTAATAACTTTAGTACGTGACTGACAGTAATGTAGTACTCGTAGTAGCGAACTTTTAATCTTTAAAGTTAAAGCTTAAAGTACCGCTACGGCTATTATTATGTAAATTATACGCATAAAAAAAATTATCGAATATATTTTCGAATTCTTCGGATAAGTAGATTATTAAAAATCGTATTTTAAATTTATTAAAATTATCAAATTATTAATTTTAATAAAAATATGTATTTCGAATTGAAGTCAATAATTAAGTTAGAAAATATATTTTTTTTATAAAAATTGGTGTGGAAAATAAATAATAACTAGTTCAGATTCGCGGGTTCACGTCCTTTAAATATATTGTCACTATTTACCTAATATTGAAAAAGTCGGAAAGACTGTAATTCTTAAATTTATCTATCTTTACACGAGCAATTCTTGTGTATATATATTAAGCATCGTGGTCAAGCGGCCAAGGTGCAAGATCAACAATCACAGGTGTCCAGGTTCGAATCTTGGTCGCAGTGCTTTATAAATATTAGTAAAAATACAGAAAAACCACTGGAGGGATTTTGATGAAATTTAGTATGGTGATAGCTGGTTATCCGGGTCAACATATATGATACTTTTTACCGCGGGAAAATATCTCATATCTCAGAAAAAATACTAAAACTAGCATTGTAAGAGTATACTAATATGTAAAACCTAAGAATTTGGTTGTTGGTCATCTGAACGCGAGCGGAGCCGCGGGCAATGCTAGTAGCAAATAAAATTTGAAAAATAATTTTACCACATTTGCTCATGTTTTATGAAAAGGAACAGTTCACTTAGTAATAAAAGAGCGGAAAGGTTATGAAATAAGCGATTATGGCGACAGTTGACTCACGGCACGTGTTCGAAGATAAATGACCGTAGCACGTGGTCTATATTTTTCTTCAAGTGACAGACACTTTATGGAATTGAAAATGTGTCCCTGTCATCAAGTTACAAACACTTTTAACATTTATGTAAAATATGAAATACGGATGTTGTTAGTATGGTGTCTACAGTAGTCTATCTCGTTATGTTCGGGGTTGTCTTATATATATACTAGCAAAACCCACGGCTTTTATCTCGGTAAAACTACAAAAATCCCTAAAATCTAGTATCAAAAAAAATTTCAGCCCCTATTTTACCCCCTTATAGGATGAATTTCGAAAAATTTTGAAACATGTATTTATTTAATTTTATTGAAGATTATTAATACCAAGTTTCAAGTAATTCTGATCATCAATATTTTTTGCATTATATTATAACGTATGTTCCCGTGGGAAATAAATTATCTCCTGCGGTAAAAAGTAGCCTATGTCACTCTCCAGCCCTTCAACTATCTTCATACAAAAAATCGCGCAAATCCGTCACTCCGTTTCAACGTGAAAGGAGGACAAACAAAAAACAAACACACTTTCACATTTATAATATTAGTATGGAAGTATGGATATATATGTATATGACTGGAAAAATTATAAGGCTCAAGTTCCTAGTCAGACCAACATATTCAATTTTGAATATTTTATATTATCCTTATTTTGCCATTCAACGGGGGACTGCGGCTAGCATTCTTGCCACTATTCCACGCGGACATGACTTGTACAGTAATAACTAAGTGTACATATGTTTTGTATATATAATTAAGTATATTTGTAATTTTCTTTTTTGTAAATAAAGAATTATTATCCTAGTGTTGAGAAGTTAGATTATGCTTAGAGCCCTGTCTCGAAAAGCGTAGCGGTAAATGTTAAGACGTCGGTTTTGTCTTAGATCATCGGTCGTGTCTTCCTTTGGCTTGCTATTTTCATGCCATAAGGAATAGGGTACACTTATGTTTATGGATACGTATGTGCACTGTAATATATCTCTAACATCTCCAATATTTACATATTGGAGAGATTTACCGCCGTAAACAAAAATCGATCGGGAAAATATTCTATACATAAATATTTTGTGTATATGTATGTGGAAATCAAACACGAGATCTTCATTTTATTACTCGTAGGACCCTATCGCGCTACGACGATCACCCATAACATATAGTGACCTGCTTTTGATGAAAAGGGTTAAAAGTAGCCTATATTATTCTACAATCCATAAGGTATTCCTATAAAAATAACATGATGATCGTTTTTGTAGAATTTTTTTCGTATTTATAATACTAGCATTGCCCGCGGCTCTGTCCGCGTTCAGATGACCAAAAACCAAATTCTTAGATTTTACATATTAGTATACTCTTACATTGCAGATTTTTTTTTTTTTCTCAGTAATGAGACATTTTCTCACGGTAAAAAGTATCCTATATGTTGATGCGGTAATAGACAGACAGACAGACAGACAGACAGACAGACAGACAGACAGACAAACATTTTAAAAACTATGGATTCGGCCTCTGTATCAATAATAATGTCTATTTCAATAAGATTTTCCAAAAAATATTTAATGTACAGATTCGGCTTCGTTACAATTTTATTATATGTATAGATAAGTATTGTTACATCACGGAATACGACAACCGAAATTACGTTTTCTATTTCAAGCGCAAGGTTTGAATGTGAATGCTAGCGGAAAATTCGCGGTGATCGAGTGTCGGGATATAAAATAGATAATATGTCAAGACGGGGAAAATAATGAGGAAAGATTGAATAATAACACCATGGTATTCACGTGAGCTATTTATACTATGTTCTTTTTAAGTTCGCTTAAGGATTTCATTTCTTTATAGGCATTTTTGTGATTTCTTGAAATTATTAGGGCTCCTACGTAGAAAGGTTTTTTTAACTGCTTCTTCTTCTTCTCCCTGCCCATTTCCCAATTACTTGGGGTCGGCGCAGTACATCCTCTGTACTGCTGAAAGGAAAGGTTTTTTTAACATTGTTACAAAATTATAAATCAAAATATAAAGAAATTGATCAAAATATTAAAAATATATGAAACACGGAAAGCTTAAAGATTGTAATTTCTAAGACTAAAAATATTAATACTTAACAATAAAATCCTCCAGTGCGAAATCTTTTTGCTAATTTTGATCACGTTTAGAGTTACACATGTCAGACGTAATTCGTTGTAATCCGACCCCAGGCAATGCATGTAGTACAAAAATGTTACTTGTTATGATATGTCTGTTTATTTTGTAAGGGAAGTCGTTCTATTTTTCAATATAGTTAAATGAAGATTTAAAAAAATATGGTGTACGTAGTTTTTATTGAAATATTTTACAATAATCTGCCATAGACATTCTTCAGTTGTACATTTGTTCATCAAAAAAGGCTGAGCAGAGCCTGTGTATATATACTAGACAGACAGATTAAAAACATTTATTAGAAAACCATGGAATAAAGATATAAATCCTAACACATTTCAGTGAGATATCTTTAAGTCTATTACGAAATAGTATCTACAGTAAAGACTTTAAATCTTCAGCGTTTACTTGGTAAATTGTTTTTTCCTCTGATACCTGACTACTATTAATCAAATCAAAATATGTATACTTTATTCATATATACTTTTACAAGCACTTTTTAATCGTCACTTTTACATTTTCGTTTAAATTAAATGTTAATATGTACGTCCGTCCGTCCGTTTGTGTATAATGTATACTATATGACATAAAAGAAACATGACATACACAATGTTTGTTGCTTCATTACGCTGAAATAGTATTACGGATTTGGATAGCACACAAATAGACTATAACCTGAAGAAACATATAGGCAAAGCGAGTTATACGATAATGGTGATCTCATATCTTCTTCTTCTTCTCCCTGCCCATTTCGCAATCACTTGGGGTCGGCGCAGTACATCTTCTGTACTGCTGAAAGGATTTGGCAAAAGTTTTACGACCGGCCGCCTGCCTGACGTCAACCCTCCTTGGGAATGCTATTGTCTCTCTTTGTCTGAATGGTATCGCGAAAGTCTTATAGTATGGCACTTTCAAATATTTTTTTTGAAATAATTTTTATACTATTACTTAAATTTTTAATGTAATTTTCGGATACATTTTAAAATAAATTTTGATTACACATAAAATTTTGTTTCGACGTTTTCAAATCAAAAGGGTGATCTCATATATTTAACAAAAAATAGTTTTAAAAGTGATTATGAAGTTGGTTTTCTTTTATTTAAAAAGTAAAATATATGAGGGCAGAAAGTAAGGGAGCACACTTACTTTCTGCTCTCAGATTAGCAAATATGGTCTTAAACTTTGATTAAAGCTTTGTTGGAATAGTGGCGTAATTAAAGAGTCATTGATTGTTTTTATTCACTTTCACTATTATACTCGTAATAGAAATTTCCTTAATAACATTGGAATATCCTGCCTGCGTCGGTGTTTCCGTCCGATCACAACATGGGTGTCTTCAAGGCAAGAGTATTCTAGGTGGCTACTGAATTAGTGCGACTTACCATCAACGACTGCGTTACCACTTACCATCAGATGGAACGTAATCATGCACTAATTCAGATTGGAATAAAAAAAAAAAGATTTGTGTTTATAAAGCTTATTGTTCAAGCGAAATATTCTGCTAATAGATCCTCTTTATACTCCTTATCTTAGTTATAAATTAGTACAAAGAAAATTGGTTAACGTTAAAGTTTTTTTCAGGCATGTTTTAAGCGATGGTCGGTTGGTGGTGGGCGCACGGCGTTCGTTAGTCGACGCGGGGGGCGGTGGAAGCAGCGCGGTGCTCAGGTGTAAAGCCTCTAACCGCGCTGGAGTTACACTATCTAGACCGATGCTCTTACAACCAGGTATGCTTATATTCTAGCTATTAATTATTCTTATTTTTATGTATGTATATATATATATATATATATATATATATATATATATATATATATATATATATATATATATATATATATATATATATATATATATATATATATATATATATTACCTACTATACGTATATTACCTACGAATGATTTTGAATTTCATGTAATTGTTTTTATAAATAAGAAAGTTTATTTAGTGATACATATACAGTGTAATATAACAAATGCATTGGAAGCTTGAAAAGCTTTTAGGAGAATCTTTGAATATTTTTATTTCTATGTTAATTTCTTGTTCATTAGAAAAGTTTTCAAATGCCATTATGGATATCATTAGAATTTTAATCGAAAAGCACAAATCTTACCTTAAATTTTCAATAAAATTGAACAAATCCAAATTACCGCCACTTCAATGTATTATCTGACTCTACATTTTAAATACATACATACGTATTGATCATATATAATTGTAAATAATGAACAGAAGTTAATCTTTAAAAAGAATAAGTTAATGTTTATACATTTTTAGGTCATTAAAATATTTAACGCGATATTTTTTCTTCATTAGGGCGATATACTTATAAACCTCGTATCTATGAATACCAATGCGAACGATACGAAACGAAAATGCGGTACCAATGCGAGAAACGAATGTAAAATATCTATATACATATCATAGATAAATTATCATCATAGAATCATATAGAAGTCAAGAAATCTGCATAATTTACAACAAATGGATTATATGAAATGTGCAGAATATACTATAATCGTCCATTTTATTATTAAAATCCAATTAGGTACCCAGTATTCTATCGATAGCAGCGAGCTCATGGTAATCATATTAAAAAGCAATTCTTATTCAAAGAAAGCCCTAGATCAGGACGCAGCTTGAAAATTAAATATCCTGTTTAAGCCGATTTAACGAGAATAAATTATTATTAGCACACAAATTTATGAGCAATTTTGGTATTAGAAAGTACCTATATTACTATTTTAAACTAGCTATGGTTTTTACGATGTTAAAAATATATTCAATATATTAACACTCACCAGAAGTCACACTGACTAAAATTAAGACGGACACTTGACATTATCATCATCAATAGATGGAAAATAAAACGGCATACTGATTATGTATTACGTATTTGTAAACATACATTATGTTTGTACTGTAGAAGTTTATATTATTTATATTAGAATACAAAAAGATAGTTATTAAACATCGAAATTTGATTTACTTACGCTTCAAATATAATCCTATATAATAGCCAAAATGTAAACAACAGATCGTATAATAACAGATGTACGGGAAGAGGCCAAAACAAATTACAACTTTGAGTCGAGTTGAACCAATTAACTTTCTGTTACAGCGAGGAAAATATGGAATAAAATGAAAAACAGCCCACGGCCGCCCGAGTTTTTACACGAGAAAACTTTTAATTAAGGGATTAAAAATGACATTATAGCGAGTTCCAAATAAGTTTTCCTTTGTTCATCGCAGGTTTTCAAGAAAAAAAATTAGTAGTAGCAAAGTGTGATATTAAACTTCCGATAAAGTCGTGAACTGAAATATTCTTAAAGTTCAACTCGAAACTGTCAAAAAGCTAATATAATCAATCATATTATGTTATTATCAAATACCAAAGTTCGTTCACTCCTACTTCTGACTAGAGCCCATTCGGGTTAGCATTGAACCCCGAAAAATTCAAAAATTCAAAATCAAAATTCTAAGCCAAAATTATATTGACGACACATCTGACTCAGCTTGTAGTGACCCTACTTGCTGTGCCAGCGGTCGCGGGTTCGAGTCCCGCTGGGGGCATTCATTTGTGTGATGAGCACGAATATTTGTACTCCAGTCATGGGTGTTTATATTTATAATATGTATGTATTTAAAGTTATATATGTGTAGTGTATCAACTGTCTGGTATCCATAACACAAGCCTCGTAGCTTACCGTGGAATTAGATGGTGCTGTGTGTTAATGTTCCAACATATTTATTTAATTATTATTTATTTATTTATTATTTATTTATATTTCACCAGCCTCACTCCATCACTGGGAGTGTAAATTTAAAATCGCGACCAAATTCGAGTGATGCGTTTGCCGCCATCTGGATTAATAAGAAGGCTTGTTAAGGGGGAATTGTTTTTCCCTAATATCTCGGCCATTACCAACTTTTCGAGATAAAGTAAGACTAAAGTTGTTCATTATTCAATTCTCTACATTTTATTTGTCCATTTTTTGGGCTATATTAATTTATTTGGTTTGACAAGAACAAAGGCGCAAACAGTTATTATGTGTTTTGACTTACAGATTCTACAACATTATTGTTCTTCTCACTTTTTTTCAATTTAGCAATCTTCTAAGCAAAATTTATTTGAAAAGCTTTTCCTTTAACGATTACTAGGGACTTACCCTCGCTTCGCTCGGGCTTATCCCTAGGTTGTTTCCCCATACAAACTTTTATCCCCATTTTCACCCCCTTAAGGGATGATTTCCGGGATAAAAAGTATGTCCTATGTTCTTCCCAGGGTCTAAAACTATCTTTTCACCAAATTTCATCTAAATTGGTTCAGTAGATGCAGAGATTACCCTCTACAACGTCACAAACTCACAAACTCGCCATTCACAAACTTTACCTCTTTATAATATTAGTATAGATATGTTGTTTTGTTTGTTCATATATGTATACTGGTATTATTAAGCTTAGGCACTCCTAGGATTGACTAAGAATTTATAAGGCATAATTCGAAAGTATATAATCTGTTTATGACTTTGCTCAAAGCTCAAATCTTTGATAGAGTAATCGCCATGGAGGAGCTTTATGTCGATCTTAGTCTATATACAAGTAAATAATTAGAAGCTTATAAAAACATATTTTTACAATAACATAATTTCATATATTTTTAATTTATTGAAATGAGTTCCATTAGTCTCAATTGTATTAGGCACATGAAAAAAGAAATATTTTATTCCAATTACTTTTTCGCTTAAGAATACGGAAAGTTTTAATTAAAGATTATTCGACAGAATATTTTCCGTCACAAGAACGCGGGCTTCTCAAAATATTTTACTATATCAAATATTTCTTTAATGCGAGTTTTTTGTATGAACATCTTCATCGTTGATACGCTTTTAAGCAGTTACTCCATATTACCTTGGCTTTTGTTTAATAAACTTTCTAACGAGCCTTTTATCAGAAGGGATGGCTGTAAACAATTCTTTTTGCTCAATAAGTGTATTAATATACTCGTACTTGGCTAAATTGGGCCAAATTAAAATAATTTCAAAGACGTTATGATTTCGTTTCAAGTTTCTTATTTTATACACTCTACAAAAAATACATATTTCTTTATCATAAAAATACATATTTCTATTTCTTTATCAAAAATACATATTTCTTTATCGTTTTATTCCTAATTTAAACTAGGTGTGATAAAATTCTTTTTCAATTAGGGTTCCGTGTCTAGTGTTAGGTAATATGTATGGAGCGGTGATGGACTTTGGATAATTAATGGAGGTATATTACAATTGATAATTAGGTCCATCTGTTCAGCCTTTTTAATGCCCCACTGCTGGGCACGGGCCTCCCTTCCATACGAGGGGGTTCAGGCCATAGTCCACCACGCTGGCCAAGTGCGGGTTGGCGGACTTCACATGTATTTCGAAAACTTGTTAAGTTCTCTAAGACATGCAGGTTTCCTCACGATGTTTTCCTTCACTGTTAAGACAAGTGGTAATCATGTTGGAAATCATTTGCACATGAAAATATCAGAGGTGCGAGACCCGGGATTTGAACCCGCTTCACTCGGTTTCCTAAGCGAGCGCGTTACCACTGGGCTTCCAATGCCTATTATATTTAATAATATTATTATGTTTGATAATTAGGTACTTAATAATAATTATTAAGTGAATCTACCCTTACAAGAAAGTTTTTTTAACGGTACTTATATACAAGCGACAATCCATACTTAATATTACATAAATGTGAAAGCACGGTAATGTAATATGTAATATTACCGTGGTGAAAGTGTATTATTTTGTTTGTTTGTTTGTCTTTTTTTCATGTACAGACGGATTGACGTGATTTTTTGTGTGGAG
Source organism: Brenthis hecate (assembly GCA_951806755.1). Taxonomy (NCBI): domain Eukaryota; kingdom Metazoa; phylum Arthropoda; class Insecta; order Lepidoptera; family Nymphalidae; genus Brenthis; species Brenthis hecate. The sequence goes on along the minus strand of OX638275.1, from coordinate 2,043,174 downwards.
ATAGTTGGAAGGCTGAAGAATGACATAGGCTACTTTATACCGCGAGAGATTGTCTCATTCCCACGAAACGGGAAACGGAAAAAAAACCGAAAACACGTTATAATACAACTCAAAAAATATTTATGATCAGAAATACTTGAAACTTGGTATTAATGCTCTTCAATACAATTACCTAAATAAATATATGTTTTAGCATTTTTCAAAATTCATCCCATAAAGGGATAAAATAGGGCATGAAAGTTTGTATGAAACCTACCCTTTTAGAGATTTTTTTTTGTAGTTTTAGTGCGTGCGAAGCCGCGGGTTGTGCTAGTGATTATATCATTAATAGTATAAACTCAATAAATTAACTAACAAATAATTAAAACTTGAGCGTGTTTCAAATTCATGGTAAGAACTATGTTTACGTAGGTACATATCTCCTAGGTATTATATCCTAAACGGGCTACACCAATAATGCATATTGTATATTGGCAAGGAAATCTGTGTACAGTCGACCGTGCAATAATCAAACTTATCTAATAATTTTGTTAGAATATCGATCCTAACATAAACTTTGAAAATTTAAATAATATGTTCTTTTTCAAAGAGACATTATTAATTATTAGCGACTCACCATCGCTTTGCTCGGGTTTGTCCCCAGGTACGTTTTAACGTTTAGTATTTCCATACAAAATAAACAGTTCTGAATTTTTTGATTTTCCATTTGTTTCTTGGGGTTTTTCCTATTTTTTATATTTAAACTACCCCTGACACATCCCCAACAAAACAAAAAAAGTATTATTCAAATCGGTCCAGCCGTTTTTGAGTTTTTGCGAGATTACCGAACAGCAATAGATTATATATAAATATATATATATATATATATATATATATATATATATATATATATATATATATATATATATATATATATATATATATATATATATATATATATATAGATTTTCAATCAAAAAATTTACAGTAGAATAGCAAAATCATATATTAAAACAGCTGATTTAGTTTAAATAAAGAGATCATCAGTTCAAATCATTGGATTATTCAGATTAAGGATCAATTAAATATATCTTAAATAATACATTTAAGTTACTTTTACTAGAACAAAATATTCTTAGAGAGGTCTTTTTTAATATTATTCAGGTACAAAAAAACAAAAGTAAAATTGTTTTTGTTTATATTAAAATGTTGTACTTCTGAAGAATATTTTCTATTGATATTAAAATTATATCTCTAATAATTAAGGCCCAGACAAGTGACTGTAAGGCAAAAAGTGGGGGCGGGAGGTACTTCAATCTTATTCTCATTCAAATGAGTTTTATACTTTGATGTTATATTGTTTATTCTGTGATTCTGGAATGATTCTTAAAATATAACTCACAAACAAAACAAGTCGTTGAAATCTTATTGTTATACGTTCATGATAATTTTCTTTGCTTCGCTAATACTGATGTTGAAATCATTTACATACTAGCTGAACTCACGGCTTCGCCCGCGTTCAATCTACAAATAAAAATTCTTTGGCTTTATGTTATATAGCACCTCATTTCGCTCGGATTCGAACCAATGTTTTTATATAATTTATATAATTTTGCAATAATGTATGGAAGTCTGTCCTATTTGTTGACATTTGTGACTACTGCTCCCTCCTTTGTGTAATAACATGATGATGTAAAGTCTATATACTAGCCATTCTTAATAAATGGGCTATCTAATGCAAAAAGAATTTTTCAAATTTGATCATTAGTTCCTGAGGTTACCGCGTTCAACCAAACAAAAAAAAAACAAACAAAGAAATTCTGCCTCTTTATAATATTAGTATACTAATTAAAATTATAAAAATATTTAAAATTAAAAAGTATCGTAAGGTACTTTGGTGCCACTTTTAAATTTTTTGAATTCATTTTGTTATTTGTGGGTAGGCTGTCTGTAACAACTATATAATACCTTTGAGACATATAACACCTCAGTCTCTCCCGTGACCATGATTGCTGTAAAGCATTCGAAACGTCGGGAACCAAAAAACCAAAGAAATCCGCGAAAAAATCCGAAAAGATAGTTTTATTTAAAATATTAGTATAGTTGAGTTTTAACCTATCTGAAATTATATGTACATACTTATTACTACGGTACTTTACCTCTTTATAATATAGGTACAGATAAGCTATTTATATGTCTTTCTGGAAAATGTTTAGTTCCTTTCTTTTTTTTTATTTTTTATTGACTTATATAGTTGCGTTAACAGACGCAATCCATTCTGCCAGTGTCACGTTTTGCGAGGAAGACACGAATGAGATTGAGCGGTAATTTTGAAATTTGGTAACTTTAATGTGGAATTAAAACTATAAATTAATGATCGGTCTACAGGAGTAATCTACAACAATAGTAAAATAATTACGTAATACAAAAATGACAAAGTTACTTTCTTAATCGCGGGGATAATCGATTAACTGTTCTTGTCGTTAATTGTCATATGTTGATAACTCATGTCTTAGGTTAGTCTTTGAAAAGTTTTAGCATTTATAAAACATCCTTCAGACGAGTCATTTTAAATTATTATTTATGGTGTAAAGACGTTACACACTACACTCTTCTTCTCCCTGCCCATTTCCCAATCACTTGGGGTCGGCGCAGTACATCTTCTGTACTGCTGATAGGATTTGGCAAAAGTGATACGACCGGCCGCCTGCCTGACGTCAACCCTCCTTGGGAAGGTTACACACTACACTACGCAACAATATTATTAAATTAAACTACCGGCATGATGATTTCAGAATCCAAAGACGCTAGTACAAGTAAATATCGTCTAAGGGAGAATAATTAGCGCGAAGCTTGTATGTACAGTTGTATAACTAATGCAGTTATTAACGTATATGTTTATGATATTATATGCGAAAATGATGTTCTTAGTAAATAAATAAATAAATTAGCGCGAAGGAGTTTAAAGATTTTGGTGATTTTTGCTGTAAAATACGGTACAAACTCTAGGTTATATTTTTAAATAATTCTAATTTAGTAGTTTAGATGAAAAGTGAAGTGCCTTAATTCTCATTTTAATTATATTTAATAATATTATTAAATTACAGACAGACATACAGCTGCACAAATGACTGTTTAGGTGTCTTTACTTTCGTGAATTATGAAAATATTAGTAGAATTATATCAAAATGCTTCGTTTTGATGATAACAAAAAATGGCAATTACCCACACATGTTTGACGTGTCAATGTTAAAATTACCATTTAAAACTAATGTACCCCTGCGATTTCTGTGTCATTGCTCTTTCACTATGCATTAGCTAGTGATGGATAGGTACTATGTATTATAAATGAAGCTAGTAATTGCACTATATTAATTGGGTATACCGCATGAAAAACCAATTTGATTTTAAATGCATCGCATTTGTTGAAAACGCAATAAGGTTGAATAAATAAATTGCCCGAATCATTGTAATATCTCACTGAATTGTACTTTATAATTAAACTAGCGATTCACCCTCGTTTTGCTCGGGTTTGTCCCTGGCTTGCTTCCCAATACAAAATTTCATCCCCATTTTTACACCCGTAAGGGATGATTTTCTGGATAAAAAGTCCTATGTCCTTTCCGGGGTCTCAAACTATCTTTTTACCAAATTTCATCTAAATCGGTTCAGTAGATCCAGAGATTACCCCCTACAACGTCACAAACTCATAATTCATTAAAATTTAGTATAAAAGAAAGTAATTTTTGTGTTTGTAAAGCATAAAGAAGAAACAGTTAGTTGTATTTAAATCCGCGATACATATTATGTAGGTATACATACATAATACGTATGTGCTGCGCTAGTTGTATAGCATAATGTGAGAAACATTGGTCTGTACATAATGAGTAATTTGATGTTCACTATTATGAAACATATATATATATATATATATATATATATATATATATATATATATATATATATATATATATATATATATATATATATATATATATATATATATATATATATATATATATATATATATATATATATATATAGTAAAGTTATTAACAGAGTTAATTAACAATAATAATATTATCAACTAGCGAGTTACTCTCGCTTCGCTTTGGTACGTATTAATTTTTTTGAGCAGAACCCAAATATTTATTCTAAATTGAAAGTAGTTAAAGCCATTCCTTATAACATCAGTTATCTGCCAGAGAAAATCCCGTCAAAATAAGTCCAGTGTTTCAGAGATTGGCCGGAAGTCGGAACAAACAGACATACAGAGAAAAAAAAAAGTTGTGCTTTTCTTATAAGTACCATATTATATAAATTTCATATGCATTTAGTAAAAAGGTGTTATTTTGACATAACTTCAATTTTATTTAGGTATCAGTCTAGATGGGAATTTATTAGTTTGATATAATAAGTAATCTTTCGTGTCTCCTTCACAATACGTCACACTGGCAGAATGTATTGCGTCTGTTAACGCATCTCTAAGCCATTAAAGAAAAAAAAAGTAATCTGTGATGAACTGGCACGCCTTGAAGCCAAGAAAATTGAATTGAATTTAGTTTTACGTTATTACAAATAATAATCATACTTAGTATGTAGTGTTTATTTTTGTAAACAAAAACATACTAAGAACATAGATTTACGTATTACATCAACATCCTAAGTTGAAAGTTGAAGAAGAAGTAGAGTATTTATTCTTGTTATTAGATAATTTATCATAAGATCTCCCTTTATATTTGAGAAGACATTAAATTATGATAAATGTGTTGCTACAAAGAAAATAATATTATATTTTTGTCTTAGTGGAAGATAACGTGCTATCACATTTAGTGCGTCAACTGACTCCAGCGAAAATCGGTGGTTCAGTGGTACTTCGTTGTGAAGTGTCACCGCAGTTCGGGCTGGCCGATATTACGTGGCTTCAAGATGGTCTGCCTCTGTCCTCGAGTTATATGGGGGCTGGTAAGTTATTGTAATTGCTTACCGGACGCTATGTGCCATCTATAGATTTTGCTTTAATACGCTCATCCGTTTTATATCTCAGCGAAAAAATATTAGATAATTTATTATCTTTATTATATTTATCAACGAAAAAATATATAATTCGTCTGACTAAATAGATTAATATAATTTTTTGTAGTTCCAATGATATTCGACTATTCCAAAGACAACGACGCTTTTGATGTATCTATGCTGATGTAAACTCTACGCCTAAAACTCTGCTTATAAAATCAAATAATATAAGAAATAAGAATAATTGTTTCATTATTATTATTAATTATTTACAATATAAATAATAAGTTATATGTAAAGATTTCTTGGTCATAGTAAATTCATTGCATATATTTTTTTATAATATAATTTCTGGTGCATGCTTTAAATGTATTTAACTTATGAACATAAGCTTCATTAATATCTCAAATTATATATATATATATATATATATATATATATATATATATATATATATATATATATATATATATATATATATGTTCTTGTTAACTGAGATATATGTATATACATATATAAAGTTTGCACAGTAACTAAATTGTAAATCGTAAGTTATATTCTAGAAACACGGTGGATATCCGGAGCGGGCGGGCTGTTACTTGGCTCGGACCTAACGCAGGCGGATGTACAAGCTGAATATTCGTGTTTGGCGCTCGACACGCCAAGCCCTACGCTGAAACTGACGACAGATGGTGTGTTTTAGTTTATTATATCAGATTTTTGCTTTCAATTTTTAACTTGGTAACAAAATGTTTGATATAAACATAGGTTGTCACAGCTTTTAGCAACATAAAGTTTATTTTAGTTGACATCCTTTCTTGGTCTGGACTTGAATTATGCCGACTTCAAAATCACTTTAAATCAGTCTGTGAATAAGGGTGAATTTTTCTTAAAATCGAATTGCCTCATTCAAAAAATTGCTTCGTGGGACCAGGCACTTACCATCTCTACTTTAATAAAATAATGTGGTAAATTGATTTACAATTGGCGAATATATGAGTATCGCATAAATACAATCAAAAAAAGTACCTTCTTTATTTTGAAGTCGGATTAAGTCGTAATACATACAGAAATATTTATTCCTTCTTTTAAATATATAAATGTACCAATTACCAAACAATTATTGTTAATTAAAATACATTAAAAATGTATATTATGATTATAAAATTTCGTTAAGTATGTAAAGCCATTAAAATATTTTATTATTATTATTATTTAAAAATGTATTTACTTATAATTGAAATACTTAAATATATTTTATAACTTCCTTTAAAACTTGCTCGGATTAAGGAATACGTATTATTATCGCTGATAGATTGCTTTGAAAATAGACACCTATGTTCCATTATCATACGTTTTTTGCTGAAAGATCCAATAATAGAATATATTTTTAGTAGTTATAAAAAATCAAAACTACTCACAAATCTATACATATTATAAAATTGTAGGTAGCTAAGTCAAATCTGTACATTATTTTTTTTTTAAATCTAATTGAAATAGACATTATTATCGATACAGAGGTCGAATCTATAGTTTTTAGAATATTTGTCTGTCTGTCTGTTACCGCATCACGAGAAAACTACTGAACAGATTTTGACGAAATTTGGTATGATGATAGCTGGTTATTCGGGTCAACATATAGGATACTTTTTACCGCGGGAAAATATCTCATTTCTGAGAAAAAATACAAAAATGCATTGTAAGAGTATACTAATATGTAAAACCTAAGAATTTGGTTTTTGGTCATCTGAACGCGGGCGGGGCCGCGGGCAATGCTAGTATATTATAAATCTGAAATATGAAACGTGTACACGAATAAAAGATAAATCTAATGGAAAATAAATGCTTACTTTTAAAACTGAACCGTAGCATATTAGTAGTGTATTGATGAAAATAACACTAATTGTCCGAACTGCTTCCACTTTACAAGTTTTCTCACGATCGTAACATTTTATCACGTGAAGAGCATATTGCTTTTCAACTTTTGTTTTGTTGAACAGACAGCACTTGGCTTGAAAACATCGAAGTCAATTCAATAGAAGCTCGAGCTGGAGATACAGTTTTACTTCCGTGTATTTTAAGACATATCAATAAACATACTATAACGTAAGTTACTATAATGTAATATTTATAATATTTTAATTGAAATATTTTTGTACTATTCAAAATATGTAATATATATATATATATATATATATATATATATATATATATATATATATATATATATATATAGTTGTTGTATTTAATATTTATATTATAACATTCAATTTTTTTTTAATAGACAAAGGATACAATAAATTATTATAAAAAGTTTTACAACGTAAAACATATCATTACAAATATACAGTATAAAATTAAATCATCAGTTGGCAGCGACAGGAAGCAAACGGAGTGTGGGTATCTGCAGGAGAGGGGATCGTACGGGGAGGTACGCTTGTGTTGCCGAGTGTACGTACCCATCATGCTGTACGCTATGCGTGCTCGCCAGGAACGGAGTCATCTCACCGGGTTATAGTACGACTGGTCGTGTTTGAACCGCTAACAGTTACAGTAACACCAAATCCTTTGGTAAGTGTCAAGAATCCTCAGAAACGTCTCAAGAGTTGCATGTTTTTTGGGAGTTCCTAAAGTTGGTGTTTTATTTTTCTTGCTTATATGTAATAAAATAAGCGTTAGGCTATTGAAGAGACTGTTATTTTAATATTAATAATAATATAATCAAACGATTTGAGGTTTTATAATAAGTTAACGTTATACTATATTAATTACCTTATTATATATTATAGTAAACTAGCGGACCCGACAGACGTTGTCCTGTCTACACGTCTTTAATTTGAAAATTTCAAACTTTTTGGACAAAATTGTGAATCTAAACCATTTCCAGATCCCCTTGAACACACACAAAAAATTTCATCAAAATCGGTCCAGTCGTTTGAGAGAAGTTCAGTGACATACACACTCACAGAAGAATTATATATATAAAGATTTTAGAATGTGCTTTATTAATAAAAACTAAATATTGTAGATGTTGGGTACTGGAGGAACTAGTCATTTTAATTGCTCAGTACATGGTGGTAGAGGTGGTGGGGTCACACTTAGTTGGCAACATGAAGGTCGCCCTTTACATTCCCCGCAAGCTCGACTGGCCGTAGGTCCCGTTCGACCACATCATGTTGGCCTTTATCAGTGCACTGCATACGACCATTCGGATTCCGCTGTGGCTGGCGCTGAACTTGTTATAGCTGGTAATATTTTATAATTAATTAAATAATCATACATTGCTTATGTGGACGTACCATTATTTATCTTAATTAACTCAATTTAAAATTAAATTTCCTTATTAAAGTGTGTTTCTGTTTGGAATAGCCAATATTACGCCATTTTTATTTCATTTATTTAAGTTTCCTCTATTCAAATCAAATCAAATTCAAATCAATCAATCAATCAAATTCAAATAGTAGTTTCAACGAGCCCCTTTACTTTGAAGAAAAAATATTGTGGTGCTTGGTTAATGCCATCTTCCATACATTTTTCATATAAGCTTTGTATGTATATGAATAAGAGCCTACGTTTCAGACAGACCGCCGAGGCTGGTGTCAACATTCAGTGAAGCAATAACACGGGTAGGTCAGACTATAGCATTTAGATGTGCGGCTACCGGTATACCCTCACCTAGAATAATTTGGACGTTGGATGATAGACCTTTACTTTCTGCTCCTGAAAAGTAAGTATGAAATATTTTAGAAAGGAAAGTAAACAGAGACTATTTGAATATATTCAAACTATTTCGATAATATATTTTTTTAATAAACAATTTAAAAACTAAATGTTGGTACGTACTACTTAATCCCTACACGACCGCGGACACGCCAGCATTACAGTTAACAATAGATTTCTTAGAAATTTAATTAATTTCTTAGAAATTTACCTGGAGGTGTTAATTTTACTTATAATTTAATTATTTTACCCATAGGTGTTTTTTTTTCAAATTAAAGACAATGATATTAAGTAATAACCAAATATGTATAATTATTAGATAAATAATATAATCATATTTTTATGATTTTTAAAACATCTAGGTATAGTGTAAATACTAGAGCTGAAACGTTAAATGGAGGTGATGAAGGAACAATAGTATCTACTCTGAGTATAACGATCAGGAGTGCAGATGAGGGAGGCCGGTACGGTTGCAATGCTACTAATACGGGTGGCTCTCATGCGCACCATGCAAGATTAAACGTTTTCGGTGAATATTCTCATGTAACACTCATAAACAATTTTTTGTAGTACATTTAGAAAATATAATTAAAATAAAAAAAAAATAGTTCCAGGATAAAATAATTTAAATTTTAATTAATAATAATATTTTAATTAATAATGTTTAATGAATATAACATAATAAACGAATGATATTTTTCTAGGACCTCCAAATATAAGATATTTACCACCAATTCATGTGAAGACAGATATAGATGTGACAATTTACTGTCCTTATTCAGGATATCCCTTAAAGTAAGTTAAACTTACTTATTATTTAGACGTATAATATTTTAAAAATCATAATATTCAGATGATATTTAAAAAACAAATTATTTTAAATGAAAAAAATATATTTTAAATATTCAATAATGTAAATTTTAGGGAAGTAGTTTGGAAACGTGAAGACGGTTCATTAATAGAGTCGCCTCTAGAAAGCAACGATGAACGCGGTATGTTGAGACTGACGGCAATCAGAAGCGCTATAGCGGGAAGTTACACTTGCGAAGTGAGGGCCGAGAGTGGGGAACTTGCAAGACGAACTGTTAGGATTGAAGTACATAGTAAGGATTTTTTATTTATGCTTAACATGAACAAGGTTTATGTATACATCCATCTTTTTGGCTATTCTTTAAACTACAAATTAAAAAAAAAAATAGAAATTTTATATATGCATTTAAATAAATAATATTTTTTTCAAAAGATACTAACAATACTAACATAGTATTAAGTATAATTTTTACTAACCAATTAACAATATATGGATGTACTTACGTCTGAAATAAAGATTATTATTATTATTATTTCATATTACCAAAATCTTTTAAAGTGCATTTTTCTCACAGAACCTCCAAAAATAGCGCCATTTCAATTCCCTGAAGAGCTCGAAGTCGGAGGTAGCACACAAGCTACTTGCAGTTTAGTTTCAGGAGACAAGCCAATACAATTCTCTTGGTTAAAGGACAACTTACCAATCCCTTCTACTCTAAAAGTATGTTTTATATTTAATTAATTTCAGGGTTTATTTCATAGTATAATTAAATCACTTGTCATTGGAGCAACAATATCTATTTTTTTTAGGTGGAACAGAAAAATATGGATTTTTTTACAATATTAGTAATTCAAGATTTGAACTCGATGCATAGCGGCGAATACTCTTGCAAAGCAACCAACGATTTTGGAACTGTCAGTCATAGCGCATCTTTAATTGTTAAAGGTATTTATTTACAGTGTATATTTTGTCAATATTTTATAATCAAAATTTTATTTATTTATTTAATATTTTTTATAAATAATTTTTTATGGTATACGCACATACATAAACATAAATCGAAAATTTTAAAAAGACAAATTACAAAGAAAAACATAATATTTTCTTAGATTTACGCGAATATTTTACATTTTAAATAAGACTATCTTTTATTATCTATTGGAGAGACCCGTGACCACAATTGCTGTAAAGTATTCGAAACGTCGGGAACCAAAAACCTAAATAAATCCGCGAAAAAATCCAAAAATATAGTTTTGTTTAAAAAGAAAAACACGTATGATGCAATTATAGACACTTAACAACAGCTCTGAATAGCATAATAAATAAAGCAGTCTCTCCGCACAGAGGCTCCCACGTGGGTGTGGCGTCCTCAGAACACGTCGGTGTCGGCCGGCGCTGCCGTACTGCTGCCTTGCTCAGCCAAGGGTCAGCCCATGCCTAGGATATCGTGGGAATTTTCTACAGGTAATCTTACAGGTTTTAGCAAATGTTTTATTGAAAGAAATCAGTTTTATATTTGGGTATTTCATCTTTATAATAGAATGTTAATAGTAAACTAAATTAAACTAATCGGTCCTTTAATAATTTTAATTGCTTTTTTAATGATTATAAAATTTTGATAATGACAAGCCAGTATTTCGCTACTTAGCGAGCTATTTTTTTTGATAAAAATAATGTTCAAATGTATCGATTCGCAATAAAATGCAATAAGCTAATAAATCCATGCACTCCCATATACGGTAGAAGGTGAGAACTGGCGACATATACTATGGGGACAGTCAAATGCAGTGGACAGCGAGGGTTCCATCTTGTCGGATGGTACTGTATGGCTGCGTGCCGCCTCGCCCGAGCACGAGGGCTGGTACCGTTGTACTGCTAGAGTTCAACACTCCGTTGTTCATCATTCATTCTTTCTCGATATAAGAGGTAAGTTAATAATATTTAAACTATTAATAAAGTTTTAGTATATTTTTAGTAATTCGCAATTGTAAGAAATATGTTCGTTTATTTTTAAGACGGACATTCTTTTAAATATTGATCAATAAGTCTATTAGAAAAAACTACTTCCCGTGCGTATTGATAAAATAAACTTATTTTGATATCACTAGCCAAATTTTATTAAAAGTCTTTATAATAGTTATAATCAACTATTGTTTCGTACAATCTATATTATAATTTCATTTTAGAGTAAAATAGATATATTTTGAATCTCTTCAAATATTCTAAATCATATATTCTTGTATACCTTTATTAAAAGTAATCGTATGATTAAAAAAATAATTTGTGTATATTTTAAATTAAAATTAATAGTTTTTTTTATTTTTTTTATTTGTAAAGAACCGCCAAAATTGACAAGAGGAGGTGGGTCTGGCGAGACTCGATGGGTGGTGCGAGGATCTGTCGCTCGTCTCACGTGTACCGTGCGAGGCGAACCTGAAATACATGTCCATTGGACCCATGATTCCAGACCTTTGGCTTTACAGTAAGTTAATATATTGTGCATGGCTGATTTTCCTTTTCAATACAAATCACTAACCTTTTAGTTAAAAATATTGATCAATCGTGTCTTTATGCTTGGGAGATCTCCTTATAAAACTGTCTAATATATTTGTAAACTATCTAATATATATCTTTCTTCTTTTATCTCTATAAAAACTTTTATAAAGAAACAAAATACACAAGTTGTATTAATAATTTGAAAAATAGTGAGTTTTTGGTTTAAAATGTCTTGTTAAAAACCAAAAAAATTTTTTTTCTTTTAATGATAGTATAATAAAACCTGAATTAAACGTGCATTTTGTCTTAATTTAATAGTTGGTTATTATTGGTTGCTTGGTTTTAATATGTTGTTATCTGTCGAATAAATGCGTTTAATTATTGACATGACCTTTGAGAGACCCAAATAATTATGTCTATCAAAATTAAATCTAAAAGTATACTTTACAATGATGATGATGTAGTTTCATTAGTTTTGTATTGTCAGTCGTTAATTAAATATTTTAAAAATAATGGAGAAAATTTGGAATGCTGTAGCAATCGCGAGAGCTATATTATTTATACGTTTTATCTATTTTTCTATAACAATGTTCAAAGCGGCTAGCCAAATGGTTAGTGAGCATTCAAAGCATTTTTGTTTCACAACTAGGGTGATGGTTTAAATAGAATTAATAATAGACACAAGCGAAGCCGCAGAAAGTAGCGAATATATATTATGTATAGTAAACTGTAATTGAAAACAGTCAAGATAAGGTCTGAAGAAAGGTTCTATAGAAATATGACGTTTTGACGTATTACGAGCTTGCAGTGATGACGTATATGATGATATTAGCTGTGCTTGGTGCGTGTAGAACAATGTTAGCTTGTCGTTTTTAATGGATTCATTGATGTGTACATATATATATATATATGTATTTATATATATATATATATACATATATATATATATATATATATATATATATATATATATATATATATATATATATATATATATATATATATATATTAAATTAGAATTAGGGCTTCGTAAATTTTTTAAAAAGGGATTACGACCTTAAGTGCCGGAAAAATTATAAATTAACTACAGTAGTGAAGCCCTGTAAACTACTTTTAATTTTTTTTTAAATAATAATAAACTCACAACAATCTATACTGCTGACCTGAAACAATTATTCACTACTAGCATTGCCCGCGGCTCCGCCCGCGTTCAGATGACCTAAAACCAAATTCTTAGGTTTTACACATTAGTATACTCTTACATTGTAGTTTTTGTATTTTTTTTTTCAGAAATGAGACATTTTCCCGCGGTAAAAAGTATCCTATATGTTGACCCGGATAACCAGTTATCATCATACCAATAATCATCAAAATCCCTCCAGTAGTTTTTCCGTGATACGGTAACAGACAGACAGACAAAAATTCTAAAAACTATAGATTCGGTCTCCGTATCGATAATAATGTCTATTTCAATAAGATTTTCCAAAAAATATTTAATGTACAGATTCGGCTTAGTTACAATTTGATTATATGTATAGATTATGTCATGCGCTTTGTTGAGAAGATTAAAGGCTATTGATTAGTTTACGCTAATCACATAAATCGAGGATTAACAGCTTGGATCTATGTAGTTTAAATAATGAAAGGGTTTTTGTATAAGGTTTAATTTTATCACTAATAGAAACCTATGACTAATACCAGGTCATTGTTTATCTATGTACTAAATTTCTCCAAAATTCGTCTAATCGTTTCAGCTTTAAGCTATAACAAACATACACACATACAAACTTTCGCATTTATAATAATAGTGTGATTCCTGAAGCTTTTTGACTTTTAATTTAACTAAACGTAAGTACCTATTGTTAATTAATAGATGCTTCTTAATTACTTAAGGAAGAACTAATCTCAAATCGCGTCGCTTCACTCATGTGAGGAGTACCGTGACTAATTCCTTTTAAATTCAAATAAGGAGTTATGTTTTAAACAAATTGGAAATAATTTAATCAGAATTAACCAATTAATTGAATAAACTTGCTTATTTATATTATGAGGTTATTGTAATAATATAATCAAATTATCTTAGAATCAAAGCTGTACACAGAAGTTTAAAATTCTTTAGGATACGAAAGACATTATAATATTTTTGCCTGCTTAATCGTGCGTTACATATAACGGCTGGGTAATTTTTGAAAGAATTTTTTTGTTATACATGCAACAACTAAGTGTCGTTTTATGTTTTCATTCTATAGCTTGTGGCCGCGATCAGATCTAAAGATATAGCTTGATCTGTATGATATGTAAGTGATCATGAAGAAAGTGGACATAAGCTATCTTTTATTCTACTTACTATACGAGCGGAACCGCAGGCAAAAATAGTTACAAAAAAAGGCTATGATGATGTTAGGCTTTATAATTTACAAGTGTTGCGCTACTCGTTCTACTCGTAATGAACAAATTTATCAGAAATTCGATGAAACTAATTTATGACTTTAGTACGGAAACTGGTTATTTATGAGCGGAGAAGAGAACACAGAGGGGCTGTACGATACTGAATCTATCATAAATACAATGATTAGGAAAGTATAGAATTTTCGAGTGAAATAATCCTTTAATGAGAAATTTTATAATAAAAAAAATCATAGTTTCAAGTTCATATTATCAAATTGAAGCTTTGGGTTTACTTTATGGAACATTACAAATATGTTACTTTTTGGAATATTCCCCAAGGCTCTCAACTCGGGTCACTTCTTTTTAATATATTTATTAATAAAATTCATTTGATATTTAAATATTCTGTAGTTTTATTATATAACTAGCATTGCCCGCGGCTCCGCCCGCGTTCAGATGACTAAAAACCAAATTCTTAGGTTTTACATATTAGTATACTCTTACAATGCAGTTTATGTATTTTTTCTCGGAAATGAGATATTTTCCCGCGGTAAAAATTATCCTATATGTTGCCCGGATATCCAGCTATCATCATACCAAATTTCATCAAAATCTGTCTAGTGGTTTTCTCGTGATGCGGTAACAGACAGACAGACAAAAATTCTAAAAACTATATATTCGGCCTCAGTATCGATAACAATGTTTATTTCAATAAGATTTTCCAAAAAATATTTAATGTACAGATTCGACTTAGTTACAATTTTATTATATGTATAGACTAACTAACAACATGAAGATCTTTAGGGCTGTCAACAAATCTGATGATTATTATTACGAAGTGATCTTACTTATTCTTAATATAAAAAAAATGTAATGTCTTAAGTTTTTCATGCAAGACCATCATTGTCAAATACGATCACACTTTGAATAACAATTTATTTAAACTTACTACCGACGTGAGAGATATGGGTGTTGATCTTGATCCTAAGCTCACTTTTTCTAGCCATATTGACCACATTGTTAACATGGCACATTGCATGCTTGGCTTTGTATATTATTAAACGCAGTGTCTAATCGTCCTATATTATAGGACCCCATATTAGAAATCTACGAGTACCTGGCAAATTTCAAATTAATAGCACATATACTTTCTGAGATTTCTTGATTAATCAGTGAATGGTATTTCGTTATTATATAAAAATGAGTATATTAATAATCCTTCATCCAGCTAAATGGCTTCATTATTGGTTATTTGTACAAGTCCCCGGCAATGGCTAGGCTTAATATGTCGAGCCTGTCACATGGCAGGAATGAACTAATTCGCTGCTAATCTGATGAATCCTGGTTTGTTTGTTGCGTAAATTCGCTACCAAGCTCTTTATCATCCGGTTTAACCTATCAGAATTCGCTACTTTACGCTATAAAGTCACCAGAAAATTTGCGATAATTTTGAAATGATAACGCATCATAGAAAATTTAAATAAGATGAGATTCTATAAGTGTTTATGAAAAAGTGTCGAAAAAAATATGGGATGCTATATTACGATTATTTGATAACGTGTGTTCAAATGCAAAGTCAATTTAGTACAATTTTTGAACTTTCTAATAGTAAGCTATTGCGTAATGTCATCTTGTCTATGCCCGCTGTTTCAGTTAGTTTATTTTCTTTATCTCATAAATATTATCTGATTTTACCATTATCGTTTAATTTTGTTAGATAGCGCACTTATTGTGATGTAATTTTTTACATGTTACCACACACTTTATGATAGTAACTTTAAACTTATATGAATTAGAATTTGAGGTATTGTAATTTTCAAAATATTTTTAAATTTTAATATTATTGTTTATAAAAAAGACTCACAAAACAAAAGTCTTATCTTTTAATTCAATAATTAATGAAAGATAACTTTAACTGAAACTGTCTGCTTTATAATATATGTATACATTAGCTAAACGCAAACTGTGCATGTTTTATCGCAGTGGCTCAGGTGGCGTAGAGATGCGGGACTTAGGCAATGGGGCCATGACTTCAGAAATAACGATCTCGCATGCAGGTCCTGAGCACGCGGGCGATTACCGTTGTATGGCGAGGAATTTGTATGGTAGCGACGAACTAATGTTTCGACTGTTCGTTAAAGGTAATTGGTTATTTTTATTATTTAACTAAAGACTTTAAAACAAATTAATTATTTCGAATTCGGATCTTGACTTGAAATATTATAATTTATATGTACTTCTGCCAACCCTGTTTATAACATAAACAAGTACTATGAAAAACAGTTCTCGATTGATTAAAATACGAAAAAAATGAAATAAAAACAAATAAATAACAAATTCAACCCTCCTTTCAGAAAATTATTATAATGCTTAAAAGAATGAAATTATTCGTAAATAGGATAACTCAATTATCTCTTCTGTTCTTGTCTATCTACTGAGATGAACATTTACGTTGTCACTTTAAACATTGATTTATTAACAAATTTTGAGCGTTGCCCTCAGGCTTTGATCTGAGTTGATCCTTTTTTTGATTAATAAAGTATATATATATATATATATATATATATATAAATAAATACAAATTATGCACATCGTACTTATTACTAACTAGAGGTAAAATAATAAATTCATATTATTTGTCAAAAGAACGCCCAAGCACGCCAGAGGAGATGCGAATATCAGAGGTGTGGTCTCGCAAAGCGCGTGTGACCTGGCGAGTGGCGCGTGGCGCGTTCGTGTCGCACTACTCCCTACAATACAGGCCCCTGACGCGCGATCTCACTAACGCCCCGCTTAACGCGCCGCTACCCGCTCTACTAGACACGTGGGACTCAGCTGATGTTATGAACATAACTTTAGCAAATTCTGATTTGCTGCATGTTGCGTAAGTATTAATAGCTAATATTGGAACTTAGATAAAATATCATTCTATAATCTTTGAAGAATAAACATCTAAAATATATATGGGAATGATTTGTTTTTATGGAATTTTTAGGTAATGATTCCAATTGTAAATTCAATATTATTTTGAAAATGTCTATTACTTAATGATTATAGAATAACTTTTTGCTAAGTTCTAATTATCTTTTTTATATTAAATAGCAATTACAAATTTTTATCTTTTACGAAAATACTTTGGTGTGTTAGTGGTTGGAATATTTTGGTCACATATTTACTTTACCATATCTTTTACATGTAATAGGTAGGTATATGTATATATTTATATGTAAGTAGGTTTAACACGCTACATGATTATTCTTGTTAAAAATCCCGAGGAAACAAAAAAAAACGCATAGAGCAAACGTTGTTAGTTTATTGAAGCGAAAAATGTACTTACTAAATTACTTATTATACTGCGAATGCGGAGTTTGATAATTTTTGCGTTTTTGATTTACATTGAATATAAGTTTATTGCATTCAATATTAGTAATATTGAAATAGGTAAAGTATATGTAAATTTTATTTTGTGTTTAATTTGATAATATATACATATGTATGTATGTATGTACATATGTGATTTTTGCGTTAGTAAGTTTTTTTGTGTTTTCATTTTGTTTACGTGTTTTTATAAGTTTTATTTTCGTTTAAGTTAATAATATTTTTTTTTACACACACAGCACCATCTAGTTCCATGATAACCTACGAGGCTTGTGTTATGGATACCAGATAGTTGATACATTATACATATATAAGCTTTAAATACATACATATTATAAATATAAACACCCATGACTGAAGTTTTGAACATTCATGCTCATCACACAAATGAATGCCCCCAGCGGGACTCGAACTCGTGACCGCTGGCACAGAAAGTAGGTTCACTACAAAATGAGCCAAACGTGTCGTCAATAATTAAAACTGGAAACAATATACCAATCAGAGCTACAATTCAAATATCATTCGCCTTTACATTTATTACCTAACATTTATTACTCGATAGTACCTAACTCTGCAGAATAGTATAAACTCACTCTAAAATCTCAACTTAATATTAGCTAACTCGAAATTGCTCCATGATGCTGAAGTGTATTCAGGATTTGTATTATCAACTTGTAATCGATAAGTTCCGCCTTAGAGAGAATGGGATATTCCGATACATGAAATACTCTCAAAGTTATTTGATGCCAACTGATACTAATGAATCCTTATTTGACACTAGCAACTCACCCTTGCTCCGCTCGTGTTCGTCCCTAGTTACCTTTTAACGTTTAATATAGATTTCTCAGAGATGAGATATTTTACCGCAGTAAAATGTATCCTATATGTTGACCCGGATAATCAGCTATCATTATACCAAACTTCATCAAAATCTGCCCTGTGATTTTCTCGTGATGCGTTCCCAGACAGACAAACAAAAATTCTAAAGATGGTAGATAGGTTAGATAGGCCTAGCCCCTGTATCGATAATAATTACTATTTCAATTAGATTTTCCAAAAAATATTTAATGTACAGATTCGGCTCAGTTACACTTTTATTATATGTATGGATAATAAATATAACTATTATATATAATGCAATACACATTATTGCTTTCTCTTTCTTTCACACAGTCGCATAGCGACTCCTTAGGTGCTTAACAGTAGTATATGTTACCCCATGTCATAAGCAATCTGTGTACTAAAATATCATACAAATCAGTCCAGCAGTTACACATATAAACCTTATACATTTATAATAGTAATTATGATGATGATGATGATGTTCTCCTGGCCGTTTCCGGCTACGGCGGCCAATCTCATTGAGACTAGCCAACTGCGCAGGAGATATTATAGTGCACAAGTGTACGCGCAGACACAACGTGCGCTCTCTATTCCTGTCACTCTCATACTCCGGTGAGACGACTGCTCGACACGACCAGTGAGAGTTAAGGCGCAGGACCGACGGCTTTACGTGCTCTCCGAGGCACGGGGGTGAAACACCGCCAACTTCCCAACTCCGGGCTGTTACTGAGACTTACTATACAGAAAGACTCAATAACTAGACTTGGCCCGACCCGGGACTCGAACCCAGGACCTCCGAGTGTGCAGCCGTACATGCTAGCCACTACACCACCGAGGCAGTTAATAGTAATTATAATAGTGGTCCGATTTTACCTATTGTTATGAGTTTCTATTTAAAAAAGTCGTTAAACTTAGAAACAAATACCCTTTTGCGTATAGCAGGGTAGCTGAGCGTTGTTTGTTTTTGTACTTTCATGCGGGCTCATTTACCTCTCTACGAAAGCGGTCAATTGATGCTCTACTTTTAGTGTAATTAAATTAGAAGTTTTATTTAAATTAACTTTTAATGAACTTTATAATGTTTAAAAATATGGTTTACTTTTAAAAAGTCATTAAATGTTCAGTACAAAAAAAAACCCAGCCTATTTTAATAACATCAACGAGATATTTTTTCCTAATGAAACAACTTTCTTTAATAACATTTTGTTGTACGAAGAGAATTCACTTATTATTACCTATATTCGTTTTAAAATATAATAAACTTAGTTTTAACTAACTCGATGCTACATATTTTGTAGCGATATTTTTAAAATGTAGCTTTAAAATTTCGTTTTAAACGGTCATTTTTGAGTTTTATATGAACTCGTTTACCTCAGTGAATACGATGGAACTAAATCGACGCCCGGCTTTGTATTTTGCCAAATGACAGTGCGATAGAGATTGAGTTGTTAAAGTGCTTTGAACTGTGTGAATCTGTACTGGCTTAGTTCCAATATTGATAAATTATGAAAAGCCTTATTTCTGCTTATTATTGCATTCCAGGGAAATAATGACTCTTCTAATATTTAATTAAATTTATAATGTTACACACTAAGTATAAAGTGATTAGTGGTTAGCCAACAAAAAAACTATGAATAATTTTGATATAAAACGTGTGTATTTATATTTATGAATATTTCTATATTATTATAAAAACATAAAAAAATCTCTCTAATGAAATGAAAAATATGTAGAAACATCCTGTCTAATTCTTACATCCATTGCAAGTCGTTTTAGTGAGCTTATTTACATAATAAACACCTTTAAGAATATCAAACATTCGAGAGTTTTATTAAGCGTTCGCCTCACAAATGTGGGGTTACTCTCGGCTTTCAGCTAGAACTCGTTAAAATACTCCACTCTAGCTAATTCCGAATTGCTTCATGTCGCGAAAATTTATAGAGCATCGTGAATTTGGAGTGCACTTTTAATTTTGTTTCAGTCAGTGTATATGATGACGGCCAACACTTACTGCGCTATAAAAGCTATTAATGGCTGGCTGGATATTTTTATGCGTTTATTTTTAACCAAATATAAAAAATATTGAGAGATTACCTACTAGCTTATTAAAATTGTTAATATATCAACCAATTTGTTTATTACCATCAGCCAGCCAATTTGGACGATACGTTTGGCTCAATTCGTAGTGAGTCTACTTTCTGTGCCAGCGGTCGCGGGTTCGAGTCCTGCTGGGGGCATTCATTTGTGTGATGGGCACGAATGTTTGTACTTCAGTCATGGGTGCTTATATTTATAATATGTATGTCTATGTATTTAAACTTATATGTATATGTATAGTGTAACAACTATCTGGTATCCATAAAACAAGCCTCGTAGCTTACCATGGAACTAGATGGTGCTGTATGTTAATATCCCAACATATTTATTTATTATTTTTATTTATGAAAAATAATTTTGTATTGTTACATATATTCTTACAAAATCTGGCATAATTATATAAAAATCTTTTCTTCTTGTCTGTTTTGCCATAGCATTTTCTATCATGAAAAAGTATTTCAAATAACTTATACTTCGCAGCACTATCAAGTATCTAAATGAGACGATTTGCCTTTAAAGTGCATCTCTGACCAGCCAGTTATTTTCTTCCACTCTTACAATTATTCTATTGGCTAAATCTAGAGTACATTTGAACCTTATTTACTTCTATTTTGTATTTGATGTTATCCATTATACGAATTCTTACGTAAAACACTCGTATAATACTTAATACTTTCTTAGATTTACGTGAATATTTGACATTTTAAATGAAAATATCTTTCGGATTTTGTCACGGTTTTATTTTACATTGTCAACGGGACCACCACATCACTACGGGAGAGACTCGCCATGCTTGATGTAAAGCATTCGGAACGTTGGGTAAAAGAATATAAAATAAAACTGCGACAAAATCTGAAAAGATAGTTTCACTTTACTATCTTCAATTCTCTTATTAATGGCTTCAAAATGTGATATACTTTGCAAATAAAACTTTTGTAAATGTACATTGGCATTCAAAATCGAACTTTTTTTCAGATAAATGAAACCTTTTGCCATTTTTTTTTATTATTTGCGGATTTAATATAAGATTATCCTTCAAATACCTTACATATCAGTTAAATAAAATCGTTTCACAGTTAACGAAGATGTTACGTAACACAAAAAAAACACATCCAAATTGAGTACATTCTACTGAAATCGGTCAAAGACCAAAAGCTTTCAAATAACATTATTTACATATAAATTTTATATTCATAGTACTGAAGGGCCAAGTCGTGCGGGCGCATCAATATCTGGGCTGTCTCCTGACACACGATATGTGCTTCGATTGGCCGCATTTAATGACGTCGGTGCTTCACCTTATACTCCGCCATTGCATTTTACTACACGCGAAGAAGGTAAGATCTATGTATATCTTGATTAATATATCTATTTATGTCAACAATTTAAAATTTTAAAGTATAATATGTATATAAATATGTAAATATAATATAAATATCTAATAATAATATGATATCTGTCTGTGGCTTTATAAAAAATGTGTTCATTTATTATGCAGAATTACCGAAGTAATTACTTTTTTATAGATATAACAGTTAGCCGTTTCTTCAACTTTTTAACTTTCTTATCTCAATAGAGGTAAAGTAGTTAAAATGGATTCTTCGAAGTATTTTAGTTTCTTCAGATTACATATTTTAATTACAATATTAGCCTTTTTGCTAATGAGTGCAACCGTTTTTTATAAAGGGACTTATGCCTGATTCCAACAACGTCACCTAAGTTTAAGGGGTCCCCTAAGCATGGTTAGGGGGCTGTTAGGGGACAGTTTCTGTTTCACCGACAGTTAGGGGTGACCTAAATGTTAAAAGGCCCCCTAAATTTAGATGCTCGAAATATGGGCTTAAAGACGATGGAAAAACGAAATTTAATTTAGGGGCTAGTTTAGGGGAATTTTAAGCTAGGGATCCCATACGTAGGTGGTAGTTTATGGGCTGTTAGTGAAATCGGGCATTAGAGTTCTGAAGCAAAACATTCTTAATCTTATCTGAGTTTAATATACCTGAAATTTATATATGACAAAAGCGCCCGGAGGTGTACCGCGTGACATCACAGTACGAGCACTTCGCGCTCGAGAGCTTCAAGTTACATGGCAGGTGAGTCTAACACCGCTAGATGTGAGAGATTATGCAAATACCTCAAAGGAAACTACATTGTTGAATGTTGGTTTTGTATTTAATGTTCCCATTCGTACTCTTTGGACTCTTTTGGACTACCTTTTAGGTCTTTGTGTTTATGTATTGTTAGATTTTTAAAATCATAGATTATTATTTTTTTCTCTTAAATGGCTATAATTAAATATTTTACTTAGTATAATTGTACATCATTTTAATGATAGTAAAAACTTTTTAATGATAGTAAGTTAATATTTAAAACAATTGTTTTAGCACTTTGTTATTCGTATGACATGTAAAATAGAAATATTACAAAGAAGAAAAAAAAATACATCTATAATAACGTATTGTAAAAGAGAACAAAATGAAATGAGAAATATTATCACTTCCGGAAGCAAAGCCACCAGCAACTGCTAAACAAAAACAACACCCTTTGTTTGCCAAGTTACATAAATGTGAAAAAAAATGTCTGAATCCTTATTTTTTTAACTTTCGGTAAAGTTTTAGCTTTAATTAAAATAGTTTTTTCAAGTTGGTTTAAAAATATACACTTTTCATCGAGATAGCAAGCTGTGAGTTTTTAACTGGAAATGTGGATTAACTTTGAACGCTCGTATTTTCATTTTATCGTTAAAACTAAAGCTATATTTATGAAAAACTCATATATGTAAAGTATTTTAGTAAAGCAATTATTATTAAAAAATATATTATTAAGTTAGTCGATATTTTTAGGTAAAACTTTTATATTTACACTAGCGACTTACGCTCACTTCGCTCAGGTGCCTAAGTCTTACGTAGTCTAGTCTACGTGCTGTTCCAGTGTACGAAATTCCATTCAAATGTGTCGAGCCATTTCAGCGTGATAGGTTAACCAACATACACGCATATATAAACATAATATTTAATTTTTCGCATTTATGTAATAAAACCGATAGTCCGATTTTAAAATATAAATTTATTAGCAACCACCACGTGAATCTTGGCACGGGACGCTCTTGGGATACACAATACGGTGGTGGGAGGCGTCTGAAGAAGGGAAGACTAGCGAAGCAGGGTCAGAGAGCGGGGCGAGCGCGGACGCAACAAGTACTACGTTGAGAGGCTTAAAGGCTGCTACGAGATATGGAGTCACTGTAAGAACATACAATGCCGCTGGCACAGGACCATTTTCGCCACCCCATTATAGGCACACTTTGGAATCACGTACGTACTTATAGATAAATAGATTAAGTTAGTAGATGGGTATGTCTCCAATATTTTTTGGCATGCCTTTAATCATAAGAGCATGTTGAATAGAGCCAAAAATGAAAATAATCTTTGGCCAGATAAATCAGATGAAGAAGGCAATCTCGGAGAAATACCCAGGTATACTCGTATAAATGTCGCAGTGGTGTAAAAACGCATTTAATACTTTAAAGAAATTATACGACGTCTTATTGTTAGAAGCTCCAAAATAAGAATTTTTAATCATTTATTATTGAGAATACACTTTGTTGTTGAAACTTTTCATATAAAGATAAAAGAGCAATTTAGATTATCAGATACTGTAATGTTCTTATAAATAAGTATAACATTTACGAATTCTGTCCCAAAAACTGAAACAAACTTTTAATGGGAACGGGAAAAAACGACTGTAGGAAACAAGAATTTATTTGAATATGTAAATATGAAGAACGAGTGTGTACTTTAGAAGTCCAATAAAGGCGAAGTTGTAGCGGCACTCATAAGTTTTGTCGCCGCCGGAATATATTCACGCCGCCACACCAAAGCGGCTATCGTAAATTTTCCCATCAAAATGCAAAATGGCTTAATTGAACCGTGGCCTTTTCGATCCAGGTCAAACGGATCGGAACAAATTGATAGCACTTTTATACGTTTTTATCTGACTTTTTATTGTTATTTTACATTTGGGATTTCGATATCTAAAAATGTTAGTGGTTCATCATTGCATGTTACTTTTTCATAGCCAGCGGGCCTAGTCATGTTTATCTATACGAATATATACATATTGGTATAGATAAACATCACTAGGTCTATACTGAAACGAAATAATATTTTTATCTCGAGGTTGTCTGTATAATAAATACACTCTTTGTAAATTTCGAATTATTTTTTTATTTTGAATATAATTTTTAAATGCGCGTCGAATCGTTGTTAATTATTTATGGAGATTTTAGTTCTCGAATGTAGCAAGTGTTATATTGGTCATGTACTTATTCGTTTCAGTTAAGACAACGAGCGTGTCGTATTTCATTACATAAAGTGTGTGTTGAAAGAATACTCACAATCTTACTAATTCATAAATCTTTCCTTTTATTAATATTAGAGTAGATAGCTTTATCGTAGGACAAAATTGTGAATCATAAAAAAAATATTTTCTCAGTATACGTGTAATTGTCATTACTGGTTAAAATAACTAAGTATGTTTGAAAAAGCTAAAAAACGTCAATTTCGAAATACAGCAAACTTTAGTAGTCTGAGTATTAAAAGGAGTTAAAATCTTCCATTTAATTACTTTGTAACGTACAATTCTCATGCTAAAAGTTTACTGAAGCATTAAGTAACTACTGGAAGTGGTGTTGGCGGCGCCGTCCTTAACTCTTTTATACGAATTTCATACAAAAGGCTCACTGTGAATTTTTTACGTAAATGACCTCGCCAGAAATAACGAGAACCAAGTAAATTATGCTTTACACAATAACCGAGATTTAAGAACTGCAGCTGGGGAAGGTCTTTAGAAAAATTGTATACATTTACAATAAATAAACTTTCGCAGAAAGTTTAAAAATAAAATTTAACTAGAATTACAAAATTAAATAAATTTTAAAATACTTCTCTGAACGTTTGGTGACTTTATTTTTTGACAACTTCTTTTAGCGCCAACCGCCGGACCTGAAGACCTGTCTTGCGTATCGAGTGGTTCCACATCATTGCGAGTGTCATGGCGTCCTCCAAACATAGACGCGCGAGGAGGACAAATAACACACTATACTTTGCAATATACGAAACGAGATTCAGATCCATTACAACCAACACAAGATGCACATTTACGGGTTCAAGTATGGCTTATTCTATTATATACATATATTTAAAAAAAACAAGAGTTCAAAAAGAATATATTATTCGGTTGTACATTATGCGGCATTTGCTGATTGTGATTCGGTTTTGCGTACTTTTTTCAATGAATAGTTTATACATTAAAGATTGTGTATATATGTATGTACATTTCCAATGATCATTTAAATAAATGAAAAAAAAAACTATCCCTCAGGAAAAAATTATTAGTTATTTTTAAGACATTTTGAAATCGATGTATCTTTCTTATTAATAAGTAATTATAGTAAAAGTTATTGTAGCTAGGACATTTCATAGGGTGAAGAAACAACGGTATCCCGCTTAACTTCTTATGCTGAGTACGAGATTAGAGTGAGAGCACACAATGCTGCGGGCGATGGGCCGCTATCAGCACCTCAAGTATGCAAGACTGATGAAGACGGTTCGTATCTTTTTCTTTTTCAAATTTTTAGATTAAAATATGAGTTTTATCTATCTTGTTTTAATAATTTAAATTTTATAATGAACATTAAGCTTGAAAAAGTTTAACATTTTCGGGCTTCGTTTGTAAAAACCAAACATTAATGAGATTGATTATAACTTAGAAGGACTTTTTATTATATTTTAATTAAATGAGTCGAATTTGCTAATCATTTATGCATATTATATTTATTACTAGCATTGCCTGCGGCTCCGCCCGGGTTCAGATGACCAAAAACCAAATTCTAAGGTTTTACATATTAGTATACTCTTACATTGCAGTTTTTGTATTATTTCTCAGAAATCAGATATTTTCCCGCGGTAAAAAGTATCCTATATGTTGATCTGGACATCCAGCTATCACCATACCAAATTTCATCAAAATCTCTCCAGTGATTTTTCTGTGATGCGGTAACCGACAGACAGACAGACAAAAATTCAAAAAATATAGATACGGCCTCTGTATCGATAATAATGTTTATTTCAATAAGATTTTCCAAAAAATATTTAATGTACAAATTCGGCTTAGTTACAATTTTATTATATGTATAGAAAAACCAGTAATATGCCCGTCCTCGCTTCGCTCGGCTGCGCCCTTGGGTGCCAAACAGTAACTTATATGTTACTCCAGCTTATATTTGATAGATGCACATATTCTATTTTTTTGGTTGAATTCGCTTTCGCGGGTGTGCAGAACAATTTACCAAAGTTTCGTCACAATCGGATGAGTGGTTTAGGACCGGGAGGACAAATATACAAAGAAACATTATTTTTTAATAATATGTATTAAAATTAAAACGGTTCTGTGTTTGGTATAGTACCAAGTTCTCCTGGCGGTATGAAGCTGATCGCGCTAAGCGAGCGCTCGTTACGCGCGTCATGGCTCCCTCCGCTAGAGCCTAACGGGCGACTTACTCATTACTCACTGTATGTGAAAGACTTATCAGGGTAAGTTAATTTAATTATGTTTAAGCCTTTGTAAATGAAAATGATTCCTAAGAATGTTTTTTTTTTATTTTACTTGAGTATAAATAAATAAATATGTTGGGACATTAACACAGCACCATCTAGATCCATGGTAAGCTACAAGGCCTGTGTTATGGATACCGGATAGTTGATACACTACACATATATAACTTTAAATACATACATATTATAGTGCAAAAATTCGTGTTCATTACACAAATGAATGCTCCGAGCGGGACTCGAACCTGTGATATTATGACTTACGTTTTTTACTATCATAAAAACTTAATAAGATTAGCAATTATAAATATTTGTAATTCTTTTCTTTAATGTAAATACATAAATTAACCGGTGATAGGTAACTATTAAAACATTAACTTCTATAATCCGCCTGAACAACTGTAAACCATCGATTAATTATTCAGATTATAACTAGAATATTAATACTGGCTTTTGTCAGGCGTATTGTTGTTGAACCGCCATTTTCTCAATTAAACTGACCTATTTGGTGCTATAAAAGGGATGTAATTAATAATTACTCTACGTATTGACAACTCACAATATTTTACATAAGGCTTTAATTATTTATTACCTATTACTAATGTTAACGTGAAATTTAATGAGATTTCTTTGGAGTTTATATTTAAACTAGTTTTCACCCGTGGCTCCGCTCTCGTGGTACGTCGATGAATTCTATATATTCAGGACATAAGCTATCTCCATTCCGATTTCACTCAAATCCACTGAGTCGTTACACCTTTAAGTAGTAACACACGCTTACAATCTTTTGCATTTATAATATCAATGGGACTACTCTAAGTGAAATAGCGTTTATATTTACTACATCACTCAAACGAGATAATTATTGTTAAAAGATATAGCTAAATTGTGATTAAAATCTGCATATAGGTATATCCTTAAGAAAAATCTGAGTGTGTTAATACTTTATAGACGAGTCTAACTTACGAAAAGTGCAATGGGAGTACCAGTAATATCTTTTCTTGTTAATCTTATATATACTAGCGACTCACCCTCGCTCCGCTCGGGTTCGTCCCTGGGGTGGGGTCTGGGAGGACCACCCTTATCCTTATCACTTAGGGGTATGGAAAATAGATAGTAGCCGATTCTCAGACCTACTAAATACGCATATAAAATTTGGTAAAAATCGGTAAAGCCGTTTCGGAGGAGTACGGTAACTAACATTGTGACATGGAAATTTTATATATAAGATTTTTATTATTATTTATATAAAACATTTCAATTAGATCTCAAGAAGCTAACATCACCCGAGTAAACACATGCACTGACGGTGAAGGATCAGTAGAATGTATGAAGTCATTGCGCGGTCTCCGCGCGGGGCGCACTTACGAAGCGTGGGTGCGAGCTGCTACGAGCGTGGGGGAAGGGCCACCGTCATCTGTTGTGGCTTGTCAGACTAGTGCTTTAGGTAAATATACTTTATTTACATCCTTAAACCTAAACTAGAAAAAAATCGCCGGCAAGCGACTGTTTGCATGTACACATATGATCGCTAATCTCGAAAAATTTAAAAGAATTTCCGTGCTGTTTTAAGAGCTATGAAGTATACTCGTATTTATCCTGATAGATTTTCTTATAATAAATAAAAAAATATCTTAGCACTTACGGGAGATTTGAGCGTTGAAGGATATTAGTAAACCGAGTCAGCAGAATAAGTATTGCTTTATCGATGAACTTTTCATAAACGAGTATGAATAAATAAAGAAATGGAAACAACATATGGCATACACATATTTTAAAATATTATTTTGAACTAGCATTGCCCGTGGCTCCGCCCGCGTTCAGATGACCAAAAACCAAATTTTTAGGTTTTACATATTAGTATACTCTTACATTGCATTTTTTGTATTCTTTCTCAAAAATGAGATATTTTTCCTCGGTAAAAAGTATCCTATATGTTGACCCGGATATCCAGCTATCACTATACCAAATTTCATCAAAATCCCTCCAGTGGTTTTTTCCATTACAGATAGACAGACAAAATTCTAAAAACTATAGATTCGGCCTCTGTATCGATAATAATGTTTATTTCAATAAGATTTTCCAAAAAATATCTAATGTACAAATTTGGCTTAGTTACAGTTTTATTATATGTATACATGAGTAATTTTTTCATGTATTCTATTAAAAGTAGAATAAAATATAAATATGTCAAGAGTTGTGGGATGTTATATTGCAAAAAAATGCTAGTGCGAATGACATTACAGTGACAGGGTGTTATAAACATAACTTACTGTTGTTAAATATATATTCTGCTTTATACGACAAGTACTCTCCTTAATCTAGCCCCCGCCCGTATCTCTTCATTTGGAGGAGTATCAGTAGGCGCTGCGGGAGGGTCTTTATCACTACGGTGTGTCGTCGGAGGCGTTCCACCGCCGGCAAAGAGATGGCTACGAGGCGGGAATCCTTTACACCCTCGATCACCTTTTCATTTGGACGGAGACGCACTTTTAATACGAAGTAAGTTAATTACTATTTCTTAATTTTGCATTTAGAAATAAACACTAAGTACGCAAGTGTTTATGAGTTAATGGATGCACACTTCAAAGTTTTCATATTTTTTTACAAAGAGTTTTTATTCTCGTAGGTTTAGAACTATCTCATGCAGATAATTATACATGTGTAGCGGAAAATCCACACGGTTCTGATTCTGTAACTTGGAGGGTTTATGTATTAAGACCTCCAACACCTCCTGGATTATCTTTGTTGGAAGCCAGATCTAGGGAGTTGGAACTGGATCTCCGACCAGCTCCAAGGGCCCAGGGTCATGCGTTACCTAAAGCGTACACACTGCATTGGAGGCTTGCTGCTCCTGAGGTAATTATAATGTACTTAGAATAAACTGCTATTGATACATAAAGCTGAATTATTTAAAAAAAAGTAACATTTTTTTTCTGTAGAATGTACTCGTAGATGTATAAACGTATCAGTTTCATTGTTTTATATGTTTACATGGTTAGTCTTCTTCTTCAGCATATATATGTAACTAGGTGAAAAAAATATTTCTAATATTCTTAAGACAATTTGAAAAAATAAGAACATGGTATAAACATATCAGGAAAAACTTTTCAGGATTCTTTAATCAAGAAAATATGAAAAGTTTTAAGAAATAAAATGTTCATGTTCTGCTTGATCTAAATTGTTATCCTTATTAAAAAGCTAAAAATACTTTTCCGTATTACGTATTTTTAAAATTAAAGTTTTTTTATAAAACATTTATTTTATATTTTAATGTATTGAAAAAAATATTATTAGGGAGAATGGCGAATCCAATCAGCTAGCCCCGGACCGGTAACACTAACAGGACTTCGCTGTGGGTCAGCATATAGAGCATATGGATCTGCGGGTGGAGCTCCGGGAGCAGAAATATCTATTAGGACTTCCGGAGGTCCCCCTACAGCACCATCAGATAACAGATGGATTAGAACAAACGCGACGTATGCACGATTTGATACAAGCATGTGGTCTGATGGTGGATGTGGGCCAATGACTTTGAAGCTGGAGTGGAGTGGTATGGGTGCGGCCGGGGCTAGAGATGTGCCTGTTGGCGGAGAAGTTATATTGGGAGGTAAGGAGTGTTGTGTTTTGGTTTTTACAAGTGTGTTAGTATAATATATAGAAATAGTATATAGGAATTAAATGTGAAATTACACAACCGCAATCTTAGTTTACTCGTATATTAGTTATATCGATTAATTTTAAGATAAAAAGCGATTTTGGGGGTCTCCCAAAAAAAAAACAGCCTGGTATGTCACTATTGTTACAAACTTACTCAGGAGTGAGGTTAGGGAAATTGAGTATTGTAATTATGTGTTAGTGTGGCTTATTAGACGTTTGTTAAGATAAATTAAAAATTTAAATATTTTATGATGTGTTTTGATCTGATTTTTAATTTGTTTCGTTGTTTGATATGTAAATTATTGACATATATAAAGCTTGATTACTATTTAAGTTGTCACTTTTAATACATAGTTTTTTTAAAGAGAATTTAAAAATGATATGTAAATTAAATTGTAGAGTGCACTATATATGTAGGTCTTGCACCCGGCACAAGATACCGCGTGTCAGCCCGAGCTACAAACGAAGCGGGGTGGACGCGGGAGATATACGAATTCACAACGACGCTCGCTGAAGGCAGCTACGCGGAAGAGGTGGACGCGCCCTTCCCAGCCACTGCGGGGGAGTTGGCCTTGCTACTGGCCTTGTGCGCAGCTTTGAGTCTCGCTGCTTTGACTATATTGGCTATTTTGTTGAGGAGAAAAAGGTAAGAAATAAGTTTGTAATTCAAAAAAAAACATATTTATTATATTCATAATATAAATTTTAAATTGTATTAATAATTACAACTGGTTTCTCTTTATTCCTTTATATAGAAAGTTTCTACGCGTGATTATTGTATTTACAAAATAATCGTATTTTTTTTAAAATGGCAACAATAAAAATGTTCGTATTTTCTTGTACTTTTTAACTGTAGTTATAAACTTACTAGTTTTTAGTGTCGAGAATATTTTAAAGTATTCTAATAATACATGCGCACGTACTTCATAAATTTTAACTTTTTCAACTATTCATATGGCATATATAAGCTTTGCTTTTTGTTTATGATATTTACAAATGTTTTCTCCGTACTTTTAAGATAAAAATAATTTTACTAAACCAAAGGGTTAAAAGTAAATTGGCACAGACTCAGCGGCGAGTTGTTTGACCTTCTAGAGAATGACTTTGCTGAGGTAAAAGTTTCTACTTTCGCATTTTGTATGTACACTGTGGTTCGGTGTTCTTGTTTAATGTTACGATTTTTATTTAAGAATATATGAAATGACTATAAGTTTTTGTTAAACACTATGGCAGCAAAGTTAAATATTATATTTTTAATTTTAACGTAAATTTACATACTTTATGCCAAAAACTGTTCCAATTCATTTTAATTTTTCACACCGTATTCCTAAATGAAATGACAAAGCGTCTTTTTATACCAATTATTATTAAAAATCTAGGTTACAAATAAGCTCAGAGCTTGCTTTAAGCTCGAAATGAAATAATAAATCACGGACCGATAGTTGCAGAGAATGTTAGTAAAGATAGAAGAAAGGCATTTTTAAGAACAAAGTTGAATCTTTAATTATCTATTTAACGAAAGATTTGCCTTATTGTTGTTAATAACTGGATTACCGATTAACAGTTAATCCAAATAAGAAAGGAATACTGCACGAAAAAACCGAAAAAGACCAAAATAAAACCGTGATTTAAATGAAAGCTGAATGGAATTCATGCTGATAGGACAGATTTCTTTGTGAGTGGAAATACGATATTCTCGTTGACGAGGAGCTGACGTAGGACTCGATAGACAGTTCAATGAGATTTCATACACACTTTTTACGACAGGGGAATATTTTATTTATCTTTAATATGAGATTTTTCGATTATATTTTTAGATAGAATTCATATTTGTTTTATTTGTACTTATAGAAACGAAAATTTAACCTCTAACCGCATCAGATATTTATGTCGTCAGTATTATTTTCTTTGATTTCACCATTTTAGCCCGCATACTATATTATGTTAAATGTAACTATGTGTATTGTAAATATATAATGAGTAAATCGTCGTAAAATGTATAGGTACACTTCTATGAGTATATCTTAAGACTTAATTGTTACTGCTATAATTTAAAAATAAGTTTTAAACCTAAAGCCATTTTTTAAAGCTCAGAATATTTCAAGTCGAACAATTAAATGATGAAAGTTAATTTAAATTACTTTTTTTAAACTGTTAATTTAGTTTCCATTTACACTTAAAATTTTACAAATATGAGCAATCATGATTTATTTCTTCAGTAAGTAATACATTACTCGTGGTAACGTCGCAGCATTCGTTTAATGAATCGTAAATGTACGTACGTCGCTTTTCATTTGACAAGTAAGAATTTAAGAAAATTATGCTGATTTATTGAGTAAATTCTTTAAACATTCGAGATATTCTTCTATTTTATAAATATTGTACATAAATATAACTCACTGACTGATACTGGCTATTTACTCTAAAAGATTCAGTTTGCTAGCTATGGATTTGATTCCTGCTCGCGGTAAATAATTGACTACAAATTATAAATCGAGTATTTTTTCAAGCAAGTATTTTATCGGAACATATACACATACGCGTATAAATTAATAAGTTTAATATATTTAGTTGAAAATTATAAATTAAATATATATCGTTTCACAGTTGTACATGTTTATTATTTTCTTCTTTATTAACGATTATCTGAAGAAAAAAATTTTTTTTAAATGTTCTTATGTTTAGAAAACGTGAAAAAAAAAACTTTGATCATTCTAATATTAGAGAATGCTACTTTATTTCAACTAAAAACAATCATTTCGATTATACAACACCATAGAACGACAATCTTGTTTTATTATTATTTTGACTGCACTCCAATAGGTAATATACTAGTACATTT
This sequence comes from Brenthis hecate, assembly GCA_951806755.1. Classification (NCBI taxonomy): domain Eukaryota; kingdom Metazoa; phylum Arthropoda; class Insecta; order Lepidoptera; family Nymphalidae; genus Brenthis; species Brenthis hecate. The sequence goes on along the minus strand of OX638275.1, from coordinate 2,009,333 downwards.
AATTTCCTTAAATAATGGTTCATTTGATGTAATGTAATTTGTCTTTATTCCATCATAAAACAGCGTAGCGACAAAATCGTATTTCAACAAACAGGGTTATAAATGTTTTATTACAATATTGTGTCGTAAAATGAATGCATTATAGTTCACGGATAGTACGCGGGATAAACACGTGTGATGGATGCGTCACGTCGCGCTGTAGGTGGAGGGTTTATTTAGTTACTTACTTTTGGTATTAATGTGACAAAATACAGTTTGCACTATAGTTCAGTGTGCGATACGTTAAATTAAGCTAAAATTTGATATTGTTGGCTGATCTATATGCAATTGTTAATTGTTACGTAATATAATCGTTAACTTATTCTAAACTCGAACAAACCCGAGGCTCTGACCTAAAACCAAATTCTTAGGTTTTACATATTAGTATACTCTTACATTGCAGTTTTTGTATTTTTTCTCAGAAATGAGACATTTTCCCGCGGTAAAAAGTATCCTTTACGTTGACCCGGATAACCAGCTATTGTCATACTAAATTGCATCAAAATCTGTTTAGTAGTTTTCTCGTGATGCAGTAACAAACAGACAGACAAAAATTCTAAAAACTATAAATTCGGGCTCTGTATCGATAATAATGTCTATTTCAATTAAATTTTCCAAAAAAATAATAATGTACAGATTCGACTTAGTTACAATTTTATTATATGTATAGACTATATATAGTTCAGTGTGCGATACATTAAATTAAGCTAAAACTTGATATTGTTGGCTGATCTATATGCAATTGTTAATTGTTACGTAATATAGTCGTTAACTTATTCTAAATCTACGCACATAAAGAAAATATAGAGTTTATAGAATAGTTGGCAATCTTGATATTTAAATTATTTGGTATTCCGATTTAATACAAAATAAATTATCTATACTGATATTATAAAGAGGCAGAGTTAGTTTGTTTGTTTGAACGCGCTAATCTCAGGAACTACTCATCCAAATAGAAAAATTGTTTTTGCAGTAGATATTATAGACTATATATCATATATTACATGTAATGTCTATCTATTCCATACTAACCGTTAAAACGTACCTAGTGACGAATCCAAGTGAAGCGAGAGTGAGTCGCTAGTTTATCATATTTTTATAACAGTAAGCTTAATGAAGCTTATAAACATTTCAAAGTTTTAAAATAAATATGTATATTTTAAAATGTTTTCTTTCTGTGAAACCTTATGTTTGTAGCAAAAGCTTTTAGATGTTATTTATAACTCATGTTGAACACACCCACTTTAATGTTACATTTGCCGTAAAAAGCAAATATTTTAAATATTGTTTATCGAGCTTTTATTTTTCTGAAGAGGTTTCTTTTTTGTGTTCTTCAAATATAAATTAGAAATAAATATAAGTAAAATGTAGGTATATCGGACGTCAAATGACTTCCGGTTGACAGAAACACGTAATTTCTATTTTCCCCTATGGAAGAGGAAATAAAATTGGAAATTTCCAAATGTTATTATGCCTCATACTCGTAAATATCAGATTATGGTAAAATCTAAGAAAGATTGATGACTTTGGTAAGTGTATTTCATGTATGGCGTTCCATTATAGTAATACTACTACATGCTAAAACGAAAATATATTGGGTTTTGAAATCTATTTACCGCTAGTGACTTACCCATGCTTCGCTCGCGTGTCTATGTGCCTTACATTGACCCATGGTCATATTCTGTCTGTGTACTAAACTTCCAAATGCAATTAGCTGTTCCAGCGTGAACGTGTTATTAACATACATATATACAAACTTTCATATATCTATACATATAATAAAATTGTAACTATTCCGAATCTGTACATTAAATATTTTTTTGGAAAATCTAATTGAAATAGACATTATTATCGATACAGAGGCCGAATTTATAGTTTTTAGAATTTTTGTCTCTCTGTCTGTCTGTTACCGCATCACAAGAAAACCACTGGACAGATTTTGATGAAATTTGGTATGATGGTAGCTGGTTATCTGGGTCAACATATAGGATACTTTTTACCGCGGGAATATGTCTCATTTCTGAGAAACGCAGGCGGAGCCGCGGGCAATGCTAGTGTATTTATAAGAGCAACAAACATTTTTTTATGAAAACTAAGTCAATTCAATTAGAAGAATATTAAATTCCAAGTGAACACAGAAGTAATGCCTAGTTTTCTCATAAACCATAACATCCTCAATAACATTTTAGTACTAATACAGCGGAGCTTCTGTTAAAACATTGTGGTTTATTTATGCTCTTCATTAAAGAGCTTTAAGCTCGTTGTAAAGTATGAAGATTTTGTGTCACTACATTTACTTTGTAATTCTTAGAGGTGATCCACCGCTTAAGAGGCATTCATGTTCTTATTATATTAATGTTTCCATTATAACGAAGGAGTTACACTGTAATTATAAACATAAACAAATAACATTTAATCTTTAAAACTATACCTGTATGCTTATAATAGCTCTAGCCCTCGGATCTTTCTGCTACTCTTCGTGTGTTTTCAAATTTTAAAAATCTTTTATTTTTTGAGTTTATTGTAATATTAGTATATTGTGATATTTAAATGTAAATTTATTCATATCAATGCAAGAGTTAGGACAGAGTTTTATGTATTATACCAGCACTGCCCGCGGCTCCACCCGCGTTCAGATGGCCGAAAACCAAATTCTTAGGTTTTACATATTAGTACACTCTTATATTGCAGTTTTTGTATTTTTTTTTTGTATTTTTTCTCAGAAATTACATATTTTCCCGCGGTAAAAAGTATCCTATATGTTGACCCGGATAATCAGCTATTTCCGTACCAAATTTCATCAAAATCCCTCCAGTGGTTTTTCCGTGATGCGGTAACAGACAGACAGACGAACAGACAGACAAAATTCTAAAAACTATTGATTCGGCATCTGTATCGAAAATAATGTCTGTTTTAATAAGATTTTCCAGAAAATATTTAATGTACAGATTCGGCTTAATTAGAATTTTATTATATGTATGGATTTTTCTCGGCATAATTCTTGTATTTCCATTCAAATTCATTTCAATCGCTCGACTAAATGTATAGGTATAGTTTTAGCTCTTTGATCTACACGTTTCCATATTAAATGGGAGTCATGTTTAAGGGCTGTGGAGTCAATGGAAATGGTTGAAGCTACAACCTTTACGATTAAACTTTGTAATATAAAGATAGCGCTTCAAACTGTAATCAATAGAGTGTTATTCTATTTCTATTTGAATTATTATTTACCTCTATTTATGTTTAAACATTTTTCTGAAATGAATACTAATACTATAAATATGAAAATAACTCTGTCTGTTTATTTGTCGCGTTTTTAGGGTTTCGTAACTGAAGGGTGCCAATGGGACCCTATTACTAAGCCTCCGTTGTCTGTCTGTCAGCGGGCTGTATCTCATGAACCGTAATAGGTAGAGAGTTGAAATTTTTACTGAAATTTTAACATTGAAAATGTTTTTTTTTGTCGCTTCAGTATAGGCCCGATTTTCAGCGAAAGTGCGACATCGCCCTGGTGTCGCGGATTTTGGGACAACGTGGTTGATTAGTATATTAAAAGATGCGCCTGAATGAGGGCTACAAAATGCAAAAAAAAAATTTGAAAACACTCAAAGGCTTTTTTTTAAATCGAAAAAATTAAAAAATGCGGTCGCTTTTCGCTCGGTTTCGGTCTGATTTAAGCAATTTTTTTCACACCCCACCTATCAAAGGAGAGGGAGGGGCCGTGGACTAAAACTAGTAAAATATCCTCAGTAAACTGATACATTATTGAAAACAGTTCTAAAAGAAAGTGACCAGATTTTCTATAAAGTGTGAGATGTGTTTTGTGTAGAAGCGACGGAGCAGTAGCTCGTGTAATCACTAGCGGCGACAAGCCCGGCTGCGGCACGTACCGGCCGCCCCCACACCCGACGCCGAAGTTGCCTCCTGATCCACCAGGTGATATTATACTGTTCATTTATTTGCTATGACATTTTGCGTTTATTAACTTCGGCTTTGATGTTTTATTTCAAACATAACTAGAGTTTTCACAAATGTAAGTAGTATATATACAAAGTAAAAAGGCTTTTGCTTTTTTTTTGATAATTTACATAAATTTATTTTTTCTAAAGGGCAACGTAGAATTGATATATACTTTCATTTTTGGTTTATTTATTGCTATTATAGCCATTATAAAGTCGATGTTTTGGTAATAAATAATGTGTGTACAGATTTCCATCTAGTCTGAAGTTACACAAAACTAAATATTCCATTTGAGTCCATAACGAAGCTTTGGATATTCTTTTCAATTATAACAAAATAAACTAACTACGGTAACTATCGACAGAAATTCTTAACTTACATTTTGTAGTAACAGTATATAAAAGTGTCATATAAAATAAACAACTCTAAAATTATCAACAATTCGATAGAAATACGAAGCTACTTAAATATAATTTCATATTTATTTTCTCTGTACATTAGACGTGTACGAAATAAGTCCATACGCAACGTTTGCGGGGGGCGATGCTCTGGCAGGCAGCGGGTCGCGCGCCTACACGCTGCAACTACGAGCACTCGCGCGCCACGAGGACGACGCCGCGCCGCCCACGCACCCACCGTGCTGCGATGGTGAATAACACCATGTTAATTGATATTTTTGTCCAGATAATAATTTCATAGATTTACGCGAATATTTTTTACATTTAAAAAAAACTATTTTTGCAAGGATTTATTTTGATTTTTGGATACCTTTCTCGTCTCCATGATTCTAATAAACATGTAAAAGATAAATATGAAAAATAGTTTCATTTTTTTGTAACTATTATTTCATTTTATGTGTCAATGTGGGTGAGCTTTTTTTGCAGTAGTACTAACTATAACAGCGTATTATAGATTGTATAAAAGGAAGGTTCATCCACCTTCGTGTCTTTATACGACGACAGGAATGAGCTCGACTTGTTTGTAATCTTTTCCGATCATCCTTGGATATATTATATGTATTTCCGTATAATATCGATTGTCTTAAGGAATTTAAATAAATTTCACAGTTATTTCTACTTTTTAATTGAATAAAAAAATTATATCGTACACAAAATATAATAATACTAGCGGCTCACCCTCGCGTCGCTCGGGTTCACCTCTAGGAAAACAGAAACAAACCTATCCCACGAGAACCGTCCATTTTTTCGGGATAAAAAGTATAGCCTATGTGTTACTCCAGGCTATAATCTATCTCTGTGCCAAATTTCATCCAGATCCGTTCAGTCGTTTTGGCGTGAAAGGGTAACAAACATCCATACACACTCACAAACTTTCGCATTTATAATATTAAATACGGATTATTTTTATAATAAATACGTCAATTTCAATGAATAATTCATACATTTATTTTTTTTGTAAATTATATATTTTTTATCAGAGGAAACCTGTGTGGACGCTTGCGAAGCTCAACGACGACGACGACGACGACGACACTACTGCCCAGATCATGGTAAATCTTCTTACTAGATTTGGTTTGATTTGATTTAAATCTTTACAAGATTTGAAACTTTAGTTACAAGAAAAGTTACATTAAATTAATCTGGGTTTATGCTTAAATATATACAAAACATATTCGCACTTAATAATTACAAGTCACGTCCGCGCGGCAAGCATGCTCGCTGCATTTCCCCGCGAATCACAATGCCTATTTGGGCGAAATACCCGCCAACCTTCTTTTTTCCTAGTAGAGGCGAGAAAACGAAGTCCTTTAAAAAGTTTTTAAAAATACTTTAATTGCAATTGTTACTTAGAAATAATTTTGAAGACAGGGAAACTCATTCTAATGAAGAATAAGACACTATTTCATATTTTACACCTTTTAGACGGCATTGCCGGTGTTTTCCTAGCGGTGTTCATATTAATTAGAATAATCTGTTTAGGAAATTTTCATGCTGTAAAATTTTAGACAAACTCATATCCCAATCTAAGAATTTTGAATGAACACTTATATACAGGGACATTTTTAATTTACTGAAAACCTTTTGAGAATATACTATTTACATCATAACAACAACATCTGTAACAAGAAAGAATAATATTTCTTAATTTTTTTTTCATACAAAAATAAAAATATTTTTTTGCACCTTCTAAACTTTAAAGTTCTAGCATCTGGCCAAGTTGAAATGAGTAAGCGCGGCTTCCTACACCCCTCCACCCCTCCCCCTCCACCAGTCACGCACTTTCTTTTGCTAATGCTGAACTATTACCGTTGAGAAGTGCAATAAAAATACTTTTATTTTTGTTAAATTTAAAATATATATTTCTTTTCTTACAGATGTTGTTGTTATGTTGTAAATAGTGTATTCCTAAAAGGTTTTCAGTAAATTAAAAATGACCCTGTATATATAAAATTCTGGAGTGTTCGTAATTTTTGTCCTAAGCGGATTGACCTATTTTGATGTTTTTTCTTCTAAATTGCTTTCATTAGGATCATTACTTAGATTAGAAACTTAGCTATATTTGGATTTGGTAGGTAGCATTGTTGTCAAGAATCAAGATTTTTTTTAATTTTCCAACCAAACGAGATATGTAACACAACAACGGCTACACTACCGGTCCGCTAGTATAAATATATGTTCGTCGTAGTTTGTATATATTAATGCTATGTAATAGTTTAAATATGTTTGTCCTTTGTCCAGCAGGTTGCTCACAAGACTCCGGAAGTTGAAGCACACTGCCAAATTGTTTAGTGAAAATATCTAGTCAACTTAATTAGAGAATTCAGTTATACATATTAATATGTATACAAACATTTTTACAATAATATTGTCTATTTATATTATCATGTTTTTCTTTCATTACTTATCCCTGTCCCTAAAGAATAATAAGAACAGAATAATACACTTAAATAAAAACAAAAGAAATAGAGTAAAGTTAGTTGGTCAGTCCATTTTTTTCACTGGAAATATTAAAAATCACATGGACGTGATATGGCCTAAATAATAATTTTTTATTATTATTAGTTAGAAATACAAAAAAGTGTAATTAAATCGGGATGGTTGTTTCATGACTAAAGGTTCTAACACCTCTTGGAACTGGTGCTACACTCAATGGATCAAATGCATTATTTGAACAAAAATTAAGATTAAGTATATAATTCCGCTTAGGCTGATCTAATCATTCTTAATGAGTAGTGATATAACCAAATAGAGTAGACTTAATACTTTCTTCAATTTACGCGTATATACCAAAAATCTATACATATAATAAAATTGTAACTAAGCCGAATCTGTACATTAGACATTTTTTGGAAAATCTTATTGAAATAAACATTATTATCGATACAGAGACCGAATCAATAGTTTTTAAAATTCTTGTCTGTCTGTCTGTCTGTCTGTCTGTCTGTCTGTCTGTCTGGCTATTACCGCATCACAGAAAAACTACTGGAGGGATTTTAATAAAATTGGTATGGTGATAGCTGGTTATCCGAGTCAATATATAGGATACTTTTTACTGCGGGAAAATATCTTATTTCCGAGAAAAAATACAAAAACTGCAATTTAAGAGTATACGAATATGTAAAACCTAAGAATTTGGTTTTTGGTCATCTGAACGCGGGCGGAGCCGCGGGCAATGCTAGTTTATAATAAATTTCAAAATCATGGTAGAGTTCTGATATGATATTACGTTCTAATACTTATTATTAAAATAATTATACTAATATTATAAAGGTAGTGGCCTCAGTTAAGTAAAGCGAGTTTGAATCCCGATCTTGCAGGTCCGATATTCTCATATATGAATCATTTCCAACATGATTACCACTCGCTTGGTAAAGAAAAAATTAATGAAGAATATCTCAGAGAACCTAACAAGACTTCGAAAGACATGTGAATTCTACTAGCCTGCACTTGATAAGCGTCAAACTTCCTATGATTTTATTGTACAAGATGGCGGTTAATTAATTAACTTAAAAATAGTTTCTAATATATATACATAGATATAATGTCATTAAGCGACAGAAGGACTTTTTCTAATCTTATTATATTTAAAGTGTCCTAAGCATTTTCTTTAGTAAATATTAAATTGTACAAGAGTCTCTTACTAGTTACCGTGCTAGTTCCATTATAAAATGTTATAATTAATTACAATAAAATTCTTTATAACAGTACCATAAAACCGAAACAAAAGGAAATGGTTATATAGAAAATAATTTGGGATATGAATGTTAAAGCATACATAGAATAAAGGATAAAAAGGTTTTCGATTACTTCAAATGAACGCCTAAAGCTAATTTCTCTAGTCTAATTATGATAGATTGATGTCAACAACTTAACTTCAGTGTAAATTAACAATAACCTACATTAAGCTAATTACTTACAAATTCGTTAAGAAAATTAAAGTGTAATTTATCATTAGTTGACTCTTATTGAATTAATGTTAATGAAAAAACACTGTACATTTTTTCTTTCTCAGTGTTGTATAGGATGACATGTAATTAACCTTTCTGTGACATTTTTAGATCAATTTGTAAAAAGGATATCTTAATTTGTACTGTAGTATATTTGCGTCGTAAATTATAAGGTTTTAAATTATGTAGAGACGAAGGATGTAGTAAATGAGGAAATGCTCTGAAATGAATTTAAACAACTAAGTGATCATAAATTTTGTAAAAAGCAGGACTAATAAAGTCATATATTACACACATTTATAAAGTTTTACCAAATAGCCTGTTAGTAGGTTGCAATGCTGGATAAAATTATACAAATAATATTCCTCAAAAGTTGCTAGAAATAATATATTAATCTAATTATTGTCCAGATAGATAATCTCAATAATCTCAAAGTGTAGTAAAGAAGGACAAAGCTTTATGAGTGCGCTTCAGTCAGTAATCCAGTATGAGAGCTGACGGAGCAATTAGACAGTAACTGGATTACCGCATTAATGGAACTCGAGCGGAAAATCAATAGGATCTAATTTCTCTTATGTATCGGAAAATATTAAGAGAAAATAAAATATCAGTTATTTTATACGATAGAGTTTATTTTTTTTTTGATTTCTAGCACGTTTTTATGGGATGGGTAGAGCGTATTATGCCCGATCCCTGTTTACTGGTATTAATATATTATCCATATATATTAAAATTGTAACTAAGCCGAATCTGTACATTAAATATTTTTTGGAAAACATTATTATCGTTACAGAGGCCGAATCTGTAGTTTTTAGAATTTTTGTCGGTCTGTCTGTCTTTCTGTTTGTTACCGCCTCACAGAATAATCACTGGAGAGATTTTGATAAAATTTGGTAAGGTGATAGCTGGTTATCTGGGTCAATATATAGGATACCTTTTACCGCGGGAAAATATCTCATTTCTGAGAAAAAATACAAAAACTGCAATGTAATAGTATATTAATCTGTAAAACCTAAGAATTTGGTTTTTGGTCATCTGGATGCGGGCGGAGCCGCCGGTAATGCTAGTTAATAATATAAAAATATTACATATTTCAAGCCTAGTTCTTCGAATTGATCAGAGTTCTAATTTAGCTTTTTCTTTAAGCATTTAAATGAATTTGCATGAATAGTACTATTTACTTTTCATACCTTTTTTATAACTTACTTATAAGATATTATTTTATTTATTTATTATTATCATTGAAAAGGTTTAGGTGCCCAAATACGAAATATTTTATTTACCCAAACGGATATAACAACTTAGTATTATGTTCTAATACGAACTCGCCTACAAGGAACGAATGGAAGTAAAAAGCCCAAAAGTTTCAGCGCAGTACGTGGTAGTCAAATAAATACCCACTACGATGATAGTTAAAATCTTATAAAAACCTAGCATTGCCCGCGGCTCCGCCCGCGTTCAGATGAGCAAAAACCAAATTCTTAGGTTTTACATATTACTATACTCTTACAATGCAGTTTTTGTATTTTTATCTTAGAAATGAGAAATTTTCCCGGGGTAAAAAGTATCCTATATATTGACCCGGATAACCAGCTATTATCATACCAAATTTCATCAAAATCCCTCCATTGGTTTTTCCGTGATGCGGTAACAGACAGACAGACACAAAACTGTGCAAACAGTTTTGTGGGTCCATTGTAAAATTAAAAGTAAATCATATAGTGTAATAATTATAAATTGTAAAATTGTAAATTGTAGACAAAAATTCTAAAAACTATAGATTCGGTCTCTGTATCGATAATAATATCCATTTCAATAAGATATTAGTTTAAATATTTCCCTGTGGTAGGATTTGAACCCGGGATCTCTGGACCAGTATGCACTCACAATCAGCCACACTAGCTATGAGGGCGTCCAAAATGTTTATTAAAGTAGTAAAGTAATAGCTTAAATAAATAGATTACTATCACTTATTCTATATATCTTCCTTTAATTCAAGGGGATTTTCGTGGCTATTAGACAGCGCGCATTAAATCGCTGCAACATGTGGCCGGGCAGTAAAAGTGTTATATAAATTGCGCACTGCAGTGCTCTCGGGCCTCAATGTACATTTTAGGGTAGTGTCGGTAGGTACCTACGATCGTAATATGAGAGCGTAAAAGTCACCGCACTGTTGTTTTGAACTATGATGTATCAGCGTTGAAATATAGTTTAGAACGACGTTTTGTCTAAGCGCCTATGGCTTAGAAAAAAATTATAATTCCATAATCGTAGAAGAATAGTTTTAAAATTATATTGACACTAGCGAATCGCTCCGCTCGGGTTTGTTCCTAGTTATGTTTTAACGCTTAGTATAGATTACTCAGAGATGAGATATTTTCCCGCAATAAAAAGTTTCTTATACGTTGACCCGGATAACCAGCTTTAATCATACCAAATTTTATCAAAATCTGTCCAGTGGTTTTCTCAACACAGATAAAAACTCTAAAAACTATACATTCGGCCTCTGTATCGATAATAATGATTCTCGTATTTCAATAAGATTTTTCAAAAAAATATTTAATGTACAGATTCGACTCACAATTTTATTACATATAATATATATACATATTATCTATAGATAACATATTTAGTCGTTATGGCATTTTCATATATTATTTTAAGACATTCTTTAACGTTTGTAGAATGAAATAATGTCTAACCCTCATACATTTTTATTTTTCTAGGTAAAATTAGGCTTAAATTATGAACATCTTGTAACAGAAAAAACTTACACTGTAACAAATTATTACTTTTTAAATATTTATGAATCTTACAAGTGTGTATACAATGTTTAGATAAAAGTACCTTATTAAAATATATGTGTAGGTACTTAAATTTTGTATTAACTTTTAAAACAGGAATCTATCAATTAGAAGCAAATAACTTTATGTTATAAGTATTATTTGAAGCCAAAAAATATTATTAATATTTATTCTCTTACAAAGCATTTCAATATCGATATTACTTATTAAAATAGAAATCATATAGGTGCTTATCCGAAAACAAATTACAACAATCGGACCTAAAAGTTCGCGGAATCCAGATGGTAGTTCCGAAACGAGTTTCAGTAAGTATATTACATACATAACACGTTTGTATGCAAATTTTATTCCCAAAATCCAGCTTGATGGAAAACGGTCCCTCGAAGTATTATCAGGACAACCCAAAGGAAGTTTTGGGTCGAGAAGATAACATACAAGCATTTGAGGTACATATATCGATTAACTTATCATAATATGAACTGTATTTAAATATCGATTTGGTATTTAAATCGAGTACTCGAAACGTTTTACGATTTTCTGCGTTTTATCTATCTTGAACAGGGATTTAGATCAAATGGAAAACAATCAGTTTGAGTGGACGATAAGAACGGAAATCCGATCGTTTACATAAAACGCTTAGTAGAGCCTCAAAACTGTTATCTCACTAGAATGCCATATAAAATATATTTTTTACATTAGCGAAGGAAAACTTTTCTGTTTTAAAGAGTAAATTTTATTTAAGAAAATATGTTTATTTCTAAATCTTGATGATATAACTTCTTTATCTATATACTAGGGACTTGACCACGGTTTTGACGGGTGCTTCCTTGATGATGATGATGTTCTCCTGGCCGATCCCGGCTACGGCGGCCAATCTCATTGAGACTAGCCAACTGCGCAGGAGATATTATAGTGCACAAGTGTACGCGTAGACACAAGTGTACTCTCTATTCCTGTCACTCTCATACTCCGGTGGGACGACCACTCGACACGACCGGTGAGAATTAAGGCGCAGGACCGACGGCTTTACGTGCTCTCCGAGGCACGGGGGTGAAACACCGCCAACTTCCCAACTCCGGGCTGTTACTGAAATTATATAGAAAGGCTCAATAACTAAACTTGGCCCGACCCGGGACTCGAACCCAGGACCTCCGAGTGTGCAGCCGTACATGCTAGCCATTACACCACCGAGGCAGAGAGAGAAGAGAGAGGCGGGTGCTTCTTTAAGTACTTTACAGTAGCCGATAAAGCAATTCCTATTAGTAAAAGAATTTTTAAAATTGAATCAGTATTTTCAGAGATTACCACCCTACGTCAAAACGTATAAATTTTATTTAATATACCTATATACCGCGTAACTTTACCTTTATAGGAAAGTGATTTTCCTTATAGGGTTTTTGCATGGTTCAAATATCACAAATAAATTTGATTAAAATCGGACAGGGCACCGTCTGTCGGGTAAACTAGGTTTTTATAAATTTTTTGTCAAATATTAGCGACTCACCCTCGCCTTGCTCGGATTCGTCCCTTATTTACATTGGCATAACTTTTTTATTTATGAACCGATCGAAATAACACAAATACTAAGTAAATGGTAAGTGAAGCTTACCACAATACTTAAGTCAAATCGTGCCTAAATGGATAAAGCCGTTTCAGACAAACAAACGTTGAAGGTACAGACAAACAGACAAAATTTCTAAAAAATCATTGTTTTTTAAGTGTTTATTACGTTAATAAGGACCCCCAATAACAATTTTCTCAAATATCTTCCATGTACAGACAACGAACAGCTATAGTTTTATTATATTCAAATATAAAACTAAACAAGTTTTTCTCATAAAAATATATTTTTTGATACTGAAACAGCTAATGTTTACTTGAATTTTACATACTCCTTTAGCATAATAATTAAATTAATTGTTATAGAGTAAATAGTTGTTACAAAACCCAATATGGCTCTTAATACAAATAAACACTAATTATATATTGCATTGCTTTATTTACTCAGTTGCAGCGTATTGATAAATACTACGCCCGATAGAGGCTCATATTTTGTGTTTATAAAATAATACATGGCATTAATTAGCAGTAAAACCTACTTTTAATTCAATAAAACTTAAAAAATATATATGTATATCGAATTATCTACACTAATTTATAAAGAGGTAAAGTATGTCCGTAAATACGCGATAATCTCTGAAACTACTTATCCGATTCTGAAAATTATTAAAAAAAAAAGCTATAGGCTACTTCTTATTCCGATACAATGTGTCTACCTACTGTTAGAAATCATAATAATTTTGATTGAAGTCTGAATAAAATGGCCGTTTAGTTACTTTATCGACTGTTAATTGTTAGTCACAGGGACGCACTCGAGCAAAGCTATTTTATTATATAGTTAATGCACCATCATTACTTGTTCTCTAACAAAGAACCTCAAAATCACTTTCATAGTAAAGAAATAATGACGTGATATTTTTCTTGCAAAGACAACTAGACTGAGCTATTCTGAGGTAGTAGCTGATCTGAGGTATAATCTATTTATTACATAAAATCGCGTTACTAACCCAAAAAAAAATCATATTTCCGAATTCAGTACGCGTTTTAAAATCGGTCAATGGACGTAGTATAATATGGTGAAACAGTGAAGTAAGTTAATGCAGCAAGTTTAGTGACAAATTACCGAGCTGCACAGATTAGTCTGTCTCCCGTGTGCTATTAATCAACGGTTTAGAACTAACACCTCAGGCTCCTGCCTACTACGTGTAATATATTTTGCCACACATGCAAACAAGACAAACTAACTGCAATAGATTTCATGCAGGTATTATTATTTTTTTAGTAAATTATAATAAATAACTATGTTGTTTAGATTTAGAGACAGATAGTGGTAACCCGATTTAACCGGGTCCATATCCCGGGTCTGATATTTTCATGTGCATACGATGTATTTGTTGAAATCATTTGAAATTCACCCACGCAGTAACAGAAACAATGAGAAAGGTGAAAAGACAAGAACTGGTAAATTGTTTTTTTAAACGTTACAAATCAAAGACAAATAAGAAAGAACCTCGTTACCTTTTAGGGTTCCGTAACCGAAAGGTGCCATCGCATCCCTATTACTATGCCTCCGAATTTTTTACAGAATATGCCGAATATGCAGAATATGCTATTGCCGCTATAACAAAAAATAATGAAATTAAAAAAAATAAAAATACAAAAAACTTTTTCTGTAATCGATCATCGAAGTTAATATACCTACTACATAGTACATACATAGAGTAAAAGTCATATTAATAAAAAGTACATTTACGATGGTAAGGAACCCTTCGTGTGCGAATTCGACTCGCTCCTGACCGTTTTTATAATTGTATTCTTCACAAGGTAACCGTACGTAGGCTGTCGATATATTGTTGAATGTCAATTTAAATTGTAAGAAATTCTGTAAAATCTAATCGGCTACGGTCATGTTTATCTTATAAAATACATGCATGATATATGTTATTTTATGTATAAATGAATATTAAAGTTTATATCTATAAAAATCATGTTGAGAAGTATCAGTGAACCGTCTTTGGGAACTGTTGGAACAGGGTGAGTTATTATAATGCAATTAATTTTATATCATTAGAGGTGTACTACTTAAAAATGTATATTTGTATATGCTTAAAATTAGAATCTTCTAATAAAAAAAGGATATAAAAAAAGTAATTACCTAAAAAATGTTTAATGTTAATATTTCAATCTGTATAAGAAACCAACTCCATTACACCCATGCTCTTTTATTACTCTTTCTTGATAAATAAATAATAGTCTATGCCACGTTCCCGCAAAACGTTTAACCATTAGCAAAAATCTTGTTAAAATCGATTTAGTTGTTCTTTTCTCACGAATGTATACCAAAATTCCGCGGGGTTAATTTTATTTACTGGTTTAAAAGTCATGTCCTTCACCTAAAGAAATCTTGAGAAACTCCTATTAAAATTAGTTCATCAGGCAGTTTACAGTTCGTTCGGCTTCGTTATATAACTATGTGAGTTCAATAAAAATCTACACATAGACAATTCAATTTTGTTTATAAATATATTAAATCATTAATTTTCTTTTAACACCAGATATAAAACGTACAGAGATTACTTTTTATCTAGATTTATTTTATTATTTCAAAAGCGTCAAACTACAATACTATACGAATATTAAAGCTTTAAATAAATTTTAGCACGATAGCCACAGCTGCGACTGGGCGATCCAGCCTTATAAATATCACGGTCAAAAAAAACAATCAGAATTTAAGGGGGAGATGTTTGTGGGAGGGGAGGTTTGGTGTTGTCCTTAAGCGCCTAGTAATGGCCCCTTGGAATATCTGGTGGCAGGTGCTTTTGCTTGCTTTACATAATTAGATTGTTATAAATACTTTAAATTCATAAGATTTTAAAGTAAAAACTTATGATTTTTTATTTAATGTTGAAAAGGATTTGTAGATAACGCATTTTTTCATTTATGATAATTTTTTATACTTATGATTTATATATGCAATCAAAAAAAACTGTGTACATTTCCATATTATCTTTAGATGTACGAAAATTCTACTTTTATAAAGTCATATTAACTTAGGCTGAATGGCTTTTTTCTTTATCTATATATCGTAAAAAAATATTTTTTTGTCTTCGGCGGGAAAATGTGACAAACATAGTGATTTTAGTGAATTTCATATATTTTTTATACTAAGAATATATATTAAATGTAGCAATAGTGCAATAACAATAATTTTCTATTCACAGTCATCAATTTTATTAGTGATCATCTACAAATACGTGGTACAACTTCTTCTCGCTTACTATTTGGATCAATATAATATTTTTTTGGATTTCACCATGTACCTTGGCGAACTACTGTTCTTTTTAGACGTTTTTGTTCATTTGCTACACGCATTTTGGCCAATTTTGAGACTATATGTTCGTGTTTACAAAAGAAGTTATTATTTATTGGGATATGATGTGATTAGTTTGTTGCCTTTAATTATTATAGGTAAGTATCAGGTACATTAAGATAATTTTATTAAGAGTTTAAATATGTATGAATCCTGTAAATACCTGTTTTAGCCAAGTTCTATAACAATGGTAGAGAATTAATGTTGATTGGGAGATGGCTGACAGTTGGACGTGTATATAAGTTATTTGGATATTTTCTTGAAGTCAATGAAAAGGTAAAAATATAATTATCTAATATTATTAATAATATTGTATGTAACACTAAATTACAAAATGATAATATCAAATATAAAATATTACTATTTTTAGCAATTATCAATATTTATTTATCGTCCTATTACTTTTCTTTGGCTTTTTCCTCTAACTGCTGGACCGATTTTCGACAAAATGAATAAAATATTAACTCGAGATATGCAACGGGGTTATTTTTTGGAAAATGATATTTCCTTAATTTATAATTTATTTCTGTCATAAAAAATAAAATACTAAGCATTGAGCCAAAGTTGAAAAAAGATTTCGCACAAAACAAAAATGGACAGCGAATTAAACGAAACATTAATTAAACGAAAAAAATGTGATAATATTAAATAAAATATTTTTCAGTTACAAAACTCCCGTAAAAGACTATATGTTGCTGAACATTTATTAGTAGTAGTTTTGTTTTTGCATATGGCAACTTGCCTTTGGTATTCCTTACATCACTCCATGGATTCCATAGACAACGAGTGGCACTCCTCCGGCTTTCGTGCTATGAATAAAAAAATAATATTTGATAAGTAATATTTTAATTGCGTGTGTTATTATATAGTTTTTAGAATTAAAATAAATACATTTCATTTGAATATATATTTTATTGATACGAATATATAGAGAGATTTCTACAATAAATCATGGTAGAAAAATCCAGTTCCGTTTGAGCTATGTACACAAGCTGAAATCGTTTTTATTGTGAATAATGATATGAAAATATAAGTAGCATTTTATTTTCTTCCAAATTATAACGTAAAAAGCGAGTTTATTCAATTTAATAATATTTATGGATTTTGGACGTCATGCGATGTCTAAAATATTTGTCGGCCTGAGTATATTCGCAGCTATCAATTAATATAGCAGCTATAAATAAAAAAAAATACTTAGACTTATTTCTGAAATAATTTAATATGTTGTTTAATAAATTTTATAACACTAACCTAACCTTTACCCGCACTTACTATATAACGCTTGTCAATGACTTAATTAGATATCTTTTACATTCATGCCAACTCTACTCGCTATCTACCTCGCTACGGTCGGGCGCTAATTCATGCCGTGCAATAATAGACTACTTAAGTCACACGTGTCGTAATGTACCAATTTATATTTTTTATTTAAATGAATAAGGATCTTCTTAATCCCTCCACGACTGCGGACACGCCGGCGTGTCAGTTAACAATGGACTTCTTAGAATTTTAATTAATTTCTTAGAAATTTACCTGGAGGTGTTAATAGATGGCCCTAGATCCACCCAGTAAACCACACAATCACACCATTGAAACAGCTTTTCATCTTATTTTAGTAAATTATAATATTATTAATTAGTGGTATTAAAATTATACTTATTATTTCAGTTATTTGGCATGCTGGTATTACAGCGCTTGTCGTTTCTTTAACTGCATCTTTGGAGATAGTTTTCCACTTGTAAATATAAGTTTTATTTATTTAATATAACCTAATTATATTATAAAAAGATGAAATAAACCATGATTTAATCTCACAATAGTATCAATCTTGGAATCTGCTGGTTATATATAGTACTTGAAAGTTTTGACTTTATTAGATACTAGCAACTTAACCTCGCTTCGCTCGGTGCGTCCCAAAGTGTCTTTTTGCCATACATACATTTTATTATTATTTTTTATATCATTTAGACGGCACGGCAATAAAGCAACTCAAAGGCCAGGTTTTTTCGACTTCAATTAAAATTATTATGATTTCTGACATAGATGAAAAAAATAGCCTCCAGCACTCGACGGTAATGTAAAATAAAATAAAAATAAAATATGCTGAGATATTAACACACATCACCATCTAGTTCCGTGTTAAGCTACGAGGTTTGTGTTATGGATACCAGATCATTGATACACTACACATATATAACTTTAAATACATACAAATATAAACGCCCATGACTGGAATACAAACATTTGTACTTATCACACAAATGAATGCCCAGCGGGACTCGAACCCTCGACCGCTGGGACAGCATGTAGAGTCACTACAAACTGGGCCAAACGTGTCGTATTATAATTGTACAAATAATACATGATATAAATAATTATAGAACTTATATATAAATAAAAAAACAATATATAGAAAAGCAATGAGAATATATTATACGGCGTAGAGACGCTACGACGCTAGACATTCTTGAAACTTTTTCTAAGTACTTAAGAAAATGCTAATATAAATAATTTTAGAAAAGCATGAATAATAACTTGAAAATATAAATATAATTATCTTTCTTAGATTTTTAATTTGTTTAACAATCAATGAATAAAACTTTTTCAGTATCCTAGTGAGAAATGGCTGACATCTTTCTTAATGATATTTGGATATGTTTGTATGCGTTATCGTTTCATCGGAGGTCTCACTTGGGAACTAGTCTTGGAAAATAATAGATGGTCTACCTTCGTAGAGCAGGTAAGCATGAAGTGGCTACACACTATAACACACTATATCCTTTCATTAGTGTTTTATGGTAGACATTTTAAGATTACATATAACCATTTATAATAACTTTTTCATAATTTTTAATAATTATAGATCCTTATTTAGACTCATTATAATAGGTGGAGGTTTAAGAGTAAACTTATAAAGTTTTCATTTAATTCTAGTTCTATTTTATAAGCGGGTAATAAAATAGTTTATAAATAATTACCTATAAAATATTACAATTTAAATTATGTTAAGCCAACAGTAAAAAGGATTTCACTTTACAAACTTTACTAATTAGTCGTGTTTTTCGAATATATTCTTTTAATATGATTCGATTTTGTATAATATTAAATAATAAATAACAATACTAAAGTAATTTTAATGCAAAATTCTACCTCTTAAAGTCCCTTGTTTCTCGATTACAGAATATATATTTTTGCTTACCCGAAATAAAAGCTATCTAAAGATTTCCATATTTCAATATTTTTTTCGTATAATTTCAATTCATAATCCTGTGAAAAGCTTTTTATAACTGGATAAAAGTAGTTTTTACAGAGTCCTTTACTATCGTTAAAACTGAATTCTATAGAGTTTTAAAATCCTGTAAAATCTTAGCCAGTAATTTAGATAAAATTTAAACAAAAGTTTTAGCTTATTTAACATAATAAATTCATTTTTAATGAATTGCAGTTATTTCAAAATCGTATTTGTAAATTTTATTTAGTTTATTAGAACCTATAGCTAAATTGTCTCATTTGTAGTTCTCATATTTATTCAATTAAGTGTGTATTTTTTTTATTAGTTTAGGTAGCAATCGAACAGCACAGGCCGTTTTTTGTTTATTTATCCGTGCCTTTTTATGACTTTCAGTTTTATTTTTTGTGACATTTTTTTGTTTTAAATATTTAGGTAACAATCTCGCGTTCAAACTTATGTTTTAGTTTTGTACATTTGTGTTGTAAGTTATGTAAATTATTGCGTAATTATATATATATATATATATATATATATATATATATATATATATATATATATATATATATATATATATATATATATATATAAAACAAAAAAATATCACAAAAAATAATATATATATACACAAAAAATAATGTATATAAACACACCGGCATATTTAGCGAAACATAAAATAAAGGTTTGATATCAGTATCATATAAGGTTGCTGGCTGGTTTATACGTCATTTAATTTAAAAAGAAATATTTACAAATTAAGAAAACAACTGAACATCACATTTTATGCAATTGTTTTAATTTTATTCAAATACACCTTATCAGGAGCGAACTTTGAGTATTTCTTCCTTCTGAGTTTGATTTAAAATTTCATTGAGATACTGTTTTTTGTTAGTTTTTTTTTATTTGCGTATCTTTTTGGAGTTGTGGACTGAATTATGCCTGACTTAGACCCAACGGAGATTGCCAGGGCACTCGAAATGCGAAGAAATGGTCAAACCTACAGAGTGATATCCAGAGATCTTCGTCGACCAGTTTCAACGATCCATCGCAGTATCCAACGGTTCAGGGAGACCGGTACTTATGTGAGAAAAGCAGGACAAGGCAGAAAAAGACGCACTTCGAGTAGGGATGACCGTTTCATTCGGCTTCGTGTACGTAGGAACCCCCGTTTGACAGCCGTCCAAGCCCGACATGAGTTAGAAGCAGTGCGGGGTGTAACCGTAAGTGAGCGTACGGTACGAAGAAGGTTCGAAGATGCTGGTTTGGGTTCATTTGTGCCCGCCAAGGCTCCAAGGCTCGAGGTAAATCATCGTAGAAACAGGTTAACTTTTGCTCAGGAACATTGACTTTGGAACGCGGACCAATGGAGTAAGGTATTGTTTAGTGATGAGTGTAGAATTCTCTTAAATCAAATTGACGGCAGGCAAAGAATATACAGACGCAAAGGAGAACGATACATTCTGACAAACTTTGAAACTACAGTTGCCTACGGTGGTGGATCAATAATGGTTTGGGCGGGCATTTGTTTGGGAGCTCGCACAGACTTGGTAGTGATTGACAGAGAGAGTCTGACTGCAGACCGCTATATCAGAAAAGTTTTAGAAGAAAATGTCGTACCGTGTGCCCCATATATCGGTAACGGTTTTGTTTTTATGCAGGATAATGCTCGGCCGCATACCGCTCGGGTAACTCAAGCTTATCTTAATGATATGAATATCACTGTTATGGAGTGGCCGGCGAGATCACCAGATATGAACCCAATAGAGCACGTTTGGGACTTGCTGAAAAGAAAAGTTAAGTCCAGAATTCCAGCTCCTGCCAACGTGGGTGAACTGCGAATCACCGTAGTTGAGGAATGGCGGAGACTATCCCAGGAGATCATCGATAACATCATTCTCAGTATGCCTAGACGGGAAGAAACTTTAATAAGAGCACGTGGAGGAAATACGCGATATTAATCACCATTTTTCTAATTTAATTAATTGTTATTTTAATATTAATTTTCACTTTTCCCGGTTATATGAAAAGTTCAAAAATGTACCATTTTTCACAAATAGCCTTTACTCGCAAAATCTGTTTTTAATGTGATCTCATTTTAAGTAAAACAAATGAAACTTTAAATAACAAAAGAAGTGTAGTAAGTAGATTTTAAAATAAAACCATATTTTTTTAATAATGGACCTTTTTTTGTGTTCCGCTAAATATGCCGGCGAGTGTATATATATATATATATATATATATATATATATATATATATATATATATATATATATATATTCAACTGCCTCGGTGGTGTAGTGGTTAGCATATACGGCTGCACACCCGGAGGTCCTGGGTTCGAGTCCCGGGGCGGGCCAAGTTTAGTTATTGAGTCTTTCTGTATAGTAAGTCTCAGTAACAGCCCGGATTTGGGAAGTTGGCGGTGTTTCACCCCCGTGCCTCGGAGAGCACGTAAAGCCGTCGGTCCTGCGCCTTAACTCTCACTGGTCGTGTCGAGCAGTCGTCCCACTGGAGTATGAGAGTGACAGGAATAGAGAGTGCACTTGTGTCTGCGCGTACACTTGAGCACTATAATATCTCCTGGGCAGTTGGCTAATCTCGATGAGATTGACCGCCGTAGCCGGAATCGGCTAGGAGAACATTATATATATGTAGATTAGGTTAGATGAATCCTCATGGCTACTGTTTGAAGCTTTAAGCTTTTACAATTAAGGAAATACATTGAAATTACAAAAATACCTAATTATATATACAAAAGAGTATACACTTAATTATTACTGTACAAGTCATGTCCGCTGGAAATTGTAGCAAGAATACTAGCCGTTACTCCGTTGAATGGCAATGCCGATTTTTGGTCGAAAAATGAGCAAGCACTCTTGTCACCTGTAGAGGCGATAGGACAAGGTGTTATATCTTTTAATTAATTATATATGAAAAATATTCATTTGAGAAGGAATAGTTGTCTTAAGAAATGTTGTTAATGCAAGTAGTAATTTCTTATAGTATGCACAATATGAAGTAAACGTGTTTACTTGAACTTTTCTCTTTAACAGTACCATCATATGATAAACTTTCTTAAATTCCGCGGAGCACCGCCATTGCTGGTAAAACAAGCGATGCTTTACAAACAAAACTTGTGGAAAATGAAAGACGGAATTCTAACCACTTCCCATTTACAAAAGCTACCTTTGTCTTTGCAAATGGAACTTATTTTTGATATAAACGTTGAACATTTCCATGATTCTCTGTTATTGAGAGATACTGGTAAGTTTTTATTATAGCATTTTTGATATAAATGTTTTTCATATTTACGTCTAAGACCATATTTTATTATTTTGACGTTGATTTACTGTCTCCATTTTGCACAATATCCCAGACAGTTTTTTTTTTATTTCAAACTATTATTGCTGCGTTAAATAAAGCCGCTTCGAACAACAGCAACAGCCTTAACACAATAATTCATGGTAAATTTCCATTTAAATTGCTACGTGAGTTATATCGGAAACATTAACTAGAATACATTGTTTCTAATGCATTATTGTTTATCATTTTAAAATATTATATTTATTCAGTATACATAACTGTTAAAACTTTATCGTTTTACGGCCTCGGTAGTCTAGTACATAGTAGGTACGACTACAGATCCAGAGGTTCTTGGTTCGAAGCTCGGGCCAAGTTCTGTTATTGTTTTTATTCTATTAAGAAATTATCAGTAACATCCTGGAGTTGGAAAGTTGGCTATGTTTCATCCCTGTGCTTCGGATATAGCAGATAAAACCGTCGGTTTTACCTTTGATCTCACACAGGTCGTGTCGAATTATTGTCTCACCGGAGTTTGAAAGTGAGATAATTAAGAGTGCACTTGCGTTTGCGCACATCTGTACTTGTGCACTATAATATTTGCTGCCATAATCTCATTGAGATTGGCCACCGTACCCGAAATACATCAGGAAAATATTATTATTAAAATTTCAAACAACCGTGAAGTGCAGTGATATAACTGGCTTGCTTACACTAAATGCTACGTCGAATATAACAGATCCCATGTAAAAAGGGTAATTACTTGGATAAGTTGTGTGACATTAGTTATTGCTTTCTATGCATTGGTTCTTCGTTAAAATCATAAACCACTTTTGTTTTGTTCTGTTTTCAGGCTTTTCAAAAGCTCACATAATTAAAGTTTTTCAATTATCCCTTGAAACTAACTTTCTTATGACTTTTGGATATCTCCATACTCCATACTTGCCAATTTCATAATTCGTTGACGCATTCAATAAATAATTAGAGTTAGGTTGGAAGCTAACAAAGTTCTAATTTTTACTATTTTACGTATATGCGATTAATCTTATGCATTTTATATGCAAAAGCATTACTTTAGTACTGCAATTGGCTACATACCTTTGAAAATGAAATGGTTTTTTTCCATTCAAATCCTTTTATGCATTCATCTCGTTAAGTATGCAACATATATTTTCTATGGAAGGTAATTTATGAGATCGAATAGCATAAATACTGAAAAGTCCACAGCCTTTATGATCGTTTTATTTATTCATTCAGAGTGATTACGGCTATAGTATTAATGTTCTGACTATTTTATGATGTATATATGGAAACCATCAGACCACTGCCGTTTGGGGAGATACATATACTTTTTTTAATGTTGGGAAATGCATTTACGCAGACCACCAATACACATACAGGTGGTTACATAAGACTCACCGGCTAAAAAAAACAATTACTACTAAAGTATTACCCACTAAAACCCAACAAAACCTCCCCTCCCTCTTAATGGGGCGTCGCAGGATCGCTTACGCATTCAAGCCCGAAATCCCGACGTTTTAAGTTATATAGATTACCATCTTAAAAATACGATATAAAATAAAAGTACTCCAAGCGAAGCTCGCCCAGGTAGGTACTCAGAATAAAATGGTCAATCTTACACAGAAATTCTTAGATTTGATGATATTTCCGTGAAACTTGCATCGAAACCGTAATATGTTTGTACTCCCAACTCTGGTCATTGATTCCATGATGTTATAATAAACCCTCATATATTTCTTATTTAGAAGAATCCTTCATGCGTCACATATCATTGTATATGAGACATGAGCTTTACTTAACTGGCCAGCACATATGGAACCAAGATGTAGTTAAAAGTGGAATGATTTGTATTAAGAGAGGTGTTGTAGAAATGTTATCAGACGAAGATGATGAGAGTCCTATGATTGCCTTTAAAGAAGGAACTGTTAGTTACATCTTATATTAAGTATAAATTACATGGATAGAAATCAATTACAGGGTAAAATTGAGTATTTCAATATACAAAATTCTACCACTACAATATAAGTACAAGCTTTTTCTCTAAAAACACAACCTCTTAAACTGTCGTATAAAAAATCGTGTGTGTGTATTTTTGTACGCACGTAAGAAGTTATACTTCTTTGGCGTAACCGAACAAAAATAGCTAAAGATTTTATCCCGTATGTCACAACTCTCTGTTTGTAAAAGGCTAACTTCATCATGTCGCTTTTTGGCTGTCGGCGTGGCTGTGCGCGCGCATTGTAAAAATTTTACCCTTATATTTTTTTCCAAACGTGCCAAATGAAGCATAACTTCAAAGAAATTAAAGTACTATATGGAAAGGAAACTTTTAGTTTTATTGTACAATTTAAAGTTTAAGAGTACACAGCTAAAAGGTTTTTTAAGAATAAGTAGCTCCCATACTTATTCATAACTTTTCTGCTATACTCCACTTATGTTCATCCGCCCTCGTTACTTGAAAGTTGTAAGTGAAGTTTGGAGTTTGGGGTTAATTTTAATAAGTAAATTGGGGTTAATATTAAAATGCTTTTTATATAGTTTTGACGACACGTTTGGCTCAGTTTGTAGTGACCTTACTTTCTATGCCAGTGGTCACGAGTTCGAGTCAAGCTGGAGGAATTCATTTGTGTGATGAGCACGAATGTTTGTACTTCAGTCATGGGTGTTTATATTTATAATATGTATGTATTTAAAGTTATATAAGTGTAGTGTATCAACTATCTGGTATCCATAACACAAGCCTCGTAGCTTACCATGGAACTAGATGGTGCTGTGTTTTAATGTCCCGACATACTATTATTATAATGATGTGTCATTCAGTATACATAATTACCAAAATATTTATATTTAAGAACTAATTGTAACAATTACAATTTCAGGTTTTGGGAGAAATAAGTTTATTTTATTCTATACCATCAAAAGTTACGGTTAAAGCAGCTACTTACGTAGAACTTCAGGTTGGAATACTATGTACCAAATTAAAACTCATCTTTTAATTTATTAATATTATTTTAATATGATTATAAAAGCTTAAACTAAAATTGTTATATTTGTTGGACTTTGTCTTGAATTGCTTCTATTAGAATCAAAATCCAGTTTATCCAAAGTTATGTATAGTTTAAATTTTGCTTTAATAATTTTATTAAATACTATAAAGTAATAGACAGATTACATAAATATATTGTTAATTAAAAACTTGGCAGTCTTCAGCGGATAATCATTAAATTGTAGAATTTATTTTAATATAACATTACTTATGTAGGTATTACGCAGAACGGATTTTCTGCGAGCGATGAATGAGAACCCTTTCATGCTCCAACAAATTCGTGAAAAAGTAGAAACTCGGATTAAAAGTTCTAAAGCCAAACAGGTGGATGTGATTTTTAACATTAATTTAGCAATTTTATACCTATCTTGTTAACTTTCATATGAGAGACATTTTTTTTAATTAAAATACATATTGATTGCATATAAAATATGCTCTTAGCGTAGGAATGATTAGTAAATTTCCGATAATATGTTTTATGAATACGTTTATTAATTATAAATCAAAGTGCCAGTCGGACTCGTGCACCATCATTTATTTGCAGTTATTTACATAGGTTTATAGTTTTAATGATTTGTTGATAGACTTTACACTTTTAAAGTATGTTATTACAGAGTAAAGTTATAAACTTTCTAAAATACGTGTATATAAAATCATTAGCATTGCCCGCGGCTTCGCCCGCGTTCAGATGTCCAAAAACCAAATTTTTAGGTTTTACATATTATTATACTCTTACATTGCAGTTTTTGTATTTTTTCTCTTAAATGAGATATTTTCCCGCGGTAAAAAGTATCCTATATGTTGACCCGGATAACCAGCTACCATCATACCAAATTTCATCAAAATCCCTCCAGTGGTTTTTCCGTGATGCGGTAACAGACAGACAGACAGAACAAAAATTCTAAAAACTATAGATTCGGCCTCTGTATCGATAATAATGTCTATTACAATAAGATTTTCTAAAAAATATTTATAGTACAGATTTGCCTTAGTTACAATTTTATTATATGTATATAGATAATATAAAATCTCTACACATCCTCTTTATACCTCAAACGACTTAAATATATGTTTTCACATAATAAGTACCACTAGTGTGGTTAATATAAATAAACTGAAGTACATAAATGTAAATTTATTTACAAATAGAAATATTGTATTTTAACTTCAAAATGTTTTGATATGGTGATTTATAAAGAGAAAATAATAATAAAATAAAAATTTACAGTAAATAAGTACTATAAATGTATGTAAATTTACAGAAAGACATAATAAAGTACGACGAAAAAGATTCGAGATTGCTCAGAACTCGCTATAGACCTATGAAATTACTTAAAAATAATTTAGCAGGAGTCGAAGAAGAAGATCCCACGTTTATTGATGACTCCCATATGTACTACAAAGGTGATTGTTGCCCTTGGCAACGTCAATAAATATTATACTACAACCTTATGATACATGTTATTGTGTATTGTGTAATGTTATATTGCACAAACTGTATTTTGGCTTTTTTTATAACGTAATTAAGTTAAAGACTTCTTTAAATATTTAAAATTAGTAAAAAATATATAGCTTCGCGCAGAATATAAATGCTCTTGAATGAAATTGTTATTTGAGATTTAAGGGAGGCCCACAGCTGGGCACTGGCCTCCCCCCTTCAATAGGAAGTGGAAAGGGGAATCAGGCCATATTCCACCACGCTGGCCTATATTTTTATATTACGAATATACTTTTATATACTATAAATGAATATATTATGTACATTCAATATATTATAGTAATATATATGCTCCAACACCTACAGTTGCGTCGTGCGCCTTAACTCGCTACGCCACAGGCGTATTTAAGTTTTGCGTGAGTTATTTTGTAGCAGTACGATATATTTCAATAAGGAACTAATTAATAACCGATATTTTTAAATAAAATCTATTTTTCAAATAAATATCGCATAAGTCGTTTTCGTTGCAGATAAAGATAACATAAGACAGCGTAAATTTACCACTGAATATTTAGAATTGTACCAAATGTCCACAAATGTGACCACTGTGGAAGAGCCCAGAATATGCCTTCGTTCGACATTTCCTTGGATACTTGAACCAAACACTGATTTTGTAAGTACACATGTTATAAATCAAATCAAAATATACTTTATTCAAATAGACTTTTACAAGCACTTTTGAATTTAAATGAAATGTATGTAAGTCCGTGAGGAATTTACCACTCAGAAAGCAGCTCTGCTGAGAAGAGCCGGCGAGAAACTGGACAGTTGCTCTTTTTAAATATACTATTAATTTACAATATATTTATTCAAAATTATTATTGTTATCCTGCGTGAGTATGAACCAATAGTAGGTAGTACCCACATATTTGCATCAGCAATGTAAAGAGAGACGGAATAATATGCTTTGCTCAAGAATATAAAGCCTTAAAATTCATTTATATTGAAAGTATTTCTAAAAAACCTTGAAGACAATTATACGAGAAATAACAAAACGTAAACGGATAATGAAAATGATACTTTTAGCACATTTTCCATTCCAGCTTTTATTTTATCATATTTAGATAACATTTTAAATAAAACTATCTTTTCGATTTATTTCGTGAATTTATTTTGATTTTTGGTTCCCAACGTTTCGAATGCTTTACAGCAATCATGGTTAGCAATTTAAAATGTCAAATATTCGCGTAAATCTAAGAAAAGTTTTAAAATATAAAAAGTCGATAATTATCAGCCAAATCCTACGAACAAAATAAGTTAACAACATAATAATTTTTTTACACACAACCAAAATTGTCTATATTTAGATACATATTGGAGCACTTATGACGTATACGTCTTTTGATTATGTTATACATTTTGTAACAGTAATAATTACCTATGTACAAGAGAAGTTTCTTCTCACACCACTTAGCTAATTCCTTTAGTGGGAATCAAGAATTTACGTTAGTTTGGATAGCGTTTCTCAAATTATACACATAACTATTTTCTGCCTGCGGCTGTCATAAAATTCACACGTGCTAATTTAGCTTACAATATAATAATAGTAATGGAGTTTTTTTAGTTATTTTTACAGAGAAAGTCCTTTTAAAAACTTTCGCAAATCACATTTTATGTTTTTAAACTTATTATGTTGACTATGCTTTTCTTGTCCCAAAAATATTTGATTTTTAATTATTATTCTCATATTTTTATTACACTCCAGTTTAGCTCGACTTCGTTTGCGTGGTACGCTAATAGAAAGTAAAATATTACATTAAATAAAATAAAAATATAATAAAACATTATTAAAAACTGTTCAGTAGCTCCAAAAACTATCGTCAACATACAAACCAACAAGCAAATATTTATAATAATAGAAGGTACAAAGTCAAACCATTAAATGCGGCATCACAGATATTATTCGATGACATTTAGTAGTTGGCGTTATTCTGTACATACTAAAGCTCTGCACATACTAAAATGTTATTTAAAATTTAAATTATACTTACTAATTATTCAATTTATTTTTCAGACTAATATGTTCGATATTGCGCATTTTATAATGGTTTTATACGTTTGTATAATGTGCCCTCATCTAGCGACCGACCCCTTCCAGTCGGACTGGGAAAGAGTTGTTAATACAATAGTGACAGCTGGCTTGATACTAAATATTTACATACAAATTACTACAGCGGTCATAGAAAAAGTGAGATTTAAAGATGATATTATGTTAAAATATTATAATTTCTATATTATGCTATATTTAAATAAGGCAGTGTAGCCCAGTGGTAACGCGCTCGCTTGGGAAACCGAGTGAAGCGAGTTCAAATCCCGGGTCTTGCACCTGTAATAATTTTCATGTGCGACTTATTTCCAACATTACTTATATTTACCACTTGTCTTAACGGTGAAGGAAAACATTGTGAGGAAACCTGCATGTCTGAGAGAACCTAGAAGGTTTTCAAAAGACATGTGAAGTCCACCCGCACTTGGCCAGCGCCTGATCCCCCTCGCACTGAAGGGAGGCCCGCCCCCAGCAGTGGGACGTTAAAAAGGGCTGACATTACATTAGCATGATTTTCTATTCATTTTTAACATGCAAATTATTCTTTGTGTTGGTAACGATATAGTAGCAAATTTAAATTGCAGAATGTCAGAAAAGAAACAGTACGGGAGATAGCCGAGGAAAAAATGGCTACTGTTGGCTTTTATCTAGATGTTCTTTCGGTTTTCCCTATTTATATATTTAGTAAAACGTTAGATCCCAGTGACGAATCGATTATTTCACAAATAGCTCTGGTGTGTCCTATTCTACAAGTGTGGCATATTTGGGATTACTTCGATAAATGGCAAAGGAATTTTAATAGCAACGCCAAGGTAAGGTATTTGTTGGTAAAATAATTAAATATTTCATATTCTTGTATATATATATATATATATATATATATATATATATATATATATATATATATATATATATATACACAAGAAATTTAAAATTGAACATTACTAAAACAAAATAAACTAATCAGTACAAATATCTAAAATAATGAAATCTCTGTTGTTAAATATTTAGCCAATTAGCAACTTAGTATTATTACTTTTCTAATAATAATTTGAACTTTAAAGAACATTTTCTTCAAAGAGCTTTGCTTAGATAACATAAAATCTCACATTCTTATATAAGATCGTCGATGCGAAATACCATAATAACTTGAGTTCTTTTTATTAGCATGGATTATGTCAGGGGCGTTCAACTCAATTTAGATTAATATCATATTTTAGAATAGGAAATTCACATCACTATCATTTTTTCTTTTCAGTTTCTGAGCGTAGTGAAGTACTGTATATTGTTTCTTATGTTTTGCTATTGGTCTGGTTGTCTGTTATATGTTGTGGCTTGTCCAAAGGGCCTTTGTCGAGAGGTAATTAATATTTACTTTTATTCTTTAATTAAGATTTTAAATTTATTATATTTCAATATAAGAATAAATGAATAATACTCATACTTTAAAAATAAATATGATGAGCCAATTCATTTTTATAATAAATTAAGTATGGGTAATTTGTATTATGGATTGCAATTTTATAATGATCTCTACATAAATAGATGTGTAATTCATAACCTATACATACATATAATAAAACTGTAACTAAGCTGAATCTGTACATAAAATATTTTTTGGAAAATCTTATTGAAATAAACATTATTATCGATACAGATTCCGAATCTATAGTTTTTAGAATTTTTGTCTGTCTGTCTATCTGTCTGTCTGTTTGTCTGTCTTTCAGTTGTTACCGTATCACAGAAAAACCACTGGAGGGATTTTGATAAGGTATGGTTGATAGCTGGTTATCCGGGTCAACATATAGGACTCTTTTAACCGCGGGAAAATGTCTCATTTCTGAGAAAAAATACAAAAACTGCAATGTAAGAGTATACTAATATGTAAAACCTAAGAATTTGGTATTTGGTCATCTGAACGCGGGCGGATCCGCGGGCAATGCTAGTATGTTATAATAAAATTATATAATTTTAATTGTTTTAATGATTGTCTGATATAATATAACGTGTATTATATTCTAATGAAATATAATATAGAATTCTTGGATGGGCTTATTAATTTATTGGGAGACGAAGATTTTTGTAATAACTGACGCGCAACACGAACGTCCTGTAACATCTTCCTTTTTGTTTGGAACGTCTGTGTTCACTGGCGGCGGTATTTCTAATATATCACCGGGACCTGATGACTTGCTGTTGGTAAAGTATCTACTGATTACTATTATACATAGTGCATGTGAAGTCCGCCAACCCGCACTTGGCCAGTGTGGTGGACTATGACCTGATTCCCCTCGTTCTAGGAAACCCATGCCCAATAGTGGGATGTTAGAAAGGGCTGAATACATACAGTATCATAATGTATTTAATGTAAAAAAGAATACTAGATGATCATCAAAGGTCACATGTTTGATGTATGGACGAGCTTAGATGTACGGTGAGATCCGAGAATTTTATTGGAAATGTGCAGTACTAGATATCAATGTACCAAATTAATCGTGGAAAATAAATATTTTGTGAATCTGTTTTTCATAATAATATGTAATTTTGGCAAAAAAGAACAATGTCTCAAGTGATAGCTAAAAATAAATTTCATAAACATTCTCAATGTCACATAAAATATTTTTTTATGTATAGGTTTATGTAAAATTTATAGGTACGTATTATTTTTTATATCATTGAGTTTTGCACGAAGTTCCGATTATGAGGTACATCGACAAAAGATTTTTCCAAGACCTGAGCTAAATTCTTCGAAATTTCAATCAAATTCGTTAATTTGTTACAACTTGAAAAGGTGAAAGCACACATAGGTGTTACTTAAAAACTTTCGCATTTAAATTAATCTATGTTATTTATATTTTGTACCAAATTACCAGCGCTAGACTTATTTTAACAAATGCCATTTTATACTTAGATATTTTTATTACATTTTTTCCATCTATTCAAGGTTGTGGTTCTCTTTATGTTAGGAGCTTATTTAACGTGCTTCTACAACGCCAAGATATGCTCTATTTACGTTTTATCAACACAAAGGAAATTGAAGTTTAAGGTAAAGGTCGCTGCTTCTGTAAAGGTCGATTTTGAGCTTGCCATTTAAACAATTTAAGTCTTAAACTAAATATATATATATATATATATATATATATATATATATATATATATATATATATATATATATATATATATATATATATATATATATATATAATTTGAATCTCGGAAACGGCTCCAACGATTTTCATGGGGTTTCGGGGGCGATAAATCGATCTAGATTAGTCTTATGTCTGGGAAAACGCGTGTTTTCGAAATTTAATGCGTTTTTCTTTCGCATTATTCCACGCAAAATATGGTCGATAATTTCACACGCTCAAGGTGCAAGATTGACAATCATAGGTGTCCGGGTTCGAATCCCTGTCGGATACAAAGGTATAATTTATTTTTGTTTCTTTTTTGTATTTATTCAAGTTTTTAATGTTTTTTAAAAGAAAATTGTACTTCTGACCAAAACTCCGAGCGAAGCTCGGTGGCCCAGATACCGTTATTTTAAAAGAGCAACTGTTGTCCTTCTCGTCGGCTTTTCTCAACAGAACGAACAGAAATTAACGATTCTAAAGTGCTTGTAAAAGTTTATTTGAATTAAGTATATTTTGATTTGATTTGTATTATGCGTAACTATGTTTATTTATATTATTTATATGTTTAATACACAATGTTTATTTAATATTAAATAAACGTTATTAAAATTATTAAATTGTTAACATGGTATAAAAATAATATAATAATATCGCTGTTTGTGTCTGTTTACTTTTGTGCTTCACTCCTTTCTTAGATTTACGGGAATATTTGACATTTTAAACAAAATTATCTTTTCCAATTTTTCCGCGGTTTATTTTTTTGTGTTTATGATTCCCAACGTTTCGAATGCTTTGAGTCTCTCCCGTGGCCATAATTGCTGTAAAGCAATCGAAATGTCAAGAAACCAAAATCTAAATAAAAATCCGAAAAGATGGTTTTATTCAAAATTCTTTATACTATATAACAGATTTTTTGCTAGTGCATAAAACATACCTTTAGTATTTAAAACGCTTTACTTACTTGACGAATACTTTAAAGAGGGCTACTTATTTTATAAAAGGTACAAATATAAATATGTATATAAATATAACATTTAGTTATATTTCTTTATCATACACAATTTTAAATATAATTTTGTTCAAAGACATAACTTTTAATCGTCAACTAATTTTGTAATAGGAATCGATGCGAGAGTTGTTCTACTTCCTCTCAGTAAACCACGTGAGCGGCAAAATCAAAGCTCGAGTGAAAAAGTTCTTTTGCGTTCAATGGTTAGCTTTGCTTTACTGAACTTCAAGTTTCACACACTCTAGATTTAATATAGCTTTTATCCAGACATGATTAAATAGACCTTTCAAATACATAAAATGTTTTTTTTTTTAATTTCTTCGATATTTTTTTTTGACTGAAATAAATTAATATGCGTAAAATTTTGTACAAATAGTAATTATATATTTGTACAAATAAATAAACATGGTATTTGGAATGAAATCAAAGCAAAAATAAATTAATTAACATTTTGTTTACACTTACGTAAACATATCCAAACACGAAAATTACAAAGCTGTTAGAATAATTTTAACTGAGTATCTGTTTTAATACTTATTAATATTGTATTAACATCGATAGCATTAATGAAATAATTACCGTTAGTTTGGTTTATTTGTGTTTTATATTCATTCATATTCCGATACGAAATGGCAGCCACTATTTATTTAAGAGAAATTCATGGAAATACACTCACTTAAACAAAATGTAATATAAATCAGAAGTTGGTAGTAAGCGAAGAAATATTGATGACGCGTGTGGCTCAGTCTGTAGTGACCCTACTTGCGGTGCCAGCGGTCGCGGGTTCGAGTCCCGCTGGGGGCATTCATTTGTGTGATGAACACGAATGTTTGTACTCCCGTCATGGGTGTTTATATTTATAATATGTATGTATTCAAATTTATATATGTGTAGTGTATCAGCTATCTGGTATCCATAACACAAGCCTCGTAGCTTACCATGGAACCAGATGGTGATGTATGTCAATGTCCCAACATATTTATTTATTTCAAACCAAACTAACATAATATTTAAATTAATTAGGTACTATAACAGCGCCGTGTTGAATGAAGAAATATTTAAAGACATGTCAAATAATATAGAGCAAGAGATTTTGTCATTGGAAATGATTGAAAAACTCCTTTCTTGTCCATTGTTTCAGGTAACATTTAAAAACTTAATCTATACCTACATCTTATTATATATATATATATATATATATATATATATATATATATATATATATATATATATATAAATGAATCTGTATTTCCCTTGGTCACGTCATCACGCGTGAACGGCTGGACCGATTTAACTATTTTTTTTGCTGTGTTTGTTATTGTCAGGAGAAGGTTCTTATGAAAGAAAAAATTGAAAAATTAACGAAAAAAATTAAAATGTATATGGCTAACGCTGGCTAATAACTATTTATATCTATTTAAAACGTACCTAGCGACAAACCCGAGCGAAGCGAGGGTGAGCCGCTAGTAGATATGTATAATAAAAGTGTAACTGATCGTGGTTTATACATAGAAGATATTTGAGAAAAACTGTTATTGGGGGTCTTTATTAGCGTAATAGAGCCCAAAACAATGATTTTTATAATTTTTGTCTGTTTGTGCGTTTGTTGCGATAATCTCAGAAAACGCTTAACCGATTTGGGTGTAATTTTCACTAATTTATTGTGGAAAGTTTCACTTAACATTTACTATTATTTTAATCGGTTCATAAATAAAAATACACGCTAGTTTACTAAATAAAATTAAGATTAGGATAAATTCGTTACAATAATGTTTGTTACACTAAAATTATTCATTTATTTTCATATAGAATTGCAGCCGTGACTTCTTACAAACTGTGGCGTCTAATTCCAAAACAATAGTACTACCTGACAATGAAATAGTACAACATGCAGGAGATATTGGCAGAGATATGTATATTTTAAAAATGGTAATTATATTATCTATCTATAGGTACATATAATAAAATTGTAACTAAGCCAAGTCTGTACATTGAATATTTTTTGAAAAATCTTATTGAAATTGACATTATTACCGTTACAGAGGTCGAATCAATAATTTTAAGAATTTTTGTCAGTCTGTCTGTGACCGCATCTCGAAAAACCGATGGACAGATTTTGATGAAATTTGGTATGGCAGATAATTGGTTATTCGGGTTAATCTCTGAAAAATCTATATTAAACGTCAAAACGTGACTAGGGACGAACCCGAGCGGAGCGAGTATGAGTCGCTAGTTTTAAACAATTATATTTCTAATATTAATTACGTTATTTTATTTTCCACTTCCACTTTTCCACTTTTCTATGTAGTTGGAAAAATTAATTCCGAATATAGTGGTGTCATGTAGTTATAAAAGTATTTAAAGTTGAGAGAAAGTTATTAGTTAAATATGTAGTTAAAATACTGGACTCTGTACCGTCAAAGGAAGAATTTACATTACTTTTTGTTGTTTAAACATTTTAAAACTGTGACGGTAACTTAAAACTTTCCTAGAGTTTTTAGAAACAATTATTTTAATTTTTACACCCATTTAATTATTATCATGATTTTGTCAAACGTTCTTCTTCCTATATTTTTTCAGTATCGTGTATTATTTATTGCTTTATACTTTCATAGAAATATTGTTAATGCTTGTTACCTTTTATATCCTAAACTGCTAACCAGATTTTGTTGAAAGCATAGGAAATAAATGTCACGATGGGGATAAGTTACCTTTTGACCCCATCCCTCTAACAATTCGAGCGAGCCATGAACAAAAACAACTATAGCATATAAATAAAACTGAATCTTTAAATTAAATCATGCACTCATAATTATTAATTTTCATATTTTTAGTTAAAAAAAATAGCAAAAAATATTTGATCTATGTCTATTTACGAGCAGTGAACTGAAAAGTTAATAATAAATTTATTTACATTTACTTTAAATAAGAAAGTAATTACAGGGTCATTGCAATAAACTAGATAATTTTGGGAAAATTCAATCATCCATTGGGCCAGGAAGTAATATTGGTGTCGTTGAAATGTTATATGGGCTACCTAAAGTGAGTGAGTTTGTTATAAATATATAATATAGTTCATGTTAGGAACCAGAACAATGAAGTGTGATTACACTCGTTACCAGCCAGTAGATTTCAAAGTGAGTGGCTGCAATTTTGTTTTTACGTCAAAGCTTCAAATTGCTTTTACTTTGTTCTATTTAACCAATTTGGCCAACACAGACTATAAATTACGTAGTATTATAATATGTCCGCGTAGTAAAATTGTGCCCCCTTTTTATTTTATTTATATTTTATTAATGTCTAAATATCAATTAGATTAATTATATTATATATAAGTGTGTAAATGAGATTAACAAGAAAAATCTTGTTTGGTAAAAAATTATTAGGTATCTACATATTATGTAATTGCAAAACTTTTGTGTGAACTTTGACAATTTGTGTTTCACTTCGAATTCTCAATTCTAACGAATTACCTCAGACTAAGGAATAATATAGACAGAGTGTCATAGAACTAAATAAAGAGAATGTTTAAAAATAATATGGGTGTAACATATTATATATATGTTATACCTATATTATTATAAATATACATAAAAATATTATAATTATACATAAAAATATATACATAAAAATATCCATACTTTAAATAAAATTGTAACTAAGCCGAATCTGTACATTAAATATTTTTTGGAAAATCTTATTGAAATAAACATTATTATTGATACAGAGGCCGAATCTATAGTTTTCAGATTTTTTGTGTCTGTCTATCTGTCTGTCTGTTACCGCATCACTGAAAAACCACTGGAGGAATTTTGATGAACTTTGGTATGCTGATAGCTGATTGTCCGAACCCGAAAATCCCTCCAACCCGGAGCTTTGACTCGGAGGTCAACATATAGGATATTTTTTACCACGGGAAAATATCTCATTTCTTAAAAAAAATTCAAAAACTGCAATGTAAGAGTATACTTATATGTAAAACCTAAGAATTTGGTTTTTGGTCATCTGAACGCGGGCGGGGCCGCGGGCAATGTTAGTTTACTATAAAAGTTAAACGTGATCTGCACGAATTCTCTATCAGCTTGGTCACTAGCTATTTCAAAATACAGTTCATGTCATGATAAGAGATAATTCAAATTTAACCAACTGTTACGATTATCATCAATTCTGGCCACATTTATAACTTAAAACGTAACATTAATCCCTCAACGACCGCGGACACGCCGGCGTTACAGTTAACAATAGATTTCTTAGAAATTTAATTAATTTCTTAGAAATTTACCTGGAGGTGTTAAACAGACGTGTAATATATTCATATTAGCAGGTTTATAATTATATAACGTCAGATGCAATAAACCCATGCAGGTACACACAGTATTGACAACGACAAACTGCATATTGCTGCACGTTGAATACAGCGCGCTCGTACAATGTTGGAGCACATTCCCGGACATCAGTCACCCCATTATCAAGGTGTGATTCATGAATTTCGCATTATGCACGTAGAATGCCTTAAATTTAGCTGGAACTCGAGCATTTACCTTGTATCTAGGCGAAATGTAAATGCTAATTTCATTTATATGCCTATTGTTTCTTTAATACACGTTTGGCTCAGTTTGTAGTGACCCTACTTATTGGACCAGCGGTCGCGGGTTCGAGTCCCGCTGGTGGCATTCATTTGTGTGATGAGCACGAATGTTTGTACTCCAGTCTTGGGTGTTTATATTTATAATATGTATGTATTAATATATATATATATATATATATATATATATATATATATATATATATATATATATATATATATATATATATATATATATTATATATAAAGTGTACGCGCAGACACAAGTGCACTCTCTATTCCTGTCACTCTCATACTCCGGTGGGACGACACTCGACACGACCGGTGAGAGTTAAGGCGCAGGACCGACGGCTTTACGTGCTCTCCGAGGCACGGGGAGAAACACCGCCAACTTCCTAACTCCGGGCTGTTACTGAGGCTTACTTATACAGAAAGACTCGATAACTAAACTTGGCCCGACCCGGGACTCGAACCCAGGACCTCCGGGTGTGCAGCCGTACATGCTAGTCACAACACCACCGAGGCATAAATAGGTAAATATTATGTATTTTATGTATCACAATATATTAGATTTGCTTTGCATCGGCTGGCACCGACTTCGAAAATATCTGATTAGGTACTATTCTAAATGAAAACCTCCGTTTAGTAATTTTTTACATTTTAGTGCCTGGAAGTCGGTTCTTATTTTTTGTTAAAAAGTTTTTATGTTTAGTCTTAATATGAAATATAAGATTGTTTTAATTAAAAATTCTCTTAAAAATCATCCTTAGGCAATAAGAGATCCTGATATCCGGCAGCAAGCATCAAAATTTGAAGATAGCAAACCTCTCATAGGCAGAATAGATGAGAAGACAAATAGAATTGCGGTATTAGTATTTATTTTAAGGCACAAAATGACACACTTCTTACAAGCTACCTTGCTTTATCGCCTCTACTGGTGACAAGAGAGCTGACTCGTATTTCGGCCAGAGAAACGGCATTGCCACCCAGCGGGGCAATGTGTCTAGCATTCTTGCCACAATTCTACGTGTACATGACTTGTACAGTAATAATTAAATGTATCTACATTTGTTTTGTATATATAAATAAATATATTTTTAAGGCACTGTAATTTGATTTAGTTACGTGCAGCTAAAACTAATGTTATTTTAGCAAGAAATAAAGGAGAGTTTCGTTATAGTGAGTGGAAGAAGAGAGAGAGCACACTTTGTACAGGTTTTCAATAAGTTGGGTGTTATGAGGTTTGTTATTTTAATTATATTTATTTATTTTAGAAAAATCATAAATCATTTATTTAAAAAAAAATATCATATTATAATTTTATTTCTGAAAAACTAAATATTTATGTAGGTACATATAAAATTGTGATAAATTAAAAATTTTAAACAAAAATCTTGGACCGATTTTCATCAAACATAGCTAAGAACACTCCCGACTAATTCACCTTTCAAACAAAAAAAAAACAAAATCAAAATCGGTTCTTCCGTTCGGGAGCTACGATGCCACAGATACACACACACACAGACACGGCAAACTTATGGCACCACGTCGTTTTTGCGTCGGGGGTTAAAAACATCAGAACTAGATCAAAACCTTGAGAAATGTAAAAATTAAAATAATGTAGAGTTATCTATACATATGATATAATTGTAACTAAGCCGAATCTGTACATTAGATATTTTTTGGAAAATCTTATTGAAATAAACATTATTATCGATACAGAGGCCGAATGTATGGTTTTTAGAATTTTTGTCTCTCTGTCTGTCTGTTTGTTACCGCATCACAGAAAAACTACTGAAGGGATTTCGATAAAATTCGGTATGATGATAGCTGGTTATCCCGGTCAATATATAAGATACTTTTTACCGCGGGAAAATGTCTCATTTCTGATAAAAAATACAAAAACTACAATGTAAGAGCATTATAATATGTAAAACCTAAGAATTTGGTATTTGGTCATCTGAACGCGGGTGGAGCCGCGGCAATGCTAGTATTTTACATAATTAAATGAAATCTTGTAGGTTTATAAGATACTTTTTCCTGCCTGGCTGCATAACGCCACATGGGCTATTTCTGAAATTCTGGTGCATCGTAAGATTTATAATGGCAATATATTACGTGTTAATCGTGCCTTATAATATTGCAGTAAGTTATAACTTAAAAACAATTTTAATATAACATTAATAAATTAACCAAAATTTCATTATTAACGTTTATCCGGCATACGTCCGACAGAAAATGAAGAAGATTTTAGAGATTACGTTCCGTTTTTACAGATTTTATATTTGGTACGATATTAAAAAGTAAATAATTTAATTAAGTTTAAATAAGAAAATTATTAAATGTACTCATGCTCATAATATCTCAAAATTATTATAAGTTTCATCACCTGTCTAGCGAAGACACTTGCTTTTCCGAAAAGTATAATCATATTATATTCTTTATTGCACAAAAAAGTAGTCATAAAAAAATACATTGAAAGAGACGTGGACAAAGGTGGACTTATCTCTATAAGAGATCTCTTCCAGTCAACCCATGTATGTGGAAAATAGTGTTAAGTAGCGGGACAGAAAGAGAAAGTGCAGAGAAAAATTGTAAACTAATAAAAACATAAATAAAACTTATATTTATATATACACATTTTAATTAAATACTTATTACATAAGTAAATACATAAATACAATTATAAATATATAATATAAACATGTTTCTAATACAATAACTTATAGTCTATACTAATAATATAAAGAGGTAAAGTTTGTGAGTTTGTGACGTTGTAAGGATAATCTCTGGATCTACTGAACCGAATTAGATGAAATGTTGTAAGAAGACAGTTTGACACCCTGGGAAGGATATAGAATACTTTTTATCCCGGAATCATTCTTTAAGGGGTTGAAAATGGGGATGAAAATTTGTATGGGGAATCAAGCCAGGGACGAACCCGAGCGAAGCGAGGGTGAGTTGCTAGTATATTATAAAGTTATCAAATTTATTATATATTCGTAAACACTTTTATTATATTTTAGTATAAAAAATCTGTTTTATGCAGGTTCAACATAAAAAGAGATTTTTCATACGAATTCTACCCTCTTTACCCAAATAAAATAAATTTTGTTACTCTCGGTGTAATTTCTATGTTAAACCTTTAAGTTCCATTAAACCAATTCAGATATTAGATAATTATAGGAAAAAAGATAATAAACATACAACAACACTTGGTGAGTCAAAAGGTTTTTGATTTTATAAAAATAACCTTATCATGAGGTATTTTAAAACCACAAATAAAAACTTAATTTACTGTATGGAAGTATTTTATATTATTTATAGATAACAATTGCCTTTATTAATTTGCTTCACCGGAACACTCATTAAATATTATTTTAGACTAAGCAAAGTAAAAATGGAGGTGGCTATAATTGGACAGATATAGTATTATATGTGGATATCATATTAATGGCATACGTAGCATACTACGACGAAAGATCGCTGCTGATAACCCATCCCTTATTTACAATGACAAAATATCTAAAACACGCATTTTTATTGGATTTTGTTAGTGTTTTTCCTATTGAAGAATTGGTAAGATTGTTTTGATTTTATATTGCGTATGTAATTTTTTTTTTTTCAATGAAATAATTTCTTTAAATAAATTATAATTTATTTTGTTATTTTTCAGTTCAGAATAATAAATGAGCATGCCGACATAGATCTTTATAGGATAAATCGAATACTATTGGTAAGTAATATTTATGTACGTATTAATTTTCTTTAGTTATGAGGTTCACCATGATTTGTATGAACGAGACTTAACAAATATATAATAAATACACATTTTTACGCTTTAAGAAAATGGAACCCACGACCTTTGGAAAAGAGGCTAGTGCCAGTCAGACATATGCTCAATTCCGTCAATAAAAAAGCATTTCATTTTAAAATTAAATATCTTTACTATTTGCAAGGTATTTCGAATAACTGGAACGTTTTCTTATTGGGAAAGCGATATAATGCAAGTAAATCAAGCAGTCATTTTACTGAAGTTCCTTCCTATTGCTTTGACGATGGTTAACTTTGCGACTGCTTTCATTTTCATGAACTCCTGCAAACCGTTCACTGTGCCCGCTTCAAATAATATTATGGTCAATTGCACACGGATTTTGGTATTTTCTGAACACAAAAATAAATTTACACGTAAGTTTTTTAATTAATCCTTATCAATAGCTATATCAATATCTTAGTGACAGATTGTAGTCTCTAGGATAAATACATACGTATAATATAGCTTTTTTATATTTATTATAAATATAAATATGTTGGGACATTAACACACAGCACCATATAACTCCATGGTAAGCACAAAGCTTGTGTTATGGATACCAGATGGTTGATACACTACATATATATAACTTTAAATACATACACATAATAAATATAAACACCCATGACTGGAGTACAAACATTCGTGCTCATCACACAAATGAATGCACCCAGCGGGACTCGAACCCGCGACCGCTGGCACAGCAAGTAGGGTCACTACAAACCGAGCCAAACGTGTCGTCATTTATTGTACTTCGTATTTTTCAGCTGCAGTAGCTGAGTATATTCAGTTATTCTACTGGGTATTTGAAATATTTGTTGGTAAGTAACATTAGTACTTATAGTCTAAAAATAAGATATTAAATAATTTGAAATTTTAGAATTTGCAATATCAGAGTTTTTAGATAATTATCGCATAGTTATAAGAAACATTAAAACCGTATTACTTTTTAGGGTGCGGGTGTACTGCGGCAACCGTTACCAATACATCGAATCATTGGTTGAGTATGGTGTTGCAAATATCAGGATTTCTGTACTTCGCACATATGTTCGGTTACATCGCCTCCACAAGATCCGCAGCATCTCATGCTTTATTGGCTCATAATGTGAGTTACATATAGTTTGTTAACGATTTTTATACAAAAACTAAACAATATATGGTAGTAAATATAATCGATTGAAAGTACTACTACAAAAAACAGTAATTTCACCGTAATGTATGTACATATGTCTCACTAGAGCGACGGTGATAAAGGGTTCGATTATCGCGTGAGTACTTGTATTTATATTTGGTTGTCATATCTAAATGAGTGCGCTCTTTAATAATTACTATTACTGTCATAAAGCATATCTAACACCCGTTTTATTGTCGTCGAAAAACGAACAATTTTTCAAAATCAAAATGCTGTGTTATCTATACTTAATGTTATATGTATGTATACTTTTCATTACATTTAGTTTTTATTCATATCTTTTTCCTTGTGAACAAACACGCTATAAATAATATATGATAACATATCTAGATATTAAATATTAAAATGGTATTTCTAGTGTGTTAGTTGATCGCGGTAAGCGAACCTATTAATATTTCATCATAATAAAAAGCTTATACATACTCGGCTTCATCCTGCAACGGATATTAAGAATATCGAAAAAAGATAATGAAAGGAGGAATGACCGAGCAGAAAATTAAAGTTCCTTGTGATTTGTTTTTACGAATAATACTCTAGATTAATATCAATATCAGATATAACAAAATAAGAATCATATTACTTATTGTAGCCTAAGCAACTTTAAAAAAAATGTCACCTAATATTTGTATGTATATTTATGTATACAGAGGTAAGGTAATAACTATATGTACTGCTAATAAGGAAATAAAATCTTAGTCTCTCCCGTGACCATGATTGCTGTAAAGCGTCTGAAATGTCGGGAACCAAAAAATAAAATTAATCCGTAAAAAATTGAATTTTTATTTGCATTGTACCATAGCCCAAACTACACTTTTTTGTCTGTTTGTACTAAATAATCAAAATGATTCAGGTGTTAATGATATAGAGATAGGTAATAAAAGATTTGTTGAGATTTTGCTGTGAGGAATACTAAGAGCTGAAGCAAGGGCGGATAGCTAGTCGAGTAATAAATAAAATCTTTTATTGCACCAAAATGTTATGATTAACATAACTTAGGTGAATGTATTCAAAGAGTAAATGCTGTAAAATATTATAGCTCCTTTTATCGTATTTACGAGTATATACGTATGTTCTTATGAACATTTTATTTCACTGATACTAGAAAAGTGAAGTTCGCTATATATGTACATATATTGTACTAGCGACACCCTCGCTTCGCTCGGGTTCGTCCCTAGCTTGATTCCTAATACAAATTTTCATCCCCCTTTTCACCCTCTTAAGGGATGATTTCCGGGATAAAAAGTATCCTATGTCCTTTGCAGGGTCTCAAACTATCTTCTTACCAAGTTTCATCTAAATTGGTTCTGTAAATCCAGAGATTACCCCCGACAACGTCACAAACTCACAACCTCACAAACTTAACCTCTTTATAATATTAGTTTAGATAATGTACTAGCGACGTGCTTGCTTTGCTCGAGTGCGTCCCTAGTTACGTTACGTTACGATTTAAATAGATATGAATAGTTATTAACCAGCGTTTAAGCCATGTTATTATTTATCGTGAAATTTTCTGATGTTTTAATAGTTATTCTGCTATTTGGGGCGAAGGCAAATCCAACAAATCCAAGATCATAAAAATCAGACCAGCGGTTCTTGAGTTATAAATAGTGTAACGAACCCGACTTCGTTTTATATGTATAAAAGATATGGCGAAACTTTCATTATTAGCTTACAAATATAAGATACTTTTAATA
Source organism: Brenthis hecate (assembly GCA_951806755.1). Lineage (NCBI taxonomy): Eukaryota > Metazoa > Arthropoda > Insecta > Lepidoptera > Nymphalidae > Brenthis > Brenthis hecate. The sequence goes on along the minus strand of OX638275.1, from coordinate 1,964,626 downwards.
AAATTTGGTTTGTGGGCAGGAAAAACTACAGGATTTGACAGATTTTTTGTATCGAGAAAATGTGGATCCGATGTTGACTATAAAAACTTTGAAACATTTTGAATACGTCTGGAAAAGAACTCATGGCAGCGATCCACAGGTGCGTGAATTTTCCACAACGTAACTTTTGATTCTGTTAATTAGTATTATTTCTGCTATGATGAATTATGAAAGCTAATTTATATCTAAATTCAGTATAAACAAACTTGAGGTATATGAGAGACGAAAATATAAATATTAATATAACGAATGTTAAATCTATTACATTTTCACTGTTATTATAACAGAATGAGGTTATTTGCGTAATATTTATTATAATTGTAGAAGATTTGTCGAGGTCTAAACTCTGCGTTAATGGAAGACACGCTTGTTTTCATGTACGAGAGGGCGCTTCGCGAAGTGCCGCTATTCGGCAAAGTGGAACGCTCTTTCATCAGGGTCATTACACAACATCTTCACGAGATGTATTTTCTTAAAGGCGACACTGTTGTGCAATGTAAAGACATACAGACAAACGTTTGTATTATTTATAGAGGAAAGGTATAATTATTACATGCATTTAGTAGATATATTATGTTATTTTGTAACGAAATTGTAAGTTTTTTATGTAAATTTTAGGTTGATGTTTTGAGTTCATACAATGAAATGATTACGTGTATGGGCCCTGGTGGGATGTTTGGTAATTTTTCAGGCGTAAGTGTTTTATTATTCAAATTAAAATATATATTTTAAATACAGATCAATTTTAATTTGTGTATTTAATTATAATACACGTATATGTTTAATTAACCTATTCAAAATACTTTTTAGCAATCTATTTCTAGCTCTGAAGTCGCAATTTATGCGAGCAGAAATTTAGACTTACTGGTGTTACCTTCCCAAACTTTTTTTAATTTAGTCAAATACTATCCTAAGATACAAGAGCCATTGAACAAGGCGTTTAAAGTATCAAAAGATTACATCCTCCCCATTTCTATGGATAACATTGAAGACGACTCGTCAGGTGAAATATTGGAATACAAGTTCCCGTTTTCTTTTCTAATCTTATTAAAAGTTTGTTCTTGCGAGAAGGCGATGCACAATGCTATTTCAATTTATAACTTTAATGTTGTTTTTGATATATCAGTTATAGTTTCCAGTTCTACTTCAAAAATATTTGCACCGACTTTAAAAGGGTGACCTAAAACATATATAATGTAATGCAAGTTTTCTGTTTACAGATTATGATTTAGACTTACTATCGCAAGATTCTGCATTTGATTCCAGAAGTGGTTCTACTAGATATGACATGGCGGGTAAATGTTTTGTGCATAAATCCTTAATTCAATTTGACAAAAATCTTACCTATTACGTTGTAGGCTACTCGCTACTTCTCTGTTTAGACTCTAACTACACCATAAGCGTCTTATAATATTGTTTTGTATTATTATATGTAGTGTGATATATTTGATTAAAAGAAACTTTAGTCACTCTAAGCTTTATAAGGAATTTCAATACAAAAATTACGTATATATACTTCATCCATAGCAACCATAGCCATCAGATTACAAACCAACAATCACATTTTAAGTAAACAAGGATTTTTTAGTTCCTTTGAAGCTTACTTTATTTATAGAACACCTTAAGTTTTTTTTAATTCATAAATATATTTGTATTTTTAATTCTTCATATTGCTTGTGTGGCAATAAAAATAATTTATATCATAGGTGGTCAGTACACTTTGTCGACTGCATCAAGGAGTAACATAAGCCAAGTGAAATCTTTAGCCAGTGTTATGACTTATCAGAGCTATTTGGGCGTAAATAATCTTTTGAAACCCGGTTCAAAGTTATATCAGGTACTAGTTGAAAACTTTAAAATAACATAAAATACAACATTTTTACTGTTAATGAAATTATTTTTATATTATTTTTCAATAATTTCTGAATGGCGTTTAATATTTAACTTAACTTATACGTAGCATTATTTTACTGTTCTTCCTTAGATTTACGCAAATATTTGATATTTTAAATAAAACCATCTATTGAGACATGGTTGCTCTAACGTAACCATTGCTATAAATCATTCAGAACTTTGGGAACCAAACATCAAAATATATCCGCAAAAATACCCGAAAATTATAGTTTAATTTATCATTATAGTTTTTTTAAAAGTACGGATATATAATTATAACGGAGCGTTAATACAAAAAAAGTATCTCAATTTCTTCATTCAAGGGTTACGGATACATTTCTTGTATCATGACAGTAGCTAACTACGTCCTGACCTTGTATGAAATAGTAACTTTGAACAATTGCTACATAATTTTCTGGTTGCAATCCATGTTTGACACATTCTTTTACGTCAATATCTATTTATCCATGCATCAGGTAAGTGTTGTTTATATTTTAGCATTTTATAAATATACACATATATACATATAAAATTCTACGACACTATCTGTCTGTTTTCCCATATATCTACTTAATATATAATACGAAAACTAATATTTTTTTATGGAAATACGTTATACGGTCAAGTCTCAGTATCCAATTGATAATGATAGATGGCATTGGGAGCAGATACAATATAAGTTAATAAGCAATATAATTAAGATGGCCAGTTTCGTTTTTGGCTCCCTTGTACGTCTGCAAGTATTGAGGTCCTGGGTTCAAGTTCCGAGGCGAGTTCGAAGAGCGATTGCGTTTATCTTATTTTACATAGCGAGCTAGTGCTAATAAAAAATTATATTAGCAGCCCGGATTTGTAAAATTAGTGGTTCTCCCAAGTAGTTTGATTTCGTCTCAAAGGACAATGGAATAGACAGTACAGTTTGCATTACACGTATGCTATAATATCCTAAAAGCTCAAATATTAAATGTTTGGCTTTAACTACGGGTTATTAGGTCCTAGGTTCAATCCCAATTCAAGTTAAAATAGACATAAATACTATTATAATAACGAAAGTTTGTATCTATGTCTTAGTGTATATGTTGTTACTTATTCACGCTGAAAAAGAGAACAAATAACACTAAAACGTGAAAGACCTATTGTTAGCCACTGCTTATGTATGTAGGTATGTCCCTACATCCCCAAGAGAGCTGAGAGTAAAAGCTAGTGCATTATAAATTTTATCTAGAATCTTAGCTTTACATGTAGAGTTACTCATTAATAAACCACATATGTAGATACTCTGTATTGACTTAATTTAAATCTCAGTCCATTAATATCATAAATGCGGAAGTTTGGATGGATCTTTGTTACACAATCACGCCAGAACGGCTGAACGGATCTGGATGAAATTTGGCACACAGATAGATTATAGTCTGGAATAGCACATAAGTTACTTTTATCCCAGAAAATGTATAGTTCCCGTGGGATAGATTTGTTTTTTTTCAGTAGGAACGTATCCGAGCGAAGCGAGCGAAAGTCGCTAGTGTTTATAAATTTTGTATAATATTTATCAAATTTAATTTTCCCTTTGTCTGTGCTGATATAAATTTCGTGCAATACATATAACTTTTATTTTACGCAGGGATTTGTGAATCGACATGGCAATCTCATATTAGAAGCTACGAAATGTCGCGCCAGATATTACCGGCACAGGTTATGGGTTTGGTCGGATTTATTAACGAATTTTCCTTTTGAATTATTAGGCTTTTGCTTTTCGTGAGTATATAAAAGCTTAAAAGTTTAATTCTTTTTACTTTGTCACACTTCCTTTGATGTTATCTGGGTAGGTTAAAAGTCTATATTTGCAAGGAATTCTATATTTACAAGGAATAGCATCTTCCCAGACTGATTATGTATACATATAATAAAATTGTAACTAAGCCGAATCTGTACATTAAATATTTTTTTGAAAATCTAGTCTTTCTGTTTGTCTGTCTGTCTGTGACCGCATCGTGGAAAAACCACTAAACAGATTTTAATGAAATTTGGTAGGATGATAGCTGGTTATCCGGGTCAACATATAGGATACTTTTTACTGCGGGAAAATATCTCTTCTGAAAAATCTATACTAAACATTAAAACGTAATAACGCTAGTTTAAGAATGTGAATTTATATATTATCAACCTCTAGCTCATTGATTAAAAAAAGAATTATTAAAATAAGTTCACAATTGGCAACGATTTCGCGTAACATTCACAAAAAAATGACCTGTACCTGTTTCTTGAAGTCAGTTGAGAGCTACGTATTACATATTAAATGTAGCACTAAATCCCGAATCATTACTATCTAACATTATTTTCTGTTTAGGACGATAATTTCTAGAATTGCTAAACTGATACGACATTTTCTAGGTATAGGTAAAAATATTACCGTTGTATTGAACAAGTAAAACAACGACATGGGCTGTAATAAGTTTAAAATAAAAATATTTACTTAATCACAATAACAAAATCGTTTGATTATAATTAGAAAAAGCTTAAAGCTTTAATATGTACGTCGAACGATTGAATTCATTAATTATAATTGTATACAACTATTGATGTATTATTGTTCTTTCAGTCGTCCGTTGCTTGCTATGCACTATTTACGAGCCAATAAATTGTTTAGACTCAAATATTTAGTAGTATTCTATCGCAAAACTTCTGCTGAGCTCACCAATAATTTAACGACATTGCAGGTAATATACATGAATATTCATTTTTAGAAAGTTTACTTATATATATATATACTAGCGGACCCGACTGACGTTGTCCTGTCTTTAATTTGAAAATTTCAAACTTTTTGGACAAAATTGTGAATCTAAACCATTCCCAGATCCCCTTGAACACACACAAAAATTTCATCAAAATCGGTCCAGTCGTTTGAGAGAAGTTCAGTGACATACACACTCACAGAAGAATTATATATATAAAGATATATAAGTAAAAAAATATACCTACATAATTTTTAAATACTGCAAAAATCTGATGTTTAGTACTAATGTTATAAATGTAAAAGTGTATTTTGTGGTTCCGTTTTTCCGCTGCTATGTATTCAGCAACAGAAAAAAATAGACGTAGCTTTTTAAAATCATAATTTACAGCCCAGAAGGTGGTATTGGCTTTGAGCCCAGTACATCAATTAACCGAGCGATATCAATATGATATTAAAAGTTTTTAAATTAAAATAAGATGGTTGTAAAATAAGATTTTATAGAAAACGGATGTACAATGTGCATCCTTTCGCTTCCCTGTTAGAAAAATACCAGAATTTATACTCATTAAAAAAAATTACCACATTTAAAAAAAAAATATTATAAAAAAAAAATAATATCATGTAAGCAGATGCTCTAAATGCTTGTGCGGGATCAGTGGTAAGCCAAATTAACCTTGCGGTTTCTCTTAGCTATGTCGTATATCTATGTGTTAGTTATCTGGTAAATAGTATTTATTACACTATATTACATATGCATGAAGACATGAGTGCTTAAATGTGTTTATTTTGTACTGTTATTATTATTACTAGAAGCCTAAATATACTAGCCGAGATATACTAGTGGTCTATAGTCCCCAACGGACTTTTTTTAATCTATACTAATATTATCTAAGATTTTGTTTGTTTGTTTGTTTGTTTGTTTGTTTATTTATTTGTTTGTTTGTACCGAATAAGCTCCGAAACTACTGGACCGTTTTAGATAAATTTTGGTAAAAAGATAGTTTGAGACTCTGAGAATGACAGTGAGAGTCTTTGAATTTGCGCAACTTTCAATAGCTTTTTATGCTTAATAAGTGAAATAATAAAATTTCTAAAATCTCCTTGCTACCTTACTTGTCAGGGATCAAAAATGGCTTAACCCATCATAGTCCACGTGCATTGATTTCGTTACAATGTTTAAACGTTTTAATCAGCTAAAGCAGCATTTAGAAGTACTTAATAAGCCAAATTCACTTTTACATTTATAATATTAGCTGAACATGATGTAATTTGTTTTAAGGATTTCAACTATTTATATAATAAACGTAAAAACTTCACTTTAGTAAAAATGATTTCAGTCAGCGATGACGTTTTTCATCGTTATTTTACTTCTTCATACTTTTACGTGCGTTTGGCTCTTAACGCTCATCGGCACGGCGCCTTATAATATAATTAGGACTGTCAAACTTCACTTACTTGACAAGTAAGTACATATTTTTAATACATATACATATGTACCTTTTTTAACTGCCTCGGTGGTGTAGTGGCTAGCATGTACGGCTGCACACTCGAAGGTCCTGGGTTCGAGTTCCTCGAATTTTTCTGTATATTAAGCCTCAGTAACTGCCCGGAGTAGGGAAGTCGGCGGTGTGTCACCCCCGTGCCTCGGAGAGCACGTAAAGCCGTCGGTCCTGCGCCGACACTCTCACCGGGCGTGTCGAGTGGTCGTCCCACCGGAGTATGAGAGCGGCAGGAATAGAGAGTGCACGTTGTCTCTGCGCGTACACTTGTGCACTATAATATCTCCTGCGCAGTTGGCTAGTCTCAATGAGATTGGCCGCCGTGGCCGGAATCGGCTAGGAGCACATCATGTACCTTTATGGTTTGGGGCTAATTTTAGAACTTTTGAATGAAGTCTAATTAGGGAATTTTATAAATATTATCTATTAAGACTTTGATTTTTTTTCTTTTACAAAGGCACATTGATATTTACAATTATGAAGCCATTAACAAGAAAATTGAATTAAAGTATTATATGTACAGACAGAGAAAAAGTATTTATCATTTATTACCATTAACATAAAGTAAAATTTTTAGTGACGCACCGCAACGACTATGGGATTACACAACTTCCTTTTACATAGTAGTCGCAGAACTAACTTCGACTGGGGGCGACGAATTTGTTGTACAGGAGTTGTTTTCTATGATTATTTTGGCAATATGTCTTATTTGTGGTAAAATGTTAGCTGCTACTGTCATCGCGACCGCTATGCAAGTTGCGTATTCTACTAAATACGCTCTAAATACTTATGAGAAAGCCACTAAAGAGTTAATGGATGTTCTGAAAAATCAAGGATTGTCAAGTACGTGTATTATTATCTAGTTTATTTTTACTTTCGTATAAAATTAGAGATGGCTATCTCTTTATTTGTTAGCTACAATTTACAAATACATAATACTGTAGCAACTACGTATTGTGTCAATAATGGTTTTTTTGCTGAAAAGGTTCACCGTCCTACAAGTAATTATTTTACCTTTCTTATTATTTTTTTCTTAAATTTCCATTAATCTATATGGAAAAAACTGTTTCTAAATTTTTTTATTCATAACTCTTAAGGTAAAGGAAAATAAATCGATCGACAAACATTGGAGTTTTGAACTGTTTTGACATTGCCATAAAAGAAATACAGCCGAATTGAGTACTTTAATTCGTCCTTTTTCATGTCGGTCAAAGAAGGGATGTTCAAAATATGTTTATTAGAGCCAAAATCATTTATTTTATCTCATTAATAATTAAGAGTTTATTTTAACTGTTGTCATTATTTTAAATCTTGTCTTCTTAAAGTATTAGGTATACTATTACGTATAGTTGCCTGTCTGTTACCGCATCACGGAAAACCACTGGAGGGATTTAGATGAAATTTGGTATGGTGATAGGTAGTTATCCAGGTCAACATATAGGATACTTTTTACTGCGGAAAAATGTCTCATTTCTGATAAAAAATACAAAAACTGCAATGTAAGAGTATACTAATATGTGAAACCTAAGAATTAGGTTTTTGGTCATCTGAACGCGAGCGGAGCCTCGGGCAATGCTAGTATTGATAAACCGGATCTTTGTAAGTGCTTATAATCCAAAATATGGAAACAATTTGTGCGCGATATTAACTTAATGAAAGTAGCCATTCATCCCTTCTAATTCTACCCAATTAGCTTAATGATGTACGCGTGCAAAACTGAAGTTTATTTAGTACTTCTTAAGATTACGATACATAAGCTTTATAGTATCCATTCACACAAACATGATTATAAAAGTACCTACATTTGATAAAGCTCTATATATCTGCGCCTTTTCGTTGGTCGAACATAAATTTAATTAAGCAAAATATTTTATTTAATGAAATTTTACAGATTCAAGTTTCAACATTCATTATAAGCAAAAATACAACATTCATTTTCTCTTTATAATATATACACTTTTCCTTATTTTGCTCCTTAAATATTTATTTAGCTATATATCACATCTTTTTTATTATATTTAGACCAGTGGCAATTACAATGTTATAACTCATTATTATATAAGTATGCATCTATCTTTAAAACGATTCTTATAGCTAAAGTACCAACTCTCCCACGCTTCGCTCGGATTCGTCCCTAGGTACGTTTTAATTATTTGAGCGGAACCCTAATTTTTTTTAAATAAAAGTAGCCTATGTTATTCCCTATAATATCAGCTATCTTCTAGTGAAAGTTCCGTCAAAATCAGTCCAGCCGTTTTAGATATTATCTGGAACAAAGAGACAGACAGACAGACTGACAAAAATTTAAACATTTGTATTTTTCTTATAAGTACCGTATATAATTTCATATGTGTTTAATAAAATGCTGTTATTTTGACATTACAAACAAACACTTCAATTTTATCTATCTGTACCTTTGAAGGTGGAATTATGAAGATTTTATTATTTATTATAATCTTATATTAGACGCTCATAATATTATGTTTTACAAGAAAAAGCTTACTTGAATTATTCTAAATTGCTTATAACTTGAATAAATATAAAAGCAAAGATATTAATAAAATATAAAAGTTCTTTGATAAATGCCTCTATTTATTAAGTCTTCTAATTAAGTATTTCATCGGGTAAGTTGCTATTATGAACACTTTAAAAGAACGTCCTCAATATTAAAGTATTATGAACGTTTTGCTTATCTTATTAAAAATAATAACTGTTTCAGAATACCAAATAACAAAATTTTGGAAGTACGTTCGACAGCTCTGGATTACTGAAAGAGGACGTCAGGTAAAACAAAAAATGCTTTTTATCTTATACTAGCACTGCCCGCGGCTCCGCCCGCGTTCAGATGACCAAAAACCAAATTCTTAGGTTTTACATATTAGTATACTCTTACATTGCAGTTTTTGTATTTTTTCTCAGAAATAAGATATTTTCCCGCGGTAAAAAGCATCCTATATGTTGACCTGGATAACCAGCTATCATCATACTAAATTTCATCAAAATCCCTTCAGTGGTTTTTCCGTGATGCGGTAACAGACAGACAGACAGACAAAAATTCTAAAAACTATAGACTCGGCCTCTGTATCAATAGTAATGTCTATTTCAATAAGATTTTCCAAAAATATATTTAATGTACAGATTCGGCTTAGTTAGAATTTTATTATATTTATAGACTAGCATTGCCCGCGGCTCCGCCCGCGTTCAGATGATCAAAAACCAAATACTTAGGTTTTACATATTAGTATAGTCTTATACTCTTACATTACAGTTTTTGTATTTTTTCTTAGAAATGACAAATTTTTCCGCGGTAAAAGTATCCTATATGTTGACCCGGATAATCAGCCATACCAAATTTCATCAAAATCCGTCCAGTAGTTTTTCTGTGATGCGGTAACAGACAGACAGACAGACAGACAGACAGACAGACAAAAGTTCTAAAAAGTATAGATTCGGCCTCTGCA